>VWZZ01004922.1:30251-60574 GCA_013399095.1 Psophia crepitans | reverse complement strand
GTGTGGGGGGGAATAAGGAAAAGGAGCCCAGCAGAGACCTCCGCCGCGCGTTCGACGCAGCGCTGGAAGGGGTTGGGGGCTCTTTGTGCGTCGCTGCCCTGACAGGCGCAGGATTCGGGGAAGATAACCGGCTTTTCAGGGATCTGCGTCACTAAGAAAGAGCAGAAAGAAATGTGGGCTTCTCTTTCCCCTCCCTGAACCCCACTGCTGTGGGTGGAGAGGGCTGGGACCCTCACAGAGGGCAGGGGTTGTCCTCATCGGAGAAGGGGCTGCTCTCTGGGGTGATGGACACCCGGGGGGGGGGGCATCGATGAGGGATGCGCTGGGCTCTCCGTGCCCCTCGGCCAAACCTGCAGTACCTGCGTGCTGGGAGCAGTGTGAACACCATCAGCCCCGTGGGAGCAACGTTCCTGTGGGAAGGAAAAGGGTGGGCTTGGAGTAACCTCCGTGCAGCCAGGGAGCAGTGCCACGCTGAGATTTGCCTTTAGAGATTCGTTTTCCCTGGTTTAACCACTTAAAAGCAAGACGGCTCTGCTTATCACATGGTGCTGCATCCTTCCAGCAGAGCCAGAGGGTCACCCAGCAAAGAATCCCACCAGGTCAGCTCATTCACAGCTCTTCTGCTCTTTGAGGGACCGGTCCCCCACTTCAACATTTGCACAACCGAGCTGCATCCAGCCCCGAGGTTTCATGTCAACGCCACACTCAGCAGAAAGGTGCTGCAGGAAACAAAGCTGCCACATGTGTTGGTTTTCCCAAAGCAAGGGCCAAAGACGGCGTTGGAGACGCACGCCCTGCACGTGGGATATCTCACGTGGTAAACAACAAACCAGCCTTAGACTTTTCGTAGGCTACAGGCAAAATCATGAATATAGCACCTCCTGCCCTGGCACAGCCTACTTCAACGCTGAGCCCCCTTCAGATGAGCAAAGCAGAGGTCACCCGCTGACTCAGGCTTGCCAGTCCCGTCACAGCCCTGACAGGTCCTGCATGGTTTGCCCGCAGAAGTGGGCACCACCTACTAATATCAACATGGGGCTATTTCTGCACACCCTTGTCAACAGCACCTTGCACAGTAAGTGCTTGATGAACCTGGGGAACTGTGGAAAATTGCCCAGTGTGAACCTCAGAGAGCCATGATGCTAGACCTGGGGGAGGAAGACATGGGCAAGGAGCAGCTCACGTTCACCAGCATGGTGGCAGTGGCGATATCAAATGAATTTATATATAAAGACCTAAAAAGGAGGACGTAGGAGGCAATGAGCCTGAATTTCCCACCCCATGCTGAGCAGGGCTGGGCATGGAGCAGAAGACAAAGGGAGAGAGGCCAGGAGGAGGCTCTTGAGGGGAAATCACACCTTTCCAGAGCATGTCGCCAAGTGGGGCCATCAGCAGGGCTGAACATTTTGGTTCACCTCCTGGTCAGGCTCAAAGACTTCAAAATATCCATGGATACTCTGTTCCAACTAGATGGAAAATGATGGTTCAGATGAGCTCCTCTCAGTGGTGGTCGTGATGGGGGAGTGGCTTGCTTTGATTTTACTCAGACACATTGATGTGAAGCTCCAGCAAATGACTCTCAGCAAGCTTTGCAGTAGACAGGTCTTCCTGAACAAGGTGGTTTTGGTCTTTTATTATTTTCTACAGGTTAAACTACAGGTTGGCAAGCGGTGGAATCTGGTCTGTACATTCCTCCAAGGACCTGGGCTCCACACCCCATGGCACTGAGCTGAAAAATCATGCAATACGTGGAATGATCCACATTCTTGTTTAATGGCTAAAAAACCAGCGCCCAAGACATTGCTGATAGCATGGGAGTTCCCTGGGGGAAGTTGAACCCCCCCAAAGATCCTGAGACCTTCCTTCATCTGGGTTGTGTTGGTGAAATACTCTGATGTTCAACACCACACACTCCCCCCCCCCAGTTCTCCTGTTTTCCCCAAATCCTGGTGGGTGCCAGTCCAAAGGTTGCCAGCACAGAGCCAATAAAAGTCCGTGGCTCCCCCAGACCACTAAAAATTACTCCTGAAAACACCGCAGGGAACGAACCGCTCCAACAAAGCACTTGTTTAACGTCACACCACCCCAACAGCAACTACAAGTCATCAGTAGAGCGTGCAGCCCCTTCAGTTTTCCTGGGCAAAACCACATCTGATCCAATATTGCAAATCATCTTCCCGCCGGTGAAGCGAGGAGCCGTCTCCCTTGGCTGATGCTCGCTTGGGAAGGCTTCTTTTAACCCACACCTCTTCCACCTTCCTTCACGTCTTCATACATCAGCAGAGAATGAGGTTGCTCAGTTGATTTGTCCTGGTCCCCCCTTCCCGTCGGGGTTTCCTATTTCCCTGGGTAAAGGGAAGCGAGGTCTCATCTTGGCTGGATCATTTCTGACTTCTCTTTCTTGACTTTTTTTTTTTTCCCCTCTGGATATACTAGGCCTTGGGAAAAAGGGAAAAAAAAAAACCCAACCCAACCGCGCAGCCTTTCTTTTACCACGTGTATTTTCTAGACGCAGCGCCCTGACATTGAGAGCAAACAGTTATTAAATAAAGGCATTGTTAGGCATGCTTTTAGTCCTGACACCGCTGGTAAATCTGCATTTATTATTTAGTGAACTAAGTGGTTTTAAATCAAGTTATAATCGGTGGGTGCCCTTGTACTCTGTATTTTATATCCTCCTGTGCATGCTTTGTTTGCAATTTCTGTACAATTTCTTTAGGGGCATTATATATTTTCCTTGAAATAGCATCACACCCTGCTCCGGTACCCAGCTTCCCAGAAAGACTCCTGCCACTAACGGTTTGATGCCCAGCCCTGGCCCCTGCCCTGGTCCTTCCCTCCCACCCAGGGAAAGAGACCTTTGCAAAATCAACTTTATCGCTGCATTTCTTTGACCGCTGGCCCAACGCTTTCCAGTCTGTGGGCTCGCAGCTTGGAGCCCATGGGAAGTTTTGCCTGCGGGAGACAGACGATGCTCATCCCTCGGGATGCTCATGGACGCCAGGGGTGGATGACCCTACTCTTGCAATTAAAAGGCTCGTGTGGGTAGGTGCCACCCAGCTTGAGTAAGGGTTGGACAAGCTGACCCTGGTTTCAGCAGCCCTTTAGGTCTCTCAGTCTGCTTTTCTTCTCCCAAAAAGGTGCCGGCAAGCAGCAGTTGAGTGGGTGCTGGGTCACTTTGAGCTCAGGTTGTTGTTTTGGTCATCTCAGCAGTTCTACAAATGTCCGTGGCTGGGGCTAAGGTTAAATCAGCCTCCCAGCTCCTCTCTGTCACCCTGTCCATGCGTGCGAGGTCCCTTCTGCCACACACAAGGTTGCAGTTGCTCAAGATGGAGATTGCTCGCTCTCCTGCACGCCCGGCAGTGATGGGGCTTCCTGAGGAAGGGGATGCGTTGCTGCAGAAGCTTTGTCATCTCTGAGGCCCTGCACACACAGGTCCCCTCAGCCCACCCCGTGTAGGGCAGCAGGGAGAAGGTGCTGGCCCATGCCCTGGGAGACACAAGACGCAGTGTAGGAGGAAGGATGTTCCAGCCAGCGTTGTGCTCACTCCATCCCAGCAGGTTTCCAGGATACAGCAGCTCCTGATATACCATCCCCACCTCTTGGGGGGAGGGTGCCTAGCTAGATCTCATCACCTGTAAAGCCCCAGCTGGGGCTTCCCATGCCCCAGGTTTGCCACGATTCACCATGGAGCAGCACTTGCACCATCAGCTCCCACTCTGTGCTCCCTTTGGCTTGACCTGACCAAGCACTGGAGCTCACCACTGCTCACACCCTTCTGCCATGGACCGATTTCCAGCCCCAGCCAGCATCAGGTCACAGGGTACCCACCTCACCATGGCATGGTCATCTCCAGCTCTCCATAATGTGCTCATCGCCACCTCTCCATGCTGTTATCTGACCTGGCAGGCAGAGCCCAGACACATCACCCATCATGGCACTGCTTGCTTTGTCAAGAAACAGGGCTAAGAATCATCTCACCTAACTTTCTGGTATCTTAAGTGAACTACCAAAGCCTGAACCAGCTGAAACCTGCTTTATAAGCCCACCCGTGAGGTGGCTGGCTTGCCTCCTCCAGTCACAAACATGCAGAAGATAGGGGTTGACCAAAACCCCAAGATTTTGCAGGAAATCCTGCCCATGCTCCCCTCACAGGCTCTAACACCACAGCAGAAGAAATGGCCTTGCCATTGCCCAGGTGCTGTCCCTCCTCCTCCTGCTGTTGTCCAGCTCCCCCTCCATCACACACCACGGTACCTTGCTCAGCCCCACCTTAGTCACGACCCGATGCCCGTGCCCACTTGCTGCCCCTCCTCATCCTACCCTGGGGTCGATGCATCCGGTCCTCCCCCCCGCCTGCCCCCCTTCCCCGTCCCCTCTGCGCCTGTTTTCCCATTTATCTCCTTTGCCTGGTGAATATACATAAATATGAGCAACTCTGTCTGCGTGTGACCTTACCTGCCCTGACTAAATTCATGTAGTGTCTGTGAAGATAATTCTAAAGCCATAAGAAGATAATAAAAAAGGAAAGATAAAAAAAAAAAAAAAAGGGCAAGCATTGTGGTTTGTATTCTCTTATCTAACCTTCTGCAGGCCCCGGGTGGGAGTTCAGTCCCTTGCTATTTAAAGGGATGCTGCAGTCGGGAACCGCACGAGGCAGCGCAGAGAGGGAGCGCACGGCCCTGGGTACCACCGGGGATGTGGCCAGCCAGGTCCTTGGCCGCTCTGCAATGCACACGGTGACTTTCGGTCTGGGAGAGGAAAATCCCACTGCTAGCAAATTTCCCTCCCACCCAAAATATCTTCCTAACCTGATCCTCTCCCCTTGTCTTAGATGCAAGTGGACATCCCAGCTGGGGAAGCCCAAGGAGGCAACAAATGGTTGCGAGCCCCCAGGACGGGCCACTGACCACGGCGTGCTGGGCGGGGGGGGGGGGGGGGGTCTGTTGCAAAGGCTGAGCTGGGAAAGGGAAAAGGGAATCTCTGGGTGTGATTTCATTTCTTTTTTTTTCCATCTAAAAATACCGCTGCAGCTGAAGGCAGCCTTTACGTGAGGGGGCATTGATTGCAGGGACAGAGGAAATTATCGCGAGCTTCATCGCGGCGGTGTCATCTTTGACCAGAATGGCTTGTCAGATAGATGTGAGCGCGGGAGTCCAAACGATCAAGTGAAACAAAATACGGCATCCTCCCTGAAATGAGACCTGGAGGAGATAAAACCAACAGGCCAGGGAGAGAAATCCCGAGATTTTTCCCCAGCTCTAAGAAACGCTGAAATCTCTGAAATCACTTTCCCATGGACTTAAAGCTCTGCCGTCCAAACCGTGCTGTGGCCCCGTGCTGGCGTGTAACTCGGTCCTGGGTTCAGTGGCCGTGCCAGCCCTCCCACGCTCTCCTTGAAGGCACAAGGCTCAGATCAAAACGGGCCTGAGCAAACCCCAAATGCCTCTGAACTTTTCTCAAAAGCACTTTGCTCTTCTTTCCCCCTTAGCTTTGCATTTTTGCACAGCTGGGATCTAAGCGTGATAAGCCAAACCGTCACAGAGCTGGCAATAAAAGCTGTGGAAGTCTGCTGGTTTTGACTGGAGTAGAGTTACTTCTCTTCACTGCAGCTGGTATGGGGTTGGGGTTGGGATTTGGGCTGAAAACAGCGCTGGTGACACAGGGATGTTTTCTTTCCTGCTGAGCAGTGCTCACACAGAGCCAAGGTCTTTTCCTCACATCTTTTCTCCTCACATTGCCCCACCAGCGAGTAGCTGGGGGTGCACAAGAAACTGGGAGGGGACACAGCCAGGACAGCTGACCCCAGTGACCAAAGGGATATCCCATACCATGTGACGTCATGCTCAACTTATACAGCTGAGGGAAGAAGGAGGAAGACGAGGATGTTCGGAGTGATGGCATTTGTCTTCCCAAATCACCATTACGTGGGATGGAGCCCAGCTTTCGTAGGGATGGCTGAACCCCTGCCTGCGGTGGGCAATGGGAAACGAATTCCTTGTTCTGCTTTGCTGGCGTGCGCATGGCTTTTGCGTTACCTGATAAACTGTCTTTATCTCAACCTGAGAGTTTTCTCACTTTTGCCCTTCAAATTCTCTTCCCCACGCAGGAGAAGTTAGTGAGCAGCTGCGTGGGACTTAGCTGCCCCCTGGGGTTATATCACAACAGGAAGAAACAAAAAAGAAGCCCAATGAACCCTTAATGTGCAAAAGGAGGATGTGGTTAATGGGTGGTCACCAAAGCTCTGGGTGTTGATCTAGCAGGTATCAGCACCGGGGAGCAGAGGGGAGACCTTACCGGGAACCGGGTGCCGTACAACTGCGCAGCATGCAGGGCCACAATGCTGCTGAAGGCATCCCGCTCCTCCAGGGCCCTGTGGGTGAAGCTGCTCTCTTGGTCTGATCCTGCTGCTGCAAACCCCACATCCTCGTGGAAGAGGAGGTTACAGGGGCAAGAAACGCTCCCTCATCACCCCTCGCTGCCAAGGATGCAGGTAGGACCTGATGGAGGAGGTCCTGCTTGGTGAGCGACTGATGGGAAGGAGACAGGGATGGCCACCGCCGGCCCCGGGGATGGAGATGAGGGACACCAACGTGCCTCAGCCTGCTGCCTCCCTCCCGCCGCCTGCCCCCCCTTCCCGGTACACGGCGAGGGCTTTCTGCCGCCTTTGTTCAGCAGCTCCAAAGTGGTGTCGCCACAAAGGCGGAGGTGAAAGGGGTTAATTCGGGGGACAGAGGTAGGATGTGAAGATGCAGAGCAGGACAATGGGCCGCCTTCCTCTTTTGTCAGCGCGGCCATTGTGCCGCGTGTGAAAAATGAAATCTGTTTCATTTTCCTCCCAGATGCGATCGGGCGCCTCTATTTAGAAACCATCAAAAAAAGCAATCAAAGTGCTGGGGGGGTACACACACAGGGTGGGGGGGACGGGGGACCGCAGGCCTGCCAGACACAGGCGCACCCCACCCCAGAACTGCCTTTTATTTACTTATTTGGCATTTAACATTTATTTAGATTTAACCCGCTCCCTGCCTCCGGCATTCAAGTGGCTGAAACAATCGCCAAAGTCAATGGCGAGAGGTTTCAGGCAGCGCTGGGTGTTGGGGGGAGGGGGGGCAGTGCTGGGTGCCAGCAGGGTTTGGGCAGGAGCATCCCTCCAGCTCTGCATCACAGCAGGGCAGAGAGCTCGGGATGAGCCCAGCTACCTGCCCACCTTGTCCCCTGCTACGTCCCCCTGGCACCCGCTGGGGTGGCAGGAAAGATGGGCAGCTCTGGTGCAACTGTTAATCAATATTTCCCCTTCATCCCCGCAGAAGCAGATGAAAGTGGAAGGAAACCCAGCGCCGCTGCTCTCCCCCCTCCTGTCTCTCCCCAAACCAATCCGGGGGTTTGCATCAACGTGAGAAATTTTCACCTCCAGCGAAGGTGTGAAACTTGGCAGTTTTGTTCCCTCCGAGGGGAATTACAGTCTTTGCAGAATGCAAACAAACAAACAAATGCAAATTAACCCGAAAAAAGCATGTTTTTTCAATACACGTCTTAACCTTTGCCTCAAATTAACAAATCCAGCTGGAAACTCTCGAGCTTTATTTTTTCCCCGTCCAAATACACAGCTGGTTGTCCCCCGAGACGCCAGTGCGGGTGAGAGGCACCCGACAGTGGGGGCTGAATCTGGGTGGTGGGCAGAGCAAGCCCTGACCCCCAGTCTGCTTTGGGAACCCTCAACCCCACAAAAAAACAGAGGGGAAAGTGGACAGAGCACAGTCAAAGCACAGGGTGCATGAAGGGGGAGTTGAGGTCACCACCTTCCTACTGCTGGGAGCTCACTCCTGGTCAGCTCTCCCATCTGAGACCCAACAAACTCATTCCAGCTGTGGCATGGGACATCCCAGGCCAGGCAGTGAGAAGAGGACAGGATAGCAAGCAGTGCTGCCAGCTTTCTCCCAGGCAGCCCCTATTCCCAGGCTTCCTGTCCCTGTTGGGCTGGGCATGGCTCACGGGGCCACGATGGTCCTCTTTTCTGCACAACTGTCTTGGCCAAACCCGTCCCTGGTGCAGTCTGGGGCCGTCCTCAGCCACTGAGCAGTAAGGATCAGTCCCCAGAGGGAGATTGGGTCAGGGTCAGCACCGGTACCAGCTTGGTGAGGAGCAGGTCTGGGGACGTACCATCAGGTTTGGTGTCCAGGACACTTCCCAAAGTTCTTCCAGGTCTGCAGGTGCTGAGCCAAAGGGCCCACACCAAGTGATGGGCAGGGAAGGGACATACCGTGCGTCTGAGAGACATGCCCAAGGCTGCACAGGGAGCCTGTGGCAGAGGCGAGGACAAATCCACTGGTTGGGACCTTTGAACAGCTTCATTCATAGTCAGGGGGCACATACCCTGCACCCCATCCCTGACTGGCCACCCAAAGACCTGCTGCAGTTGCCACAGGGTGAGTTTGGAGGTGGAGGGTGACCAGACAGAGGCGGCTCAGATGCAACTTTGCACAATCTCCTTCCCCCTCGTGACAGAGGGCGGGACAGGGAAGGAAGCACAGAGCAAGACCATCCTCCTCCTCCTCAACTCTTTGTGCCAGAGCCAGGCAGATGTGTGGTCCTGCCAGCTCGATGGCCACAGCCCCCTCCAAGCCCAGCTTCATCTGCCAGCTAATAACCCCGTGCTCCCATCCACCTCCGCATTGTCTCCCCACGCGCAGGCACACGTGCCCCAGCCTTCTGGTGGCCCCGGGCAGGCACCGTCCCCACAGCATCCCCGAGGAGGCGGCGAGCGGGACCCCACGGCCGGGGGAAGGCAGGATGGCAAGTTGGCGGAGAGACCGTGGATGTCAGATCCCATAAATCAAGCTTCGAAGCCTTCCTATTTAACACACTCTTCCCCTTCGAGTTGTCAGTGAAACCGTTAATTAATTAGCTAATCCCGCAATGAAGTGGATTCTAAATGGATCTCCCCTCCCTTCCCCCCATTTAGGTAATTACTGCTGAGGGAGCTTTTGTGAGAGTAATTTTCCAGCAGGGACAGCCCCGGATGGCAGAGGGAGATGAATTTAAAGAGGGGGGGGGGAATAATAATACTACAAAGCAGGGGGGGTGGGCTGAAGGAGGACTCCTTCTGCAGGGCAGCACACTTCAGAGGCACAGCTGGGGCCAGAAGACCTCTTCTCCTGGCCTTTCCCAGGCAAGAAGGTGGCCAACATAGGATGTGCTCAGCACCTACGTATGGCAGCTGGTGCAAAAGGTTGTCTCAGCCTGCTCCAGGATGCTCCTGACAGTGGATACCATAGCAGCTCTGCTCACACACAGGCTCCGCTCTCCCCCTGCTCTCCCAGGAGATGCCCAGGCTCTGGCCAGCTTCAGCAATGCATCTCCAGCACCAGCCACCAAAAGCAGACCGCTCCATCCCCGCCACGACAGCAGTGAGGTCACAGCAGAAGTTTCCCATACCAGGTTGTATTTGCCTACCCCACCGCTCCACCAGCACCTCCCAGCTACAGCTTACACTGCTCTGGTTCTGAAGTACCTTCCACAAGAAATTCTTCAGTAGGAATGAAGATGGAACCCCAAAGCCTTGAAGGGTGGTTCTTTTCCAAGCCAAGAGTGGTGGAGTTCCATGGCTAAGCAGAGAAACAAGCCAGCAGGCCTCAGCCCAGCGCCTATCAGGGCACTTATTCCAGAGCCAAGGCCCCAGGATAGCACTAGCAGCGTCAGGAGCAGCATTTCTCCTTCATATCTTGCTCCTTCCATGCCCCTTGCGCAGCTCCAAATCCTTTTTTGTTCCTCACGATGTCAAGCAAAGTCTCCAAGTGAAGGTTTTTCAAAGGCATGTTGAGTTTTAGATCCTCATTTTCATGTCCCCGAGTTCTGCTGTGTCCAACAGAGATACCATAGGAGTGGTGCAAGCCTGCCTGCTGCAGCCGGGCTGCCTTTGAACTGCCTTGCTCATAAATGCATTCAAAATCAAAGGTTATTTCTGGAGGAAAAAAAAAAATAATAAAAATCACAGCTTGGCTAATTTCTGGGTGCAAAGAAATCCTGGACTGCAGCCACCACGGCTGCAAATACATCCTTCCTGCACCCGTTCCTGACCTCCAGGCACAAGGGGAAGGTGAGGTCTGATGGGCGACAGCAACTGGAGTCTTGGGGACTTCTCCCCCCCTCGGGGTGGGGACAACATCGTAGAAGTCTCCCTGAGGCATTTCTACGTGCTGGGTTGGGTAGAAAGCTGCAAGCTCGTTCCAGGGGACGCCCGAGCTTCAGACAAGCATTTGCTCACTGTTACTGGGGAGGGAAATAGGTTCACTGGGGGGAGGTTGCTCTAATGTTAACAGGTCCCTACAGCTTGTCTGTGGGGAAAACGTTCCCATCCCGTGAAGAGGTTCCGTGAGCAGCCACCCCGCACCTGGCAGGGAGATTTACATTTTCCATCCTTTCCCACATACATACTAATTTCCCCTGGGACACAGAGCAGCAATGTCTCCTCCTTTTGGTAGCTCACTGTATATCATACCAGGTTCCCAGAAAAACCTCATTACTACCAAATGTGACCTGAGAGAAGCATGGATGGGGAAGACTTCTCTTTCCGACCTTGAGCATGTGATGAACGGGGTGGTACAGCTAGGAATGCTTTAATGCCCATTTCCCTAAGGCTCTCCCCAAATAAAGCTGGGAGAAAAAGAAGGATGCAGCTGGCCATCGCTTCGTTCTGCTGGTGGTGCAGCTAAAGCACCCTTTGGGACTTTCCATGCTTTCCTTCTTTCATATGGCTTCTTCTCTTCCAGCTGCCTGCGAAGTCTGGCAGAGGCAGCTCTTGTTCACTTCTCCTCCCAAGGAGCAGCCTAAACCTCAGCATTTCACACCGCCAACTCAAGATAAATAGAGTGTCCTGGGACAGTCCTGAGGAACACTGGAGGTAGCCTGTGGACAGAACCTGCCCTGGGTGGGGATTTCTGGTCCAGTAGTGGAGAGAACTCCAGAGATCAGGCAGAAGAGGCTCGAGAGGGGGTCATCAGGCTCTGCTAATGGAAGATCTTTTATAAGTTGTCACAGAAAATTTGTTTTTTAGAGGCAAGGCCAGGTAATCTGGAAGGCTGAGCAGGATATAGTGGGGTGATGGCTCAGATTCAGCGTGTAAAATCAAGAACTGCAAGGGCTTAATGCCATACCCACAGGATGCTGTCCTGGACAGCAGCGTGTACGGGACCACCACTGATTCCTGATGCGGAACCAGCCCGGCTGTGTCCACACACCTCACCCAAAAGCCTGGCGCCGGGGCACGCCACCCCTTCACCAGAAGTGCCTCCATGGTAGGGTTGGTCCCATCAGGGCAGCATGAGGAGGGGGAAAAATAGCCCATCCCAGTTGTTCTCCATCCTTCAGCCGCAGACCTCGCACCAGAGGCTGCGACTGCTTTAATCTGCATCTCCCCTCTCGCTCCCGCTCGAAACGAGTGTAGTCAGCTGGAAAATTAAGACCCAGGGTTGAACCCGGAGGGGCATTAAGAGGGGCGGCTTGGCCAGCAGATACACAGAGCAGCCTGCCGCTGCCCGGCGGCATCGCCGTGCCGCCCCAGCTCTCCCTCCCTCCCTGTCCGAGCGGTGCCAGCGCCCTGCTCTCAGCATCGCGGCCGCAGCGTGGTAAATCACCGGTGACAGCTCCGGCGGGCACGGCGCGGTGGAAGCACGCTCCTGCCCGCGCTCGCGGGCAGCTGTCGCGGGCAGAGGTCCAAGGTCAGCTAAGTGTTTAATGGGCCTCCTGCGAGGACCTGTGATGAAAGGCAGGCGGGAGAGGAGGCGAGAAGGGAGCATATGTCACAGCCTGAGCTGCGGGGCTGGTTTTAAGTGACAGGGGGATGCTTCCCATGCAGACAGGATTGCTTTCCTGAGACTGTCTCTTTTTCCAGGAGAGCAGGAGGGACCTGCTGTGGCCTTCAGCACCCATGTGCTTGCGGCTCGAGTGTGGATGATGGACATGTGAATGTCCATAGCATGAGGTCCTGCCAGGATGAAGGCCAGCAGAGTGTGGCCAAGGACTGCAGCTCTCACAGCAGCTACAACAAAAGCCACAACACAAAGAAAATCCAAACCAAGCAACCCTGGGTTTGGTCCTGGCTCCAAATCGGTGTTTCTCCGGTTAAGTTAGACCAGAAGCTGAGCAGAAGGAGGAAAAGATCTGTGCGCTGTTCAAGTGTGATCAGGAGAAACACTGAGATGCAGGACCTGGGTGTGAGCTACCCAGAAAGACCACCTTAGTCCACAGAATCATAGAATAACCCAAGTTTGGAAGGGACCCATAAGGATCATCAAGTCCAACTCCTAGTTCTCCCCTTCAAGTCTCTTGTCCAAGCACACCTGGAACCAGGCAATCCCAGTATCTCCTTATCTCAGTGCTGCTGGTCAGTTTGACCAATAAAACAAGTCCTGATGCAACTCAAGTTTGGGAAGGTTTTCCAAACTCCTGGCCAAGCCACAAGAAATTAATGATAATTTCAGCACACTGTTTTCACTACTAGCCCAAAATGAAAAGGATGTTATACTCCAACTCAAACTCAGCATCTGCGAGTTGTTGAAGCATTTTGGTATCTGAATGTTCCCTGCTAGATGTGGTGATCTCTCCACAACCATACTGTTGCATCCCCCATGCTACACTATACCATAGTAGTCGATGACTCTCCTTTATAAGACAGTGTCTGGATGCACATGGTGGTTTCAGGTTGTTTTCTTGTGTCTGGTAGTTCCATAACTTAAAACAACATCAACACCTTTACTGGGCACCCTGCAGTCAAGGAAGAAAACCCTTTCCCACTGCCGTGGCCAGTGAAGATGCAAGATCCAAACCCTGCCCTTAGGAGAGGTACTGGTTACAAATAACCAGTCCAAAGCTAAAGAGGTGCTGACCCCCTTGTGCAATCAGGGCTGCAACCCCCCAAGCCCCTCCGCAAAACCTCTTACCTTTCTCCAGTGGAAAACAAACATCACTGTGTCTGTTCCACACCAGCTTTCCTTCTTCCACCTCCACATAACCTGGTTTCCACAACCAAACCTGCCCAAAGCTCGTGAGGGTTGCGCTCACCCCTTATCAGCTGGAGCTTGTTGTCTGGGCATGGGTGGCATCCCAGGAAAACGCTGTCCAGGCTTGCTTTTCCCCACGTTTCTGAGGGCTGGCAGCACAGCAGGAGAGCTTTGCTGCATGGGAGGCTGCTGCATCACCTGTCCACCCCAGTCTGATTTTAACCAGCTCCCAGATTTTGGAGGTGGAAGGGAAGAGCAGGTGATGCAGGGAGGCATGGAGGGCTGGTGCTGAGCAGCACGTCTTGGGGGTGGGGGAGAGAGGAGGCCCCTGGGGACATGGGATACAAGATTTGCTTTTGCAGACTGAATCAAACGTTGGAAAGCTGGTGAATTAGCAGTGTTTGCTGAGCAAACGCTGCCGGGTGGGGATAGGCAGAGGAAGAGTGTTTGAGCACACAGTCCTCTATTTGCTAGCAAACATCTCCAGCTCCTCCTCTCCCTCCCCCATTCCTCCCTGTGCCTTCCCCAGCTTGTGCTCCAAAGAGGCTGGATGATGCATCCCAAGAGGAGGAGGGATGAAATTCCCATGGGAGGGAGGAAACCTAGGAGAAGTATTTTCTTTCACCAAAGTGCCAGCACCAGAGCAGCCGAGAAGACAGTGGTGGCTTGTGAGAAGGGGTGGATTTTGTGTAAAAAAAACCACTCACGCTCAGCATTACTTTGGGCTGTATTTCCCATCTCAAACAAGGGCTACAGTCTGGATGAAGACTTGGAAAACACAAGACACACTGCAGGGACTTAGGTATCACCACAGAGAAGCTGATGCTCCTACAGGCTTAGGGCTCCTGCAGAGCAGGGTGGCCTCTTGCACGGCAGTATAGCGGGGGTTTGTGGCCTCACTTTGCTCTTTGGGTTCCAATGCTCACCTCAAACCCCCTTCCTTGCTGCAATCCCAGGGGTTGGGAATCAATCTGGAAGAAGTTACCAAGCCTGTCCTGGGGATGCCATTGCATAACATGCAGCCCTTGTCCCTTGTCTGGAAGCATCCATGCCAAGGCTGAAGTGCCAGGTCCCGTGTTGTACTGGGGGTGTGTCCAGTTACAAGACCAGACAAATGTAATCTCTCCATCACTGGGACTGGCAGGTAAGGGTAGAGCTGCAAGGCTCTGGAGGAAGATGTAAAGGCACCAGAGAGGATGGTCCAGCAAGCTGGATTTCACCCATCAGTCAGGGGTCAATCAACATTCAACATATAGGGAGCTGCTAAAACCACTTTCTCTCAACATGTTTGTCTTTTCATCTGGTCTTGAGCGCCTGCACACCCAGTATGATCTTTGACCATCCCTGTTTGGCAGTCACTATCTCCTTGCTTATGTACAACCAAACCTACACCCTGATGGTCTGTGAGCAGGAGCACTGGGTGCTCCAGGGTGACTTCAGCACACCTTTACCAGCCATTTGACCTGTGACATCTCACGTTTTTGACTCAAAGGAGAGGAAAGGAGATGGGAGCTGTGATAGCCATCCCTTCATGACTTCTAAGCAAGTCCAGATGCATCTCATCTGAAAACTCTGGCTGAAGTACTGATCTGTGTTGCCACTCGAAATTCCTCCCTATTACCTGTTGATGTCTCTCTGCTCCTAGGTGTTCCTACACCTCCTCCCAAATTCCTCAGGCATTCCCACCACACTCTGTCTGCTCCAGACTTTGGCCATCACCTCAGTGAACCATACTGCAAATCATCTTTCACTGCTGGCAAACATGCTAGGTCCGGGTTGCTACCTCCATTCATAAAACGCACCCCCCCACAACCGCTGGACTGGCTTTTATGGAATAATCTGAATGTTCATTCACCCTTTGGAGGCCAGGTGCTTAGACACGCTGCTGCGTGAATTACTCGTCGATGGCAACGCGGGCATCATTCATTATTAAACTGCTTGTGCGTTTGGCCTGCGGCTTAATCAAATAGAACAGAATCATTAAGGTTGGAAGAGACCTCAAGGACCATCCAGTCCAACCATCCCCCCACCACCTATTACCCACTAAACCATGTCCTTCAGTACCATGTCTAACCTTTCCTTAAACACCCCCAGGGACGGGGACTCCCCCACCTCCCTGGGCAACCCGTTCCAATGTCCGACTGTGGCTGCAGGAGAAATCCAGCCACCCGAGAAAGCAGTAACACCCCCCACACCTACCTCTGTCAACAGCAACACTGCCTTTCGTGGTGGTGGTGGCAGCTTTAACGTGCCTCCAAAAAAGAGCCGTGCCCTGGTATCCACCATGGCACCCAAGGGGAGAAGGATTAGAAATGAACATGTACAAAATTAGTTCTTTCTCAAGATGTAAATTATTGGTGGTGAGAAATCTTCAGCTGCTATAAATCAGCAAAGCCTCACTGAAGGAAGCGGAGCAGTGCTGATTTACACCGCCTGGCAGCCTGGGCCAGCGTTTGGGAGCTTTGTCTGGGATTAGCAGGAAAAATTGTTGGGGAGGGGAACGGTCTCATTACCTTGTCCTGACAAACGCTTTGCTTTTCTCTCGTGCATGTTGTTGTTCGGAACGGGATCTAATTAGTCATTGCAGGAAATGCCTCAGCTTCTCCTGTTCCCCACTGCTCGGGAGGGGAAGGGGTGGGAGTTAATCCTGGCCAACGTGGGAACAAACCCTGTTGTAAAAGCAGGTCCCGATCCCATATTTTGCTCTGCAGAGAAGCACGTGCCCAGGCACACCAAACCTTCTCAGCTCCAGGAAGACACAGGAAATATGCCTGGGCTCTCCCACCAAAAACCAGCAGGGCCAGCCTGTGAAACCCTCTGCAACACGCTGACTGTCCCGGCCAGCATCAACAACAGCCACCCGTGCTCAGGCTGAGCAAACAAAAGGCATGCAGGAGGGGAAACCTCTGCATCTCATCACAGCTCATGGTGCAAGAAGAGTCTTGTCAGGGAGCAGCTGACCTCCAATGTTCCCCAAGCAAAGGGGATCCAAGGGTGACGCCAGTGCAGGGTGCTCATAACGGCATATTCCAACAGTTCCAGACAAGACAAGGGGATAAACCAGATCCAGGGTCTACCCAGGGGGTCTTATCAGGGGCAGGAGGCAAGCTACTTACCGTGTAAATCCAAGGTCCATCCAGGAGGCAGAGACAGGCACACCTACAGCATAGCCCAGGACAGAGGCAAAGGCATGGGGCTGCCCTTAAATAATGGACCTGGGCCACAGGTGGAGGTGGTGAGGGCCCAGGTGAGGCTGATCAGGGCCCTGGCAGGGCTCATCGCTGCAGCTTCATTCCCTCCCTACGAGCTGGCTTTAGTTTTCTTCCATCACATATCAACTGCAATAAAGGTGTGATCCCATGAGATACCCTAATTTTAGGTACCTGCTCTTGTCCGCTGCTCTTTCCTTGTACTGCACCACATTTAAGGTTTTTTGTCTCCAAATGCAGAGGTGTTGATTTGCAGATGGACTTTAATGGCTGCTTTGTAGCCTGTGGTGAGATGAACATGTGGAACTCGTGTTCTCCAGATGCCTCCAGTCTCCTGTGTAGATAACAACAGCGTTAGCAGGATCCCAACCTCACAGACTACAGTGATCTCTTCAAGGTCTATCCATGCAAGCTCCTGGGTCTCACTGAAATACGAATTTACTAGCTGGGCTAATGAGCTGGGATGACCTGACTGTCTTCAGTGACAACAGGCACACGTGTGCTTTTAGCTCACACACCTGCTAGGTACAGTCTGTTTAGCTCAAAACATCGTGATGGTGGTAAGTGCTAAAACAGCACTGAGGATCTTCTCACCATGAAGATGGCTTTGATTCCGTGCAATATATTTAACATTACAGGCAAGACCTGATTTACACTGAAGTCAAAAGGTGGGACAGGAGGAGGGGAAGGAATTTACCAACTTCTGCAGCAGAATCAGCACTGGGAAACATCTCCCTACACTTCACCAGCTGCAGCTTGCAATCGGACATAAAGGCACATCTTCCTTTCTGGTACCAGAATAATAACCTCTAGGACCAGGGCAGAGCAGGCACCTGTTGTGGTAGCCTATCTAACATCTTTACAGGCCAACCTGCCGTTCTTCCTCTCCCTGTGCCTTCTCCAGGCTTTCCTGGTGCTGCATGTTGGCTCCATCACATGGTCCCAGCTCCCCAGGCAAAACTGGAAACAGGGAGCAGTGGCTGAAAGGTGAAGAGGGACATCCCAGCACAGGGTGTGCTGGAGCTCAGAGAACTGCTTCACAAACACCAGGTTTGGTCCAAATGTTTTTCTTGTCGACTGGCTTGCTGTTTGCAGATCTAGTGCCAGTTTACAGTGTTGGTTTTCATCAGGCACAAGTACAGCTCAGAGAGAAACCAACTGGGAGCCTGGCAGTGGGTTGCACATGCCACGTATTCGCTGTCCCTGGAAACTAGCACAGAACTTCTTTCTCCCCATGAGGAGACAAGCAGCAACCCACCCCCACTGGCGAATGGTGCCAAACCCTTCCCCTTTACCGGGCTTCCTGTCTTCACGCATGCCAGCTGGGTCTGGACCACAGCTGGCAGCAGGAGCATCCACAAACCCTCACCAGAGCTGTGTGCCAGCTTGCCTTGGCCGGGATGGGAGACTGTTCTTTCTGTGGAGAGCTCAGCATGGTAACTTCTCTTATCTGTTAATGAAGGCTGATAACCTGTTGTCTCGATCAGTTGTGAGTTCTTGGAGATCACACCTGAAGACTTCACATGGATAAACTCACTTCATGCCTATGTGGTGAACCATGGAACGCCAGCACATTCAGTCTGCTCACTGTTCTTGATCCCTGTGGTTGAACCTTTGGCTAGAGCAAGGGCAGCCTCCAAAGCCCCCGTTGCCTTTTGGAACTCTGGATGTTCAGTCATGATGTTTTCTTTCCTAAAATACAGTGAGAGAGACTGTCCTCACAGCACATCAGGCATTGGCATTGTCACTTGGAGCTGAACATCTCCTGGTCAGACACCCATGGTCCTACACAAGGCATTGGCAGCTGAACAACTGCCTGAGCTACAGAGTCAAAACCAGGGAGCTATTTTTATCCCAGAGAGCTGGCGACTGAGAGCACGGGCAGGTATTCCCACCACTAAGCTGTCAGCACCTCCTTTGATGTGCAGAGGGTGATTCATAGCCCGGAGATCTGAGATGTTCCTCCTGTACGAAAATCTCTCCTTGTTAAATGTGGGAGAAGACTAACCTCCCCCTCACTGTCCAGTGGCTGGTGGGGATGCTGCTCTGCTGACCTTCGTACCTGCCCAGTTACACCCACCCCAGGTCTGTGGTGGGGTGTCCAGCCCATGCTGATCTCCTGCCTTGTCCCTTGGTGACACCTCCCAGCACCGGCTCCAGCAGCCTTCTGCCAGGGCGTGGGTGTGAGGTCCTTCTGCATCCTCTGGTGCTGGCTGACTCCTCAGCCCTTCTCTCCTAAAAGGGCTTTGCCATATGTCTTATACCTGGAGCTGAATAGACCATGAATAAAGCTTCCTGGGATCAAAACCCACAGCAGAAAAGTCAGGGAGAGCCAAAAAACCCCCTCCAGCATGGGACAAGTGTGACACACGTAAAGATGCACGTGTGCACACACACACAGAGTGCTCCCCATCTCCTCTGGCTCCTCCTGCTCCTTCTTTCTCTTTCATTCTTCTGAAAGAAAACTTAACAATTTCTGGGCTTTGTTGGTGGTTAGGAGGACACTGGATAAAGAGTCTGAGAAAGTGAAAGAGGGTGCGTAAGGGCTGCAGGAGGAGAAGGAGGGGAGAGCAGGGAAGGAGGGATTCTCGGTATCTACAAGGGAATTAAAGCTCTTTTACTAGAGTGAAGAAATCAGCTAAAGAATGGCAGGCGAACAAAAGCAGCAAGGCTATGGACAAGTCGCTCTGAATAGATCCAGATCCCCTTAAGTTTGTAACACCCCCTACACACTTCTTTTTTCCCCTTCCCCCCCCTTAAGCCTTTGCTCCTCACTCGTTCCAAGAACAAATGTAGCGCAAGGGGGGGGAAAAAAAGAAGAAGAAAAAAAAAAACACATGAGGGAGGGGAGGAGTGGAAGAAGGCTAAAAAAAAATCAAATAAAATAAAAGGTAATCCTCAGCCACTTTGCCCCTCTGGGGGCTGCTCTGGCCAGATTAAAGGTCCGGTGTGAAACCATTCTGCTATTCAGATGCGATAAGCAGGATTTACAAGCAAAGAGAAAGAGAGAAAAGAATGGGCAAGAGGAGAAAAGGAGAATTATTTGTGTCTCTTAATACTTGTTAAGCACTTCTCTTTTGCTAGACCAGACAAGACACAGCTATGCTCAAAGTCCACGCACAATCCTGCCCGCTTGTCCAACACACCCCTCCGCCCCCCGCCCCGCTCCCCTCCCTCCCTGCCTTCCACTCTGGTTTGCCTTCCCCCTGCCCCCATCCAAAGCAAGCAGGCAACACTTTGTTGCTACTGAGCTGAAATTGGTCTCCTCTCCGAGCGGCACACAAAGAGAATGGCAATTAACCTTCCTGTTCCCTGGTGACAGCGATCTAATCAGCGCTGCGCCCAGGCCTGTGCCAGCAGCTCAAAGGCAACAGTCTTTGTGCAGGGGTTGGGTAGCGCGGGGAGTGGGGGGGCTCTCGCCCGCACCCTATTTCAGGGATGGGGTGGGAACTCCATGGACAGCCAACTGGGATTATTTCAGGCCAACCGGATGAAGCTGACAAAGGCGGCTCTTCAGCCAACGTGGTGAGGAGACCTTGAGGATGCTGCTGGCATGAATCAGGGCCACCACCTCCCCGTAAGAAATAAGACATGGACCTATTGGAGCGGGTCCAGAGGAGCACCACAAAAATGCTCAGGGGGCTGGAGCACCGCTCCTACGAGGAAAGGCTGAGAGAGTGTGTGTGGGGGGGAGATCCTTCAACCTGGAGAACAGAAGGCTCTGGGGGGACCTGTTGCAGCCTTTCAATACGCAAAAGGGCTTATAAGAAAGACTTTTTAGCAGGGCCTGTTGCGATAGGACAAGGAGTAATGGTTTTAAAGTAAAACAAACTAGATTCAGACTAGATATAAGGAAATTTTTTACAATGAGGATGATGGAACACTGGAACAGGTTGCCCAGGGAGATGGTAGATGCTCTATCCCTGGAAACATTCAAGGTCAGGTTGGACGGGGCTCTGAGCAACCTGGTCTAGTGGAAGATGTCCCTGCTCATTGCAGAGGTGGTGGACTAGATGTCCTTTAAAGGTCTCTTCCAACCCAAGCCATTCTATGAGTTTATTAAATTCTGACCAAGTGCAGACCTGGACCAGGTAGTCCTAGCTGCTGGTGGCCAAGTAGCACACGCCTGCTGAAGCCAGAGGGCAGCAGCAGCATGATGCTACAAAGATGTTGCAGGAGGTGTCTGGGCCTGATGTGGTGGAGCCCCCAGACAGAACCAGGCCCACCCTGTGTTGGGCACTGTGCAGAGCTGAACGGTCTGAATGGTCCAAATGGTCCTTAGGCTCGCAGCCTGAGGAAACCTGAGTGTTTGAACTCTTCTCAGCGCTGCTGCTCGTGCGAGGTTAATCAGTCCTAGCTGCTTCTTCATGTACTTCAGAACTGGATGACGAGAGAACAACTCTTGTGGGAGGAAGGTGGGAAAGGCCAGCCCAACCTCCCATCACCGGCATTCTTCTGTGGACAAGGAAGGCACTTGCGGTGTTTCATAGCCAAGAACTACACATTGAGACGTGCAAATATAGTCCTCGGTTTTAAAACCTCTACATAAGCTTGTGAGCGTTTTTTTTTTTAAGTGGAAAATAGGGTTGTTAGAAAAGCCTCAGCCATCCTTTACAAAAGAACCGCTACTCACCAGTGACGCTTTTCAGCAATCCTTCTCCACTCCATATTTTCCCATCTTTGCTAGAGGTGGGATGAGAAACAGCTAGTGCATTATTAAAAGACCAAGACGTAAGGGTTGGGTTTGTGCTACATTCAAGGGAGAAAACGTGAACCTCCTAGAGGTCAGTCAAAAATTGATAAATGCTTTGATTTATGTTTTTAAAACCTCTGAAAAATCCATCCGTTGTCCTGTTCTGTAATTGTGACCATGGATCCAAGTAACCGAAGCAGAGGTCTCAGAATCAGCCTTTTGCTTTCTCATGAGTCTGATCTTAGTTCCCAGCAATGCAGGAAAATGACAATTGAATGTTCTCTTTCAGGAAGAAAAAAATCCAAAACCAAAAAAACCAACCCAAATAAACACCACCCGCACACACACCCCCCCAAAAAAAACAAAACAAAACAAAAAACAACACCCTCAACTATGTGGGGTTTTTTTTTCCTTCTCTTCTTAGTTCAAAGAAAAAAAAAATCATCTTAAAACTATTGCTGGAATTTTCTCAAGCAGTGAAAATGCACCCCTTCCTCATGCGTTAGAATGAAACTTTCCTACTGCAACTGAGCTGTTCCTACAGCTTGAGGACATCCTGTTGGGAGATGGGTGTTCCAGCCTGGCAGTTTGACATCAGTGCCCATCCCATCCATATGGGAAGCTTTGTCCACAATCACCTTCTTTAAAAAAAAAATCCTGATAATGTTTTTATGGTGTGCAGTTTAAAGTTTCAAGCCTTCTGGTGGTGAGGGCTCTTTGATTGGTGTGCTGGTTTTGGCTGGGATAGGGTTAATTTTTTTCACTGCAGCTGGTATGGGATTGGGGTTGGGATTTGTGCTGAAAACAGCGCTGATGACACAGGGATGTTTTCTTTCCTGCTGAGCAGTGCTCACACAGAGCCAAGGTCTTTTCTGCTCCTCACATCGCCTCACCAGCAAGTAGCTGGGGGTGAGCAAGAAACTGGGAGGGGACACAGCCAGGACAGCTGACCCCAGTGACCAAAGGGATATCCCATACCATGTGACGTCATGCTCAACTTATACAGCTGAGGGAAGAAGGAGGAAGAGGAAGATGTTTGGAGTGATGGTGTTTGTCTTCCCAAGTCACCATTACGTGTGATGGAGCCCGGCTTTCGTAGGGGTGGCTGAACCCCTGCCTGCGGTGGGCAATGGGAAACGAATTCCTTGTTCTGCTTTGCTGGCGTGCGCATGGCTTTTGCGTTACCTGATAAACTGTCTTTATCTCAACCTGAGAATTTTCTGACTTCTACCCTTCTGATTCTGTCCTCCATCCCACCCGGGGGAGTGAGCGAGCGGCTGCCTGGGGTTTTAGTTGCCAGCTGAGGTTAAACCACAGCAATCGGTCTTCTCCAGGGCCTGGCACATCTCAGGGCAGGATAGCACGACCCAATTGCAGAGCTTTGTAATCCAAAAAGTTGCCAACAATTGTAGCTTCCTAACTTGCCCAGGGGCCTCCCTGCTCAGGTTCAGCCCCTGTGCTCCCCAGCCGGGAGGAAAGGAGTTGATTGAGGGAATCCTCCTCCTGAGCTCACCTAGCGCCAACCATTAGGAAGGTGATCGAGTCACCGCCCTCTGCCTCTCCGTTCTGCAGTGCTTCGGGGGGTGATTCCATCTACCTCAGACAGATAGGCGCAAACATCTCAATTACACCTAAGAAGGAGCATAATTGAGCCTAAATTGATTCAAACAGTGGCAATTAAAGCAAATCTCAGATCCCCGCTGGGAAGCAAAGGCACGGCTTATTTTTAACTCATAACCACAACAAAAATAATGATTAAAGGGCAGGATTACACCTCTCCCCTTCAGCCGGAGCGGCAGGCGAAGCCAACCGGTCGAACCTCCCCTCAACGCCCACCCTCACCCGCGGGCTCCTCGGCGGAGGGGCCGTTCAGCACCATGGCCAGCTTCCCCTCCCGCCCGGGCGCTCCGTGCCTGTAACGCCCTCCCGACACCCAACAGGCAGCTGCCCGTTCTCCTGCCTGCTCATTCAAGAGCTGCCGACCTGGGCTTGTGCTTCCTCCTCCTCATCCACCGAGCCTTGGGAGCTTCCCGAGCGCGCATCCCGCGGCGTTCCCTTCGCGACGCTCGGCCCCCGCGTCGCTGTCGTCGGGAAGGGGCGCGGTGAACAGTTGCTTCGCAAGGATGCTTCGCCCGTTCTTGGTTAGCTGGAGATCTGGAGCGGAGCTGGATCTGTATTGCTCTGTACAGAGTGCAAACAAGAAGCATCAATTAGAAGTAATTACCACCCCCTCCCCATAACTTAAGAGGCTAATATTAGGCTTCATTTTTAAGAAAGGTAATTTGACGACCATAAATTACAATTATAAAAACTTCATTAGAGTCGGTAGCAATCCATCCACCATTGTTCTAATTACACACTGTAGGAGTAATGAATGCTAATGGTTTAATGTACAATAATTACCACAATTGAAAAATAACAATAATACGGAACAACCTCAGTTATCCAAATGTCACGGGGGATGTGGAATGGGTTGGGGTAATCGTGGTTTCGGATAATTGAGGGGCTCTTCAGCATGATTAATAGGTGATGTGACCTCCGGGTGGGGAATGAGGAGTTTTAAATGAATGCAGTGTGGTCAAGTGAGGTAAGGCACGGCGCAGAGAAAAAAAAATAATCAGGCGTCTTCTGTCTTAGCTTTGGATTTTACTGGACATTTTTGATCTGAAGTAAATTTATTGGTTTTGCAACTGAACTGTGCCACCTCCTGATGATTTTCAGGTGTGGTTGGCAGGGTTTGAAGCAGAAATACAGGTCGATGTTTGACATGCTAGGCAGAGCACAAGAGGCAACTTCAGCCCCTTGCAGCACAGCAACACCGAATCGTAGGATGTTCCAGGTGGGACAGGACGTCACGAGGTCTCTAATCCCACCTCCTGTTCAAAGCAAGCCCAGCACTGAATTCACACCAGGTGTTTCAGAGATTTGTCCAGCCAGTTCTTGAACCTCCAAGGATGGAAATCCCATCATTTCCTTTGCCCGCTGTTCCACTGCTCATTTATTCTCACAGTGAATGTTATTTCCTTATATCCCATCAGATCCTCCTCTGCTTCAGTTTATACCCACCCCCTCTCCTGTCATGCACCTCAACAAAGAGCCTGAACACCCCAGGATCCCTCAGCCTCTCCTCCCATGAGCCCCCTGAAAATCTTGGCATCTCTCTGTTGAACTCATGCCTATTTATCTACATCTTTGTTCCACTTTTTTTACTTACCAACATCTTAGTCCACCCCAAGGAAAGGTTTTGCATTTGTCCTTGTTAAATCCCACCAACTTATTTCCCCAGCCCATCCAGCTCCCTCTGAAAGTCTGCCCCCTCCTACAGCAGGATGTTTGCTCTCACCCAGAAACTTGAGGAGAAGCATCCCACCTCATCCTTCAGGTCACATATCGCACAGGATGAACATACAAAACGGGGTAGGTCTCGGGACAGATCCCAGAATAACTCTGCTTGTAACATAAGATAAAGATGAAATAAAAGGATTGACCCCAGCAATCATTCCTTTGAACGAGTCGCGCAGTTTGCTCCTGCGTTTGATCCTATTCAGAGGAACTTATCACGTAACTAAAACTGTGGGATTTGCCACGTTATCCTCCAGCAGCCAGTTGAAATCTGTCAGTTGGCTCAGTTACCTTGCCAGGTCACTCTGCCACCCTGGCTTTGCTTAGGGTGGGACACAAAGCCAAGCCAAAGTACTTGGAATATCTGCTTTTCTACAAGCAGTGTACGAACAGGCCCTCTTAGCAAGCTGTTTCACAGTAGGAATGGCTTTAGCGCAGGAAATCAGTTTTCTATCTCCCCTTCCTCAATACAGGGGATATGAAAAACACTACGGCGTGCGTAACGTGATTAAAGAAAGCAAGTCTCCAGATTAAACAAAGCAAGTCTGTTGTGTCAGGAAACAGAAAGCAGGTACTGGAAGCACAGGATGACAGATCACCAAAAAGTGACTCCCAGAGCTCCTCAGGATCTGCACAAGCTGAGCATCCACGCAGACCCCCAGTGGTGTGCGCATAAAGGTGAGGCATGTCTTGAAGAGCTTCACTAGCTCTACCCTTAACTCCTTGCAGCTTGTTCCCATGGATGGGTGCTCCCTGCATGCCTTGCCACTACAGGTACTCACTTGTTGGTGCTTCTGAGCTTCACTGGTTGGTATGAGGGACCAAGAGGCTTGGCTGTCATTGTAAAAGCTCAGGTTTAGCCTTCTCCATTCTTGCCTTGATAAGCAGTCTGGTAAGAAGGGGAACGTAGGGAGAAATCAGAATTTCTCATTCATTTGTTCCAGGGTTTGGAAGGTGCCACCTTCCCAGAGCTTTTTCTAGCCTTGATCAAAGTCTGGTGACTAAAGTATCTTGATGAGAGTTTGCTGCTAAGACAATCCGAAGAGTCAACAAGCTGAGGGTTGAGAATATATTGGGCTTTGGGCTCTTACTCCCGTAGCCTTACTGACCTTATGAAATGCAGAAAAGCTCACTCACACTGCGGTGACATCTCCTGGAGCAGCCCAGGTTTAGGCATCATTCCCCACAGACCTGCAACCAGCCCAGTTTCCATAAGACAACTGTGGAGCCTGAAAGCAGATCCCCATCCGTGTCCCATGGTTTGATTAGGAACAATCCTTGATGTGCTTCTTCTTTAATAGGATCCTAATTTATAACAATGCAGATAATATATCAATGGAAATTAACTTCACACTTTCCTTACGCTGGCAGGTTGAGCTGCAGGTGAGTGCAATGTAATTAAGAAATTAAAAGGTTATTTCCACATATGCTTTCTGCTAATCGAACTCGGCAATCATTTAATTTACAGCAGGGGACTGGCAAGGAGGCGAGCCAAAATAAATAAGATAATACTACATTTAATCGCTCAGTGGAATGGTAATGGAATGGAGTGGGGTCTGCGCAGAGCTGGCAGTGAGAGGTGCGGTGACCCCTCCCGTGCTGCTGGTAGAAAGCAAGGCTTGCTTTTAATTTCACTTCCACTAGAGTTCAAACTTTTAAGCCACTGCCACCAAGTTTCCTCAAGTTCTGATTTTTAAAATATATTTGTACAAGTTAGCTTTAAAACACACCTCTTAAAATTGTTGTTCTATTTTCTGTAGTTATTTTTGTGGTACCTGACATTTTTGACTTCTTGATCCCCACTGTAGAGTGAGAGGTTTCTTCTGGGTTGTTGAATCCTTTCCCATTCTCTTCCCATTCCCAGCAGCTGGGAAGTACAGAGCAGTTAACCAGAAGTAGCATTGCACTGGGAAACCCCTTGGGGAAACTGAGGCACAGACTGCTCAAAAGTGTAGCTTCTCAGCAGCTGCATCCCACAGCTCTGATCACAGCCAGCCCCAAGGGAGAGGCAACTCATGGGTCACCAGCTGGAGAGCTCAGCTGTGCCATGGGATGGTTTGGGCCAAGGCAAGCAGATAAACTCCCAGGGCTGCAGAGATTTGCTGCTTGACCCCACTGCCACCACAGCTGCTGGACATCAAGGCTTCCCAGCCCTTCCTTAGGGGTGCTCTGCCCTGGGGCTACCATGTCATGCAGCAGCTAGGGACAGGACAGTGGTGGGATGAGGCCGAGCATCCCCCATGCCCCACGATACACCTTGACTAGCCTGCATGAGTGAGAGAGCGCGGATTTGTGCCAAGGACCCCCTTGGTGGTCCCCTTCTCCTGCCAGCGGTCCTGCTTGGGATGACACAGTGCCAGACTGCAGTGTCCTTGCTCATGGGGAAGAGGGGGGAAACCAGCAGGTTTGGGCTTTCCGAGCAGGTATGCTATCTCTCAGGCAGGGCCCAGGGCATTGAAAGGGAGGGAGGGTGGGGGGAGCCCCCCAGGAATTGCGTACACCCAGCTTGCCGGAGCTCCCAGGATGTCCTGAACAGCGCTTTGCATCCCAGAGCCCTTGAGTCCTTGTTTTGAAAATCATGCACAATAGCAGACCTAGAGGGGACTGCTCCAGAGGAGCCAGGCACATGGGAGAGGGCGATTCCGCTCCCCAGTACCTTGCGGAGTTTCAGGTGCCCCCCCCGGGGAAGGGGATGCAGGGGAGAGGATTTGGGCTCCATATCTGTGCTGTGGGAACACCTGGAGCCATGCATGCCAGAGCCCACCTCAATAAGGGCTGGAGTGCCGGCCCCAGGGCCTCAGCAGGGGATGCTCTTCATGTAACTCTGGCTTTTTGTTCCGAAACCTGAGCCAGGGGTGTGGGGGGGCGAAGCTTCCCACCTCCCTGCTGGAGCCCATCCCCTCCTCCAACCCCCATCTCCCCCCACGCAGAAGCTGAGATGCTTCTTCTCATTCCCTGGGGTCCCAGAAGCATTCATATGGGAGCTTAATCCTCCAGAGATGTGGGGGCACGGGGATTACCAGCTGGCCTGGAGAGAAGAGGCCCATCTCCCCTCCCAGCAGTTGGGCTGCCAAGGCAGCAGTGCAGCCACCGTCCCACCCAGACCCTCTGGAGACCCTGTGTCCAGCCGGGCCGAGCAGGATAGCAAGGACCAAAGCACAGACCTCCATGGCAAGAGGACTTTGGTGACTTGTGACACCCCTAAGTGGGGCTGCGTTATCCCCCGTCAATAATTTATCTGATGAGTTGCAGCCTGCTTCTGTGGAATGAATTATTCCCAAAGTATAGGGAGGTTATATTTGTACTCTTCAAGCAGCTCTAGAAATGGTCAAATAATATTTGCCCAGCAAATTGTTAAACGGCAATTCTTCTGTCGCTCATTGAGTAAATTATTCACTGAGCACTTGTTTACTCGGTGCCGTGCTCCCTGCCTGCTGCCTGCCTGTTACCCGAGCCGCTGCCGCTGCCGTGCGGGCAGGCAGGAGCAGGAGGGCACCTGAGCAAACAGGCAGGGGGGTGCGTATCTGCCCAAGCCCCTGAAACCCGGCTGGGGTCTCTGCTTCGTTAGGGTTGGGCATGGGGGAGACCTGCTGGGAAACACGTCCCGATCTGGGGGTTGGTGCGTGTCGGGGTAGAGGAGGGCTCGTGGTCCAGACACTGATGTGGCCCCTTCTGGGGTTGCTGCTGCAGCCTCCACCAAGCTGGCAGAGGTGCCCACGGGCTGTCCACACACGCACGCTACACCCACATATGTCCTGAGTCTGGTCACACTGGTTTTGTGACTTGGGGGATGAACTTCTGGGGCAGCAGAGAGAGGAACACGTCCCCTCATGTGCAGAGTGGATGGGTGGGTGGTGAGCTGGGATGGGAGATGGGATGTTTGGGGCAGAGAAGTCCACAGGTCTGAGCTTTGCTGACAGAGGAGATATTGCCAGAGCGATCCCTTTATTTCCCTCAAACCTGGAAAGAGAAGATCAGCTGGGTGATTATAGGACAAAAATTCTCTGGGTTGTAGATCCTGAGTAGATCATCACATTCGTAACACTAAATACTGCCATCCACTTCCTTTGCTCCTTTTTCCTCCTCTCCTCATCACCATACTCCTCCTGAGATGCGTCCCTGCTCACCTGCCCCGGAGGGAAGGGATGAGGTCTCTGGGCTGGAGCCCTGCAGCAGTAGAGAAGTGCGTCCTAAATCCCTCCGTGCGGGGCAAACGGCTCAGGCCCCACTGAAATCAGAGCAGGGGCTCAGATCGACTGACCCCAGGAGCTGCTTTCTTTTTGGTGATGGGAACCAACTGCACAGGTAAAAATCATGGACAGAGTGTACACGTCACCTGGAAATATTACCCAAGGAAAGGGGGAATCATTGTAAGTCAATTATTTTTTAAACGAACAATTGTAAAACCATTCTTAAAAAAAAAAAAAAAGGACAAACACAAAAACCCACCAACCCCCCCCACAAAACAACAAAAAACCCCAAGCCAGTTTCTGTTTTCATTTTAACAACTTAAAAATACAGGGGTTGGTGGGTTGCAGGATTTTTTGCCTGGTCAGGTTTTTTGCCAGTACATCTCGGGTTTTTTCTTGGCCTCTGGGAGCAGAGAAATACTGTTTTAAAACTGCAGCTTTCCCTGGTACTCCAGCAGCAGAAGCATCTCTTGTAGACCACACTTTGGTGTGTAGCTGACACTACCCAGGGATTCCTGCTTAGCCGAGGAAACACCTTCCTCCCAGCTGTTAAAAGTTTAGGCAAAGAGACATTACCCAAACCCCAGCCTTGGGGTTTGCAGAAAAATAACATCTACTGTGCCACGTTTGGGGTAACATCTGGGCTACCATAAACCTGCTCCTAGGGAGGTACCGCAAGAGTGCGGTGGGTTCCATGTCCTTTCTCCCCATCCTTCTCCTCTACTTTCCTCCCTCCCTCCATCTCTCCCACTTTTCCTGTCTTGCTGCAAGATTCCTTTGCCTTCACTCTCTATTTTTATTATTTCCCTCCTATCATCTCTCTCCCACTCCTCTTTCCCTTTCTAGGGATCCCTGCTTGCTTTATCTTTGCGTTAATTTAATCCCCCCCTTGCAGTTTTCCTCCAAAATAATCCGACCTACTGACCATCCCCCTGGCCGCTCCGTGACGTGGAGCTGATCCTGCCCTGCCCAGGGCCACCCACCCCAGGAATGCCAGTCCTGCCCCATGCCCTACGCTAGAGTTAGCCCAGAGCATCTCCCTCCTGCCCAACAAGTCTCCACCTCCTTCCAGAGTCAACCTCCAACCATACCCCCTCCTCCCTCCTGCACGGGGCCACCAGCCCCATCGCTAAGCCTGAATGAGCCTTTGCACCTTCTTCTGCCCGTCACGGTCTGTGCACCACCTGCTTTTCCAGGAGTAGCTGCCAGAATCCATCACAGACCCCGTTGGAGCACCAAAATCCTTCCCTTCCCTTCCTTTCCCCTTTCCTTCGCTACACACTTGCACACACGCACACACGTGTGCGCACACACACATGCACCCCCCCACGCCCCCTCCCTCTCCTCCAGCCCAGCCCCAGCCGCACCAGGGCTGCTGTGCAGCAGGATGTATTTCATATGCATGGCCTGGGATGGTCCAAGCTCTCCAGCCAGTAATTCGCTGATTGGAAAATGTTCCAGGGAAGGGGNGGGGGGGGGGGGGGGGGAACCAAGGCAGGGGGGAGCCAGGAGGGATGAGATGGGAGTTCTCAAACTGTGAGTCCTAATACTAAGCATGTGGCCATATATTATTTTAATAAAGCCAGCACATCCTGCACTCACGACAGCTGCTGTTCCCTTTCTCTCATCCTGTGAATCTCATTTATTCCTCATTAGCAAAATCACCTGTTTGTCAAATAGGGACAGAGCTGTAAGACATTAAATTGTGTGAAGGCTGGCGGGGGCCTGGGGAGCGCAGGGAAGAGCGGGAGGGAGGAGAGCCGGGCAGCCCAGCTCCCGCTCGCAGATTGAAGCCAAGACTTGAGGAAGATCTCTTGAAGGTTGAGATGGAAATGAGGATTCAGGGGAGTGGATTATGCAGCATCTTCAAGTGCTCTCACTTCTCCCC
>VWZZ01004922.1:16384-30143 GCA_013399095.1 Psophia crepitans | reverse complement strand
ATCCTGGGAAATGGTGCTTTGCGCAGCAGAGGGGTTGGGGTGGGTGCTCAGCACCTATGGGTTCAGATGCACCCAATCCATGGTCACCCATCACCTCCTGAGCAGCAAACAATTTAAATCCATGGTCACCCATAGCAAGCAATTTTCCCTTTCAGAAGAGGTCGGGTACAAAATTTCATCCGATTCACTTTTATTGGTTTGGGTTTTCTTTAAATTGAGCGAAGACGTTGGTGGGACTGACCTGTTCTTTCAAAGAATCGGGGTTTTGATGAATCAGGATTTTCCACTGACATGAAAAAAAAATCCCTGGGTCGCACTAAATTAAGTGTCTGTCACCCCACCAGCCTGGCAATGGAGTCTTTTTCTGCTGGTTTTGCAGCTTACTCGATGCTTTTCCTAATGCCAGCCCTGGCTTTTCCCTTTATCAGTTGACTGACATGAGGAGAAACAGCTGGCTGAAAATCAAGCTTTCTGGTTTGCTGAAATTCTCCCTGTTTTTTGGAGATTTGGAGTTTTGGTTCAAATTGGATCCAACCCAACCATGTGTGCGTGAAAGATACAGAGAGAAACTTGGGGAGGCTGAGGAGATCTCAGCCCCCAGCCCTCCCGCATGGCTTTGGTGTTCCTGCCTACCTCCTTGCCAAAAGCTGGGGGGAAAGACCTGGACAGCAGCTCCCGTGCCTCCAGCCTCTTCAGGAAAGCCTGAAACCCCACATTTTTCCTAGGAGGCTATTTTGCATTTTGGAAAAGTCCAGCTGATGTGAGAGGGTCTGATCCTGACAAGTCAGAGTTCAGGGATGTGTTGTGGGAACCTCTGTGAGATGGGGTAAGCCAGGCTGGGGTCTGCAACAGGAGTCACCAGCAATCAGGAAGGTCCTTTTTAAGCTTGAGGGAAATGGAGGATTAGGAGGTGAAGGAGAAGATTGTGTCTATGCACAATTTTTCTGCTTATTCCAATTTTTTTTCCTACTTACTCCCTTTCCTCCTCCTCCTCCTTTATTTTTTGTCTTGTTCTGGCCATCCATCCCTCCATCTTCTCTTCAGCATCTTGCTTTTTCTCACATTTCCCTTCCCCAGGATGCTTCCCTCTACCCCCTCCCCATTCTTCCACTCGTTTCTCCACCCAGCTCCTCTCCCTACCTCTCCCCACTGCCGTTGAAGTCCTTCCTCCCTACGCTCCACGCATCTCCCCATCTCAGAACCTGCTTCTGTCTGGGAGGATGCATATGAGGACATCCAGTGTCCCAGCCTGATGACCCACAACACCAAGCCCAGCTCACTTCATAGTCCAGTCCTTTGCGGGGACCTTTCATTACCCACCTTGGGGTAGTGGCAGGGCTGGCTGAGGGGACAGTAGTGACCCCCCTCAAGCTGGCAGCTGCCTTTAACCCACCTGCCTGGCTCCACTCCCCATTGCAGAGCAGAAAAGGCAAAACCTGCCTGCACCGGGCTGGGGGCTCCCAGCATGGATGAGCTGCACTCAATGCCCTGTGTCCAGAGGAATGGACAGATGGACAGGGTCCCACCACCCGTTGCCCCTTCTCAGCCACCCCCCACNCCCCCCCGCCCTCGTCCCCCCCCTTCCCTCCTCTCTCTGAAAGTCATCAGGCCTAGCGAGGTCTTCTCCCACTTATGCAGCTCATGAATATTTAACAGCATCTGCTCTGGAGGCGATAAAGCCTACCAATCCTTGACAAATATGGCCTAATCTTTTCAATTTCGGGGTGCAAATATTCCTTCAGAGTCCTGTTTGTCACCTAGATTAATGACTCTGGCTCCCATAATCCTTTGGTGCTAATTCAAGTGGTGGCTACCAGGACAGCGCGTGGCAGAGGGATGCTGGGACACATATGAAGGAGAGATTACTCACTTGAGGGCCCTTTGCTGCAGGGTTTTGTTCCTCCGTTGGCAGTTGGGGACGAGGAAGGGGGTCTGGGTGTTTGTTTGTTTTTTCCTCTTCGTAGCTGCTGAATATCCATCCCAGATCTGGTGTGGGCGAGGGGGGATGGCTCCCCCTTTCCCTCTGCTTTCCCCTCATTGATGGGGAGCAATGGGAGACACAGGTTTGTCTCCAAGCCTGGATCCTCATTTTCCGACGGCCGACGTAGCTACAGGGCCACCAAACTGGATGTCCAGCAGCCCTCCAACCTAGACATGCTCTGGGGCTCTGCCTCAAGTTAAGCCCATCCCAGGGACCAGAGGCTGACCCCTGGGATGCCTCAGCCAGAGAAAAGCCTTGGCTGTCCTGGTCCAGCCCAGCACCACTGGTCCCATGGCAGCACCCCTCCTCGCATCGTGCTGCCTGCCCAGGGGAGATGTGGGGCGTGGGGTTGGGCAACGCTCAGTCATGGTCAGTACAAGAGGTGATGGCTTTGGCCGAGCTCTGGCTGGTGTTAGAGCTCACGGCACACTGTGAGAGCCACAGCAATCACCCGAGCCGATGCGCAGCAGAAGCTCGGGCACCTCTGGGCACACGGAGCTGGCTGCTCCTATTTATTTATTCCCTGATCAAGAGAAAAAAATACAGAGGGGAGCGAGCGAGTGGCAGCGGGTGGGAGGGCAGGGAGAAGGAGGGAAGGGGTGGAAATCAATGCCAGAGCTGATCAGCAGTATTGACAACTGCGCTAAGGAGATGACGGCTCCCATTCATCGTCCCCGTGCCCACAGGGGCTGCCCCCGCCGCGGGGGGCTGCCGGAGGGACGCCCACAGCCCGGCTAAACACGGCCGAGCACAGCAAAGGCATTAACGGCCAGCCAGAAATCGAAGATTTGTTATTATCCAGCGGTGGAACAATAGCCTGGCTGGGCATATTCATCACCGCTCTGACCCTCGGGGGTGGAAATATGTTGAGATTGCAGATTATTTATTTATATTGGGGAGATGGGGGATGTTGGCGGCACGGAGGAAGGAGTTTCCTCCTCTCTGCGTGCGCTGCTGCTCGACACCGACCCATCCAGGGGCTCTGGGGGCTGCCTGAGGCTGAGCACCGCGCACTGATTTACAGCAAATTGAGTCCCTGGGTTTTGGAGCGTTCTTTGGGTAAAGAGCAGAAGGAAACGTTGAGACCTGCCAGAAAATTCGGAGCTGAAGGTCTCAACACCATCAGTTCGTGCCACTGTTCGTGTTGCAGGAGAGCAGCCGCATACACGAGCAGGTTTGCGAGGAAGGCTCTTGAGATGCAAGACTCCTGGAAAGAGGGTCCAGAGAAACCTGATCCTCTTGATCCAAAATTACCCATGCAATTCTCTCTCATGGAGGTAGCTGAAAGGCTCCAGCATGGAGGATGTGAAACCATGCAGGTTCTCATAAATAAGATTTTTTTTTTCCCCTCTGGCCAATAGGAGTTGCTAAGGGTAGGGCAGCCCTAAAATAACGGGTCGGCTCTGCACCAGGGAGCTGGGTGTTCCCCTGAAAAATTACTTAACTTGGATGTAGGACTCCTCTGAGATCAAGAGATTGAACCAAACCCCTTTCTGCTATGGTGGTGGCAATCCTGGGTGCAGGCGGGACTCTGGTCTTGAGAAAACATCTTCTCTGCTTGCTGGATGGGAAAAACTTCCACCTGAAACAGGGAACTGCAGAGCACAGTGAATATTTATGGCTCCTGAGCGGGAAGGAGTTATTTTTAGTTTTGTTTTACATTTCTGTGGCAGAAAATGCTTTCTCAGCCAGACAAAAATAATATTGTGGATAAAATGAAAATAGGAAAACATGGGTTTTTTTCTGTGAGCGAAGTCAGAAAAACGCTACTTTTCCCTAGTCAGAAGCAGAAGAAAACTTTTCAGCGAAGCCAAAGAAAATTTCTATATTTGTTTCCTCCTCAAAATACTTTGGGGGGGGAAAAGGTGCAAACCCCGTTTCCCCACTCAGCACTTCATTTTGGCTTTGCAGCTAAGAGTTACGGCAGCTCTTGTTTTCTCTTGGCTGATCCCCACACCTGCTACCGGCTTTCGCTGGATGATTCATGCTGGGGATTCAGGGGCTCCAGCTCCTGGGGGGTGTGAGCCTCCCGAGCCCCCCGGGGTACCCGCCGCAACAGCCAAGTGCTGTCAAGAGGGAGGTGCAGCCACCCTGGGGAGCGATGCTGGTCCCAGCACAGCCGAACTCCCTGGGGGAGTTTAGGTTGGACTGAGATTTGAACCCCAGGGGAAGAGAGGAGGGATGGGAGGGTCCCCCCCTGGGGGAGTAATGACACAGGGTTAGTGCCAAAGCCCTGATTCCCCCGCGGCCAGCACCAGCAGCTCCAAGCAAAGTTGAAAAGACTGGCTCAGGAGAACAAAAGCCTGCTGCGATGCGAGGGGATGGTCCAAGCAGTGCTCCCTCCATCTAATCCGCTTCCCTACCCCCAGCACCCCTGCTTGTCCCTGGAAAAAAAAAAAACCAACAGAAATACCAAGATCCTCAGCCCTTCACAGCCCACCACCACCGCCTTGGTCCTCACGCAGGGGTGCGAGTCTGCACCACCGAAGCACCGAAGGTCAGTGTCAGCCCCGTGCCATGCTAAGCCCCCCTGTGCCCCGCTGCCTGCCGTGGGTACCGGGGTACCAGGGTGCTGGGGGGCATCCTGGGGCCGTCTGTGCTGGCATGTGCGTGCCTGTTTCCCACCGCTCCCTGCCCCCTTCTCCTCCTATTTTTTTCCGCTGAGCAGGCTCAAAAAGCAAAGCTGGCGCCTTTGTAATACCGCAGCATCGTTAGGGCCCTCCTGAAACCGGGGCGGGGAGGGGGGAGAGACCGGCTCATTAGCTGGACGCTTTGAAGTGGGCTCTGTTTGGGGTTCATTTGTATGCCGGCAGAAGGGAAACCTCTGTGTTTCAAGGATGTTTTTCTGGAGGGGCTTCCTGGAAACATAACAAACATGACCCCGAGGAGCGCTCCCCCAGCCCACATAGGCAGCCGGGTGGGAGATGAAACGCGGGGCCGTGCTCAGTGCGGCACAAAGGCAGCACGGCCGGCCAAGTTCCCTGGGAGAAGACCAAAGCTGGCGTTGAGTGAGCCTATTCGTTGCAGAGGTGGTCCCTGTCCAAGGGATCCTCCGCCACTGCCTCAAAGTAAAAGCAATCCTGAGCTTTATGGTGTTTGAAGGAACCTCAGAAAACGTTCCTAGGATGCTCTGCCTACTTGCTGCCCTGCTGCTCCCTGCTTGGAGATGAGAGATGGGCACCTCCATCCTTCCCTGGCCACCACTGGAACATGGCTGGTCAGACTTCCAGGAAAGGAAGAAGAAACCCTCAATAAATAGAGCCTGGATGGTTCTACCCCCCTCACCCTGCCTCTCTCCCCCTTCCCTTTAGCAGTCTCTCTCTCTCTGCCTGCCTCTCCCTGGCTCCATCTGACTCTGCCTCCCCTTCTCCCCCCGCATCTCCTGCAGCGCTGTCGGTGACAGTGAGTGCTCGGAGAAAGACGAATTGAAATGACACGCAAGCTCCAGCGTGACTGCTGGGGTGATGCATGGGGAGCCGTCACTTGGTGCTCGTCGTGAGCGGTACAGATGAGGGACTGACCTCCTCTGCCAAGGGGTCAAGGACATTTGAAGGGCATAGCGGCTAGAGCTGGGGGGAGAGCGGGGAGGAAAATAGCCTCTTCTCTTTTGTCCATGCTCCGCCTGGCACCCTGGAGCACCTCAACGGTGTTTTAAAGCAGGTGACTTCCCAGCAGTGTTTCTCTGTGCTAAGTTTCTTACTTTCTGCCAAGAGCAGAAAAGAGTCAGCCCAAATCTCCTGCCTCCCACACCAATGTTCCCCAAGGGAGTGCCAGAGACGTGACAAGGTGCTGCTAGCACCAGCATCCCAAATCCTGCCTCATTGCAGGTGGCTTTGCATTAGCACCAAAGCAGAGATGGGACTTACGCAGCAGAGCTTTGCAAGCACCAGGCAAAACCTAGGGCTGACAGCAATGAAGAGCTCTTCCATCATCTGCATCACTTCTCCCCATCTCAGGCCTGAAGTCCCCCTCTGTGACCTCCACCAAGCTGAGGTGCCTCAGGCACAGCTTGGCAGCAGAACAAGCCCTACCCGCTGCTAAACCCCCAGCCTGGAGCAAATTTGCTGACCCCTACCCAGCCAGGAACCTGGACATGCTAAGCAGTTACAGAGGACCATGCTGGTCTTGACCATGTGGAGTCAACCAAGCTCATGGGGAAATTATTTTATCATCAGCTCACAGGGAGGTGAGCTTGCGAGAGACCTCTGTGGATCGCCTACCTTCACCTTCTCCGAGACAAACTGAAGTCTTCAGCTTCTCCTTCGGCTTACTCTGTAGCATCGTGTTTGTAGGATGAAAGCTAATACCTCTGGGACATTGTCCCATCCCTTGGGTTGAAGATCCAGTAGACTCCAGCCTGGAAAAAAATTTTAGACGAATCCAGTAGTCTTCAAAATGCTGTCTCAAGGTGACTGGGAAATTAATCTCTAAGCTACAAATTCCTGTCAAATTTGGCAAACCAGCTTGCCTAAATAAATGCTTTTCTAACAGAGGTATCATGCTGGAAAAGTTCGATCATTTAATTTTGATGTTTTTAACTGAAGTGAATCAAATTTGAATCCTCCTTTGATGAAGGAGGAAAAAATATGTTTAAAAAAAATAGTATGAGGTATTTTATTTTTAACCAAAGATTTCAGTTGGCTCAAGAGAAAAATAAAAAATCCTTGCTGGTGCAGGGAGAAAATTGGTTTAGTTGCTTGAGTAAAAAAGAGATGAAAATCATCTCCCCAATGAGCCACCCAAAATGAGGTTGGATCTGGGAATCCCTGGTGCCAGGTATCTCACAGATGGAACTCAAAGAGGCCCCCAGGAGCTGGACTGGATCCTCAGCAGGATCACCACTGCATAACTTGCCTTACTTCACCAAAATCCTACTGAATTTATAATTTTGGCAAGAGGGACCAGTCAGGAAGGTCCCATTGCTCCCAGGGAGAGATACAGGAGTGACAGCCCTGTCTGCACCACCCCAGGGAGGGACTGCGCAGCCATGGCCATAAACCCAAGCGAGATGTCTCTGCCTCTTCCCCAGGCTGTACGCTTGCCAAGAGAAGCGGTTGGAAAAGAGCAAGAAAGAAAAGGCTATCACAAGGCTGGACAGATGCAGCAGTTGGCACCAGCCGCTAAATTACCAGCCAATTTCCAGCATACAACCTGGGGACCTGGGCTTTCAGCTGAGCACATTAAGGCTCGTGCCCCTTTTAATTGCTGTAGATCTTGACATGTGTCCCTCAACTACGGCGTCTCTGACAGCCTGGACAAAGCCAGCCTTCGAGGTGGGGAAGATGCTGTTACCTGATTTATTTCGGGTCCTGCTGGCAGTCTCTGGACCTGGTGCTGGCACAGTTGATGTGAGCTGATTCAGGCTTTGGGGCCGATTTCTCTGTTATCCCAGCATGGAGAGCAGGCAGGAGCAACATCCCTGTGGTTTTCCCCCTCCATGAAAGCTGAAAGTTGAGTGACAAGTCAAGTGTTGACCAAGGTAAGAGGTGCAGGGACCGGCAAGAAGGCACAGGGACATGATGACCCTGCGGACATGGCGCTGGTTGCTCTGAGAGGCAAGACAGGGAGCGGAGAAAGCTGTGAGACCCTTAGCAGGTCCTGTCAGCCTTATTCACACGTTATCAGATGGGGGAAGCCCAAAGGGCTGCGAGGGAGGTAATTAATCTTGGTCTCGAGCAGAAAGGCTCTTGAAGAGGAGGGGGGAGGTCAAAACAAGGCACCGTTTGAGGAGAGATGGGAACTTTGCAAATGCTTGAATGGTTTTCGCCCTTAATGTGAAGTTCACCCCAGATCTGAAGACACCTTTGTACTTCCCCCTCAGTTTAATTTGAATTTTTATTTAGGATCATCAGTTTCTCCTCATCATAAAACACATCATCATCACTGTAAAGCACTTTTATGACACCTTTATCTGATTATCTTAAAGCACTTAATCAGCATTAACTCATTAAGCTTCCCCGTGGCTACAGCAGGAGGCAGCAGGGGTCGGTGCCTGGCTCGAGAGCAACCCCGTTGGGGGCAGGGGGGGGACAGAGGCAGTTGGGACTGCAGCTGGGGTTGGAGCCACCAGCATCGCTTGGTCCCCAGCTCCGTAGCATTGCCATAGGGAACTCACTGCTCTTCCTCCGCGGAGCAAGGCTGGTAGGTGGATCTGCACCATCTTTCAGGGATCAAAGGAAAAGCACTTCACACAGACTCTCAGCATCCCCAGGGAGGTGCTGGGGTTGCACCGCCAGCTCCTTGTGATGGGGTTGCTGTGTTTTAGGACAGGTGGGGTGCAGGTAAAGTTATATCGGTCACACATAGGGTCTCGGCCAGCTCTGACTGTGAAGCAAGACAGGTTTGTTTAAACAACCTTCCCGACTCACATCTTTTACGGCAGAGAAGAACAAGTCCAAATCTCAAAGCTTTCAGCAAAGAACAAGTCTCACTTACGGAGACGCGGTAACTTGCTGAGCCCTGGTAACACCCCGGGCCTGTCCCAGAGCTCACTCGCGGAATTTGGCCTCGGGAATAAAGCACTAGAGCATCCCCACCCCAACGGGCTTTGCTGTGTGTCAGTGTCCCGCTGCACCCAGCGCAGGGGATGGCTGTGCCAGGCGGAGGGAGGGAGGGGGGTTATACCTGACTATCCCACAGGGACAGTGGAGGTGGGATGCTGCCAGCTGCCCCTCCGCACGGGTGCCCCTGGGGTCTCCTCCAGCAGCATGCCAGGACAAGGCAACCCCCAGTCTGCAGCGGCGACGCTCGGTTATTCAGGGATGGCCATTCTCCTGGCTTCAGCGGCAAATTAGACCCCTGGAAAGGGGTGGTGGGCAGGGTTGCCCATCTGCTCCTGTTTTTGTCCATCAATTAGGCCTCATTTCCAGCATGCTCACTGTGGTTCATTGGTTTCCGCTTCACGTTCCTCGTGGTTTCCAGACACCATTGCAGAACAGCTCTACGCCGTCTCCAGAGAGCTCTTGCCTTTGGACTCAGGCCATCTTTTTTCCCCCTTTTCTTTTTTTCCCCCCTCCTTGGGTTTTTTTTTTTTCCCCAGGCTCATTCAAACAGTGCTCCCCTGGGCCAGCTCAAAGAGTAGACCCTGGCCAGCCATGCCGGGTGCTGCAGGATGCCCAGGATGGCCACCAGCACCTAAACATCGTTTCATCCACTAGTGTATTCTCGGACAGTTTAAAACCTCTCTCCAGAGTTTCCACTGCCTGCCATCTCACCAGAGCAGGACCTACCCCCTGCATCCACATGTCCCCTGGCTGGTAAAGCCATGTGTCCCCAGCAATTTTTCCTCCTGATCTGAATAATTTCTCACTCAACATGCTTATCTCCATCAATCCGATCACCTGTGGAGAGGGATTTTCACTGCAGAGCACGTGGAGCAGGTCCTTGCCTCCCTCCTTGCCCGTGCTGGTGTCATGGCCACATGGACCATCAAGGTGGTTGGGCTGCCCTGGGGGTCCCCTCCCAGCTCCAGCTCACTGAAGTCCTTCACCCTTTTGGCCCAAACAAAATCGATGCTCTGGGCTGGGCAAACATCTCTGAATCTATGGCAGCAGGTCTGAGGGGACAACACTGGTAGGAATGAGACGGGAGGAGAGACCCAGAGCTGAGAGAAGTTAGAGGGCTCATGGTAAGGAGAAGGGATAAAGTTCAGCTATTTCTAACACTACATGAGCATCACAAACTTGAGGAGAAAAACTTTTGCCTCTGGGCTTGGAGAGGTAACTGTTTCTTTGACTTTTGCCTAAAAAACCCTCCATGCTTAACTGGATAATGTGGGTGGCGTGGCTTTGGAACTGGATTAGAGGTCCAGCTTTCATGTCTTGGGCAATCCTGTGTGAGTTTAGGCAGCAAAAACCTGGAGCTAGCTGGGGAAAACACAGATGTTGATGTCAGTGCTGGTGGGACTTTGGGGGCACCTCCATCCCACCCAAGAGTGTGAGGTGCCAGGGACCCCCCCTCCCCCAGCCTGTGCTGGGAACTGCCCCTGGCTGGGCTCGGGGACACAACATGGGGGTCTTCCACACAGCCCCAGCCTGCAAAGCTGGTGTGGGGCCCCCCAGGGCAGGACTGGGGCTCAGCAAACTCGCCCGGGGGCTCTGCCCTCCTCTCACTGCCACTGGGGCTCTCAGGTGCCATGTAGGGATTTGGTTACCCATCACAGAAGCCTCATACAGAATCAAAGCATCAACTCTGTAGCCCCGAAACAAATAATCCGTAATTCTGGCAGAGAGAGAAATATAAAACAAGGGCACCAAAGGCCTTGGCATGCGTGCAGGTTAAGTCTGCGTTAGCGTTGTCAGGAGACAGAAGAACATAGAGACTCCTCCTTCATATTTGAGCTCCTATCCTGACCTTCCCTCCGCTGTCTGGATGGCGGTGCTGCTGCATTCGATCCATCCATTTTTACCTCCCAAAGATATTATTATTTAATTCCCTCTGCAGCCGTCTGCAGCTCCCGCTGGCCAGGCGGTTCTTCGGCTGATAAAAAAGTTGAGCATCAGTCAGTAAATCAGTGGCAACAGAAGTGCTGAATCATTAAATCTTATGCTATAATCTATTTTAGCTGGGTTTAGGAGCAAGTTGCTGGGAGAGCACACACACACACGCTGCCTTTGGTATCGAAACAGGAATGCCCCCAGGAGAAAGGCAACCTGAACACCCTTCTCTCTCTTGCCTCCACCCATTTTTACAGGCTTTGGCTAGATTCACACTGAAACTAAACAAAATCGGTGGTGCTGTGGGGCTCTACGGCTCGGAGCAGCTCCCTGCCTGACCCCACGTCTGGGTTTGTAGCTTGGGTCTCATTTTGGGGACTTATTTGTGCCCAGGCTCCAGGACTGCCCAAGTCAGAGCGGTGGTCTGAGACCCTGGAGCACTGAAGGGGCTGTCTGCCCTCATCGTCTGTGCTGCACCACTGCCTTATTCCTTCCCCTCTTGCCCAAGACAGAAAAATGCCTCCAGATCAGCTCCGCAGAGCTCAGGCTGGCCAGGGTGGCTCTGCCCACCAAAGTCCCTGCTGCTTGTAAAGAGGCAAAAGCAGCTCCTAGCCTTGCAAAGCTGGCGTGCCCCATGGGAGCACACACACCTCAGTCTGTCCATCCTTCTGTATCCAGGATCGCTGATGCAGTCAATGGGCTCTAAAGGCAAAACCCAAATAAAACATCCAAGCCCAAGCAGAGTGATACGTGATTCTCCTGGTTGTGGCCAAGGTGGCTCCAGCCAATTTTCTTGCCTGAGAGGAAAAATCCTTTCCCCTGTGAAGAACATTGGCCTGACTTAAGACTAAAAAAAAAAGAATTATCTTTTTTTTAAACGAGGATTTCTAAGTCCAGGCCACCTCTGATGGGAATAATGCAAATAATTCGGAGCTGCTTTCTGAGCCCCAGCTACATCTTAGGGTCAAGCAGGTCTGAGCATGAGCCACCACTTAGTGTAATCCTACTTTGCCAACACAGGGAGGTGCAGGTGGGATATCTGGACTGGCACAGTGCCTTCCTACAAGCCCTCATCCTCCCCATCCTGCCCCTCTCCCACTCTCACATCCCATAAATGCACACCAGTGTTGGGAAGGAGGGGAAGTGAGAGGGAAAACTCAGCGCTGGGACACAGCATATGGTTTTCACAATTCACAGGCTGCCTCCATCCTTACTAGATAATGGGAGAAATGAGTTTCTAAAAGATGCTGACCAAAAGATCCCAGAGCCTTGCCCAGAGCAATCAGAGCCCCTGCTGGATCCAGGCATTATTGTTAGTTATTTGCACTCTTGTTTTAGCATCTCACCAGTACCTTCTGCCTGCCATGGCCTTCACAAACACATCTGTGCCCCAGCACTTTATCCCTAAGATAAAGGGGAGGCAGCCCTCAGCGATCTGCAAGGAGATGGTGATGGTCTCAGCACCTGAAGACCCAGAGCTCTGTATTGTCACATGGCCAGAGGCTCTTGTCCCATAGACTGATGTTCAGGAAGAGTCCCCTGTAGAGACGCCTTCTCCTCAGAGCAAACTGTCCACCATAGTGCTGACTGGCTCACCTCAAGGCTCTGACCTCTCCCACCCACTCACACCCCCCCCCAGATTTTCCCTTCAGGGTGTCACTTTGTGTGCAGTGACGCTAAACCCACCAAAATGTGCTGCTTGTTTCCAGACCAGCCTCACGACGTGGTGGAGGGTTGTCATCTCACCAACTGCAGCAACAACTCCCCATCCAGCTGCTGGAAAGCAGCATCCCATATGGAAATGCTACTCCAGCAAAGCCATTTTTATCCCAGACCAGGCTCACTCTTGCCCTCCATGAGTACTTTTCTGCTTGCTCCCAAGTGAAGTGACCGTTTGCTTCCTTCATTTTCCCTCTTCCTTGTGGGCAGCGGAGTGGAAGAGCAAAGGGCAGAACCTCCCTGGACACAAAAGATGTGCAGCCAGCCTCACCTTTGGGGTGGTCAGATCCTGCTGGGCACGGCAACCAACCAATGCATCTCCTCAGCTTCTGCAGGACCCTCTGCTGTCACCTCAAGGAGCTGCACAGAGTTATTAGCTGCTATGAGAGATCAACAGTGAATGAAAGGTCTTGATCCCGCCCTGGTCCCTCCCAGGAGAGCTCAGTGATGTTCAGCCTCTTCCAGTTCAGAGCCAACCTCAAACTTGGGTAAGGAGATCTTATTCCTGCAGTAGTTTCCTCACAGCAGTGGCTTTTTATTGATGGAGCCTAATTCTTGAAGGGGTTTCACAGTACTTTGGAGAGGGAAAGAGCTGAAGGCTCCACAAGCTCCTTTGGGGACCTTCCTCCAGTTTAGTACTGCAGACCCTCATGGACCACACAACTGGGTGCTCACATTAAACCCTAAAATCGGAGAAACAAGTGGATGAGTGGATGGACAAATGGGTGGTGGATGACAGAGAGAAGATAAATAGAAGGATGAAGAGCTGAGTGAAGGGAACGCAGACAGATACAGACGTGAATGGATGAAGAGTACCATGGGATGGCTGCGCAGGCAGACACTTGGCTGATGGATTCAACAGACAAGACAGCACATCAGTACATTCTTCCTCCTGCCCGGAGCAGGGGAGAGGATGGCCAGCCCCGGGGACACGCAGGACTGCCTGAACGCAGCCCGGTGGCAACCAGGGGCATCAGACAGGGTCGGGGATCTTCCCCCCCACCTTGCCTGAGGACAGGCGGACTGTCAGGGTACTGCTGCCCAGCAGGACACCCGTCCAGCCCGAACGTCTGTTCCCTTTGAAGCGGATGACTTGCAGAGCTGCCGCCGCCGGAGAGGATTTGGCAGGACGGCACTTCTGCTCCGCGGCAGGCCTCATAACAAGAGGATTGGCTTCCCTCCCTCCAGCACATGGCTCTCCCTCCCCTCCGCGTTCCCCGTTGAACGGCAGCCCAGCCGGCAAGCCCCGACAATCTCCCGTCCCCCCCAGTCCAACCTCATTGTCCCCGGGAGATGCCTCCTCCCCCCTCCCCGCCTCTCCCTTCTCTTCCTGGCAAATTCTCCCCCTCCTCCTGGATCCAGCCGCTCTCATAATAGCATCCTTTTCATGGAGACAAATTGTCCAGCCGGGGGCTGCACCTGAGGGCTTTCACCCTTTAACAAATAGCCTTTTAATTTTCTGCCAGAAGGGCATGGAAAGGGGGGGAGAGGGAAAGGGGGGGCTGGAGAGGGGGCTGCACAGAGGAGAGAGAATCAATCAGACATCCATCTTCATCATTGCTGCCAAGGGACCATTTGCACTGGCTGGATGCCCCTAGGGGAAGGTGGGGTGAAAAAGAGAAGA
>VWZZ01004920.1:102622-137995 GCA_013399095.1 Psophia crepitans | reverse complement strand
CTTCCCCCCCGACCCTGACCGCAGCTTTGGGGGGTGGGACACGCACACACACACACGCTGCGCTGCTTCCCCCCTTCCTCCCACCCCTCCATCCCCGCGCTGCTCCTTTGAGTGTGAATACCGCTAAACGTGGGGGGGCCACCCACCCCCGCCGGGCGTGTTCGCTCCCGTGGGCTCCCCACGCACGAAATCTCAGCACGTGTCTTAGTCTTTTATTTTGGGGAGGGGGGGGGGGATCGCCCTGCACCGCCCCCCTCCTCTGCTCCGCAACTCGCTTGTGTCCCCCTCCCTGCCTCGCGGTCCTTCTCGTTACCCCCTCGCTTTTTTATTGGGAGGGGGAGAGACTGGTCCCCACTCTGGAACAAGGGATGGTGGAAGGGAAGAGTTGGGAAGTTTTGGCCGCTGTCGGTGCCACCAAGCCGGTGTCGCTTCTCGGACGGAGCCTCCGGAATAAAAAGTGCGAGATTCCTAGAAATTATCGCCGGGTGGCTGCACCCTGACTCAGAGAGCGGGGCGGGTGCCAGGGCACCGCAGGCGACACCAGGGTGGTCAGAAGGGGCTTCTCAGGCTCCTCTCTTCCACCTTGGGTCGTTTCTTTTTTGTTTTTTCTTTTTTTCTATTTCTTTTTCTTTTTTTTCAAGTAGTTCAGCCCTTTTTGGATAGTTCCCAGGTTCATAGAGCAAAGCCTTCCCCCTCCCCTCCACCTAGCGCTTCTCCATCTGCCCGGGCACTTGGAGTTACTGGGCCCTTGTAATTATTTACTAATTATGCCTTGCTCGTTAGATGCTGGTTTAATTCAGGGAAAGGGGAGGGGAAAGGAAGAAAGGACGGGTGATGGTGTTAAGGGGGGGGGGGGAAATCACATTTTCCAAGATGAAGGTTTGGTTTATTATTAGAAACACTAATGTATTTGGTCCACTAGTTACCATGGAAACAACATCTGCACTGAAGTGGTTTTAAAGACACAGCGTTGGTTGTGTTTGCCCGGGCCCCATGCAGGCCCAGCCACCACGGTGTTGGGAAACGGGCTCTGGGGCGTCCGGTAGAGCCGCTTTCAGGGTCCTCCTGAGAGAGGCACCAAGCTTTTGGTCTCGGCAGAGATGCGCTGGTTGAAGGATGCTCGAAGGTAGGACCAGGAGTGGGTTCCCACTTGGAAAGGGCCTGGAAGGAGGTGGTTGCATTGATGCTGGTATCTCTGTGCCCATCTTCTTCTGCGGATCATTGTTTCCCAGTCTTCCCACCACTGGGCAGGCTGGGATCTGTGTGAAACTAAGCGGGCAGGGAGGTAGCCTGCTGGGCTAGTGGTCTCGAGGAATGGCACCTAGCCTTCTTGAGCTGGCCAGACTGGGCAGGGGGAGCCAGCCAAGGACCCACCTCCTGCAACTCTGTACCCTGCTGCTCTGTATCTGCCCTGTGAGCCTGCAGGACTGTGTCCTGCCAGCAGCAAGGCTTCACCCTTCAGTCCAAGCTACAGCAGCTTAAGCGTCTGGCTCCGGAGGGTGTGATGATGACCAGGGTGACTGATGAGTGAGCCTTGTCCCGCACGGGAAGGACTCTGGGCTGTCGTTGCAAGCAGCCCAGTCCTGACAAAGTTTAGGGAGGCTGCGTGGTCAGAGAAAATAACTGTGATTTTTGCTGCAAAGCCTGAGTTGAAGCTTGCCCAGATGTGCAGCTGAGCTGCTGGTGAAGGTGCTCTGCTGAGCCGCCTGGAAGTGAGCTGAGGACCAGGCAGTGTGGGAAGAGAGAGACGAGTCTTTGGCTTGGCTGAGGCAGAAGTTTCTCTAGCGGAGGGCTAAGACTTTGTGTCCGCGTGGTGCTTGGTGGTGTTTAACTAAGCAGATAGGAAAAAAAAAAGGTTAATTTGATGCGGCCAGATCCTGATACTCCCTCAGCTTTAGGTGTCTGGAGTGTTATCTGGATGACACAGGGTTGGTGTAAGCCCTTTATCATCCATGCAAGTATTTTCGCATCAGAGAGTGGGCTTGGCTGCAGCAGGATGCAGCTTCCTTCCCCCAGGCATGCTTTATTATATCTGCAACTAACCTCTCGCTGGTCCTTTGGGGTTTAGGCCTAAAATTGCTTCCTCCGTCCTCTTTTCAACTCCGCTGGCTGCTGGTTGGGTTACATTTTCACAACTCATTTTTTCCCAGCCTGGAATCAACTCGTGAGCATCAGGATGAGTCCTTTGGCCATGCTGAGAGGAAAGCTGGGGCCTGGCTACCTCCTGAGTCCCCCCCACCAAGCTTAGCCCAGGGTTTGTTGATGCGGTTGGAGTGTTGTTCATGCAGGTCCTTGTGGTACCACCCTCGGTTTCCTGACCGAGTGTCATTCTGAGCAAACCCACACTGTCTCCCTTCCCCAGAGGTGGCATCTCGTCATCGTTGGTGTCTGCGGTGGTGACATTTATACTGCAGTTTTTCATGTGCTTTTGGAGCTCTCAGGACAAGAAGCTCAGCCTGCCTGTGTCATTAATATTATTTATTGCTATAAATCTCCCTTCTGGAGTCTTTGGCCCTGGCAGTTTGAAATATTTGTAACCCTGGTACGGGCACAGCTTCTTCGCAGTGAAAAGGGGGTAGGAAAAGCTTGTGGGTGACGACCGCTGCTGCCCAAGCAGCCCATTTGGACTTGCCAAGGACAGAGTTTGCCCGGGCTGGGCCCTGAGATTGGCTTGTGTGGTGGGAAAAGGAAGCAGTTTTCCTTGATTTCAATGAAGCTAGGGGCTGAAAGTGTGGTGTTCTGGATTGGCTTTGGAAACAGACATCCCTAAACCATGATGGAGTTGTTCAGGTCCAGCTCAAAAGTTGGGCTTCAAATTTGAGTCTTTCTCTGGGTCCAATTTCCCTTGGACCCTGCTGTTTTGACTACGCAGAGGCAGTCTCTTGCACTGGTTCGGCACGATGGCTGTTTGACCATCATGAAAGATTAAAACCTCTTGAATTAAGGAACCTAGACAAGTTTTTTCAAGGCTGTCATTTTTGGTTGATTTTTTACCGTGCCTAGCTTGGTAGGGCAATGGTATTGAGATTATCTGATGCTACGCCTGCGTAATAGCAGTACTAATTGAGAATAAGGGCAAAAGGAAATTACAGAGGAAAGTGTTCGAACTATGCCTTTGCAAACCGTGGTCAGTCTGATTAAAAGTCTTGTGGTGGTGTTTTTTCGATAATCTTGGTAGTCTCGGCAATTTGTTGGAGGTGGGAAGGAAAGAGAGTGGGAGCCTGAGGATGCTCAGCAGAGCCTTTTGCACTTTGGTTGTCTTAAAATCATAGAATCATAGAATCACTAAGGTTGGAAAGGACCTCTGAGGTCATCAAGTCCAACCGATTTGGCTCATGTTGTCTCATCTGCCTACCAGCTCATGGTTGGACTTTATAAAGTCAATCAAGATTTAAAGCTTGGTTCTTGAAGCATTTCAGACTGTAGTAAGGCCGTACAAATATGGGCTTTCTGCCCTCCCATCCCCTCCTCGTCCACAGAGATGAGGGTGATGAGTCAGGCATCTGAGCTCTGCTCTCCTTTGTAGTGTTAGCGAAGGTTGAAAGGTGCTGATGGTACCCGTATGGACGCTGAGTTTGGTAAGTCCGTGCTGAGTTTTTGGAACAACTCATCTCCATGGTGGTGTTCCCAGACAGGCAAATGATTAGTTGGAAGGGTTGTACAGCACCTGTATATTTTTGTGGGGGGGTTAGGTAGCAGACCAAGCTACAGAGCTAACTGGGAAGCGTGCTGGCAGGGCAGGTGAGCGTACGCAGCGAGCAGCCCTGGCCCTGTGATATCCCAGGATGTTGCAAGAGGATTTGTTCATCGTTATCTCCAGCCTGCATGAATGCAAGGCACCTTTCACGGTGTGCATCCAACCCGCAGGGACAACAGCTTCCGAGCTCCTCTCACGACTCACAACAGTCACTTTTGGGTTTTTTTCCTGAAAACATCCCAAAGTTGTGTGCGCGGTAGAGGAGAAGAAATCCTTTTTTACCCTGGGGAAATGATGAAGCATGCAGAGGAGACTTTCAGTGTACGTCTTGGCTGAGCAGGCTGTGGGAAGGGAGTCAACAAGCAGGTCTGGTGTGATCTTGCTGTATCTTGAAGATCTTCCCTCTGGAAAGATTGCCCTGTGCTATGGGAGGTCGCTGTACTTCAGGGGGAGCGCGTGGACACAAGGTGGGTTATTTTAAAGTCCCAAAACTCCGTAGGGCCTCACTTGCACAGGGAGTAGATCCAGGTTTTCCAGCAGCGTGCTTTTCCCCTGGAAAAATGTTGGTATTCACGAATTAAAATATTTTGTGAGGGTGCAGCAGTTCTGACAACATTTCGATGGGAAATTATAGCAGTTTCACTTAGATAAGACTGGAGCACTTTATTTGGAGCTGAACATTTTAACATTTATATTCTACCGTCGCTTATCACGTGAGATTTGGAGTCTGGATAAGAACAAAGCGCTTTGCATACCTTGAGAGCAGCCAGTTCTCACGTTTACAATATTTTTCAGGTTTCGGTAATAACGCTGCTGCTTGTCCTGCAGCGTTAACCCTTGGATTCAAAGGTTGGGCTTTTCCCCTGAAGGGAAGTTCTCCATTTTGCCCAGCTCAAAGTCTCAAGGCACTAAACTACTCCCAGTTTGTACAGGGGTCTAGGGAAGAGTTTATTAGACTGCTGAGCTGGCTAAACTACAGCCAGAGCTGTTTCTGTGCCTGTAAGTGAAATTGTGACCTTGGGCTAATCACTTCGTTGTTCTCTGCTTCCGTTTCTCCAGCTGCAGCACCCTTGCAGGTGACATCCCAGGCTGGGTGACATCCCATATTTGCGCAGTGCCCCAAGCCTGAAGGGTGCTACAGAAAGCACCGAGTGCTTTTCATTTCCCTGACAGAGCATTAGGAGCCTCCGTTCGTGCCAGGCCGAACGTTGCTGAGCTGCAAACATTTGGGCTTTGGAGGTCCAAATCCCCCACGAGCCTCCCGCGCCTGCGGCATTGGCACCTCTCCCTGCAATCACCCCGTCCTCTCCGGGATGCTGCTGCGCGTAGAGTGTCTCTCAGGAGCTGATTGTGCCTTTTTTGCTGTGGAGCCCTTGAATGGGAAACGTTTCCTAAAATTTCCTGGGGATTTGTGCTGTTATCGCCGGACTCTCCCCGGATACGGCGAGACCAAAGTGGGAGTGATGAAGGGACAGTCCAGCTGCGCTCCCGCCTGTCTCGGGACAGCTTTGCGCTGAGGCTGGGGAAGGTTATGGTGTAAGTGCCGCTGGGGATCTCTGGGGTTCGCCCATCTCCTGCTCCACGGCGGGAGCAGCTGCGGTGTTTTCTCGGGGGTGTCTTTCCCTGAGGTGTGTGGCAGCCCGTCGGAGCAGGCTGCGACTCTGCAAATCCCAAGCTGGTCTTTCCTTTGCTCATCAGGGATGCTCCTTTCACTAAACCCGTTACGGTCCCCCTGAGTTTCGGCAGGCGTTGATAGCGTGGAGAAGATAGAGTACAAACCAGCTGGGCAGACAGGTTTCCCCTCCCACTCTCTCTCATAATACGATTAGGAAGTAGAGAGGACGTGTGATGCCCTTAGATTGCCAAAAGGACCAACCCACGGTCTAGCACCCTCTTAAAAGAGTTGCGTTACTTTTCAAACGTGGCCTCTTAGCAGAGGGGGCTGAACTGTGATCCGACGTCGTCGCTTTGCTGGAAGTCCCCTGCTTTTAAAGGTTTGCTTTGGCATCACGGACTTGAAGTCTGTCGGTATGCCCTGCAGAGTGAGTTTGGGCTAAACCTCGTTTGAGTTAGGAGAGGACCCGGCGTCAGTGTATGGGTGATTTATGGTGAGTTTTTAGAGGAAGGGATTTACTGATAGAGCTTGTGCCGGGGAGCAGAGGAGCACTTGGTTTGTTATTTTGGTGGCAGATGTGAATGGAGATTGCCGTTGCTACGTGCTGTGCACAGATATCTAAGAAGAGATCCCATCAGCAAATGATTGGTGTTAGAACGTATGTAGGTAAGGAGTCAGAAACGAGGGAGACAGGAAATCCCTCTCCGTTCCGTGCTTCTAGGAGAGACAACACTTGAGTGTATTAAAAGAAGGCAGGTAGCATACAAGGTAATAATAGGAGGATTTGGCTCAGCATAGTGAGCAGCCATCCAGCATCCCACCTCCTTCGCGGCTGTCTGGGGATGCAGCTGTCTGTCGATCCAGCGGGTAGGTCGGGAGACATTCACAGCTGACAGCTTTCCTCCGCCGAGTTTCTGCCCTGCGCTTGTAAGATTCGCTCAGGTCTTTAACTCGCGACAAAACTCCAGGCGGTGGGGATTGCAGCAGCGTGGGTCTGCAGCTCTTCCCCCGCGAGCCGGAGCCAGCAAGCTCTGCACAGCCCTGGCAGTGACTCTTCTGCAGGCAAATGCTGCATCACCCTGTATCTCTTCATCTGAAGGGGACGTGGGAGAGGAACACGATCAAGTGACTGGGAGCTTAAAACCGTTGTGGGATTCACTGCTTCAGCGTGAGTAATGCCGAGCCAGATTCACCCTTCGGTGTAAAGGCAAGAGCAGCACTGGCATTAACCAAGTGACCCCAGGAGCAGACCCGGGCTGAGGTTAGTCGCTTGTCTTCAGCTGAAATTAAACACTCCCCGTGCACGTCTGGGATACTGAGTGTCCAGGCGCTCCTGAGGGGTTTGGTGCTTGTTTTGAGCTGCAATGCTTAATGGCTCGTTGCCATGAAGACAGCTTAGCGAGTGTGACAGCTGCCCTGTTAACCAGCCACAGCTTACTGCTCTGTTAAAGGAGGTGTGGATTTAAGCCGGGACACCGGGATCTTCCCAATTCCCACTTTCCCCTTTCCTCAGAGCTCAGAAAGCAGCTCTCAGACTCAGAGCGTGCGGATTTGCGCTGTCGAGGGCCAGAAATGTGAGCGAAGGGAGCGAGCGGTACCTCTCTGGGATGCTTTGCTGTTCAAGCAGGACGACGGGTACCGGTACGTGAGCGTGGGAGTATGTGTGTGGGAGACGATGACGTGTGAGAGATGTTTGGCATGGTACCTCCACGCTGGCGGTGAGCGGAGGTGAACTCTGTGAGATGGTTCGACTCTTTTCTCAAGGAGAAAAGACAGAGGGGAAAGAGGATAAGGGTCTTCAAACGGGTAGATGGTAGCTGTGGAAAAGGAGTAATCTGCTTTCTGCGTCTGCTGGGGATTGGACTCAAACTGCAGTGCGAGACATTTAATTCAGGCACCGGGGAAAACCTTGCAGCTGCAGGGGTAGGCAAGCACCGAAAGCCTCTCCTCCATCAGCGAAGGTTTTCTTGAACAGGCTGGGGGTGGTTTAGATGGCTTTGAGGCAGGTGAATGGGGGAGCTGGGCTTGTCAGGTCTTTTCCCACCCTCTTGCCTGTAATTCTGTGCACGAGATCACCTTTGTGTCTGCTCCTTGCTATGTGGAAGAGAGAAATGTGGTAGAGGCGCATTACGTTGCTCTGAGGTGGAGGAGCGGGGTGGAGGCAGATGGGGAAGCCCTGGTGGGTTCGGACAGGTACTTTGGAAAAAATGACAGGTTCTGTCAACAGTTGGAGAGACCACGTTACCTGCTTTCCTTATCCAGCTGTAGCTCTCGACCCACTGTTATTTTATATTTATCACCTGTTATTTGGACCAGTGCATCACCTGGGAGGCTTGAGCTGTGGAGCACTTCAATCTTCTCAGCGCTGAACGCGCCACAAAGCCACCCCAACCCGAAATAGGTGAAATAGAGCTGAAATTTCCAGCTGAAGCACAAGGGTGCTCGGGTACAGGCGGGTGCGGGGGCACACGTAAACAGCGCGAGGGCTTTAGTCGTCGCGATCCGTAGTAAGTCGTGGCACATCTGCCGTTCTCGGGATTGCTTTGTAGGCATTGCAGCAAGTGGGGCTTTGCAGAGGAGGTTTAAAGCTCCATGGCTTTCTAGGTGTTTTTGAGGGAGCTTCTCCCAAGGCAGAGGATGGCGTGGGAGACATCATAAAGGTGGCTCGTTTGAAAATGGTAACAAGTGGGTGATGGAGGCTGGGTTTCATGGGCTCATCGGGGGTGGGAGTCAGCGCCTTAAGGCTAAATGAGATTATCTTCTGTTTCAAAGCACTTCAGGGACTAAGCACGTTGTATTTAAAGAGCCAGTTGAACTGTTGGGTGCTGCTTGTCTTGCTTATATCATTCTGCACCCATCGCCGTAGTACTTTGGCCTGGAAAAGGTTTTATAGGTAATTTTGGCAAGTTGTTTCACCACTGAGCCTTGTTGCGCCCTGCCTAAAGGCTAAGGTTGCTCTTGGATTGCCATGCAGTGAGACATGGAAGTTAAGTCATTATTATTATTTTACAACAAATGTCTACTCATTTAAACCAAAATTGAAGCAGTTTCTGAAAGGCTTGTGCCCTTCATAGTTCTGCTCTCTATGAATAGCTGAGCAGACAAACCTACTGGCAAGATCTTGGCAGTAATGGGGATCTTTCAGCAAAAATGGGCAATATGCACGGAAAACAAATGTCAGACTTGTGATTATTAATATCTGAGTTTGAACCTTCCCTCTAAATGCTGGGACTGTCTAATGAGGGAGCAGGGATGATGCTGTGCGTGGTAACGGTCGGTCAAAACTAAGTCTGTAGCTCGAGTGCTCACTAGCTACCTGCCCTACTAACCAAAGGCATATACAGAATATAGTCAATAACTCCACGAAAGCAAAATGACTCTGTTCTTTTCCCACAAGCAAGACAGCGCTTTCATTTTCCATGACAAATCGTTCTTTTTCGCTCTTTTAAATATGGCAATCATGTCAGCCATTCCCCAGATGGGGAATATCCTACTACTGGGGCCAGTTTTGATCTTGTTTATATCAGCTCGGTACAGTTGTAAATCCAGGGGCTGTTACAATTTTACTTCCCAATCACTCAGCTGTGAATGAGATGGGCATTGGGGCCAGAAGTCGGTTCCCTGAGTGCCGCTTTGAGATCACAGTCCCACGTAAAGGGAAGTAGCACCAGTAACTCCCTGGTAACATGCTGGATGTCATGGACTCTTTAGATTGCAATGGGAAGAAAGCTGTCCTTGTCATCATAAGAGTGTAGAGATCATCTGCTAACTGGCTGAAAGCCCTTCACCTCTTCAGTGAGCCCCTGAAAGCCTCTGAGGACTGATAATGAACAGGAGACATCTTTTACTTCAAGGTTGTTGGTTCAACCCTAGTTTGGTTCTAATACATCCTGGGGTGTATTAGAAGGGATGTGGTCAGTAGGACAAGGGAGGTCCTCCTCCCCCTCTATTCTGCATTGGTGAGGCCGCATCTGGAGTATTGCGTCCAGTTCTGGGCTCCTCAGCTCAAGAAGGACAGGGAACTGCTAGAGAGAGTCCAGCGCAGAGCCACGAAGGTGATCAAGGGAGTGGAACATCTCCCTTATGAGGAAAGGCTGAGGGAGCTGGGTCTCTTTAGCTTGGAGAAGAGGAGGCTGAGGGGTGGCCTCATCAATGTTTATAAATATGTTAAGGGTGAGTGTCAGGAAGATGGAGCCAGGCTCTTCTCAGCCTCACTAAGCGATAGGACAAGGGGCAACGGGTGCAAATTGGAGCATAGGAGGTTCCGGGTTAATGTAAGGAAAAACTTTTTCACTGTGAGGGTGACAGAGCACTGGAACAGGCTGCCCAGAGAGGTTGTGGAGTCTCCTTCTCTGGAGACATTCAAAACTCGACTGGACGTGTTCCTGAGTGATGTGCTCTAGGTGGTCCTGCCTTGGCAGGGGGGGTTGGACTAGATGATCTTTTGACATCCCTTCCAACCTCTAAGATTCTGTGGGTCAGGATTCATTGCCAGTGTAGGAATCTTCAGTGGTTGAATAGTGAGAGATGGGAAGCTCCACCTGGCTCCTACAGGAGAGGCCTCACATCTGCGAAGGGACTGAATGAAGGCAGTGTTTAAGAGGTGTTTTAGGGATGGCTTGTGCAATCTTTGCACAAGTGTTCACGGATTGTGCTTTGGACGATGCTTTTTCTTAAGGACTAGTCTTCAGTGAGCAAGGATGTTAGAAGGGGAAGGGAAGAGGTGTTTGTTCTCCATGGTGGTAGGCAGCAGGGTGATAGGAGCATCTTCAGCAGAAGTCTTTCTCCGGACACCGTGGCCTCAGTTGGGTCTCTCCCCAGGGCTGGGTGTGCAGGCACGGGGCAGGCAAGCGTTGCCCGTGCTGTGGGGAGAGCTGCCTGTCTGGCATCACTCATCAGCATGACACTGATAAAGTAAAACAAACAGCGGGCTGTTTTGGAATAATTTGGTGAAATGCTGTCGCCTGGCGTGAAACCAAAACACTGCTTAAATCAGGATAAACACAGTCTGGATTCCACCCTCATTTTCCATTCCCAGTCTACCATGGAGTTATTTTATTTTAACGGTGTGTAAATCTCACCACATTTCCCTGCAAGGGGCTAAGCGCTGCTGCTGCGAAGTTACTGGAGGTGAGGGCACGCTTGTGGAACTAGGGCAAGGTGGGTAACGCAAGGATCAGCTTGGAAATCAGTTATGGACTTTGAACTGATTATTCCTTGTGTGGTACAGGGAAGGGACAACCCCAAGCAGAAAGGAGCAGTAAAGAAGGCTCATTTTTAATGTAGTTAGAGCATATGTCCATACTGTGAAATAACGCTAGTAATAGTAATATTATTAGTAATAATAAATAGTGTAGTATTATTAATAATAATATCCATGGCAAAAGGTCTAACACTGTCCTGTAGTTGTCTCTACTGTTTGTTATAATGCTCTTCTCGCAGATAACTAGTGACAGGACAAGGGGGAATGGCTGCAAGTTGCGCCAGGGGAGGTTCAGGTTGGAGATGAGGAGAAATTTCTTCTCAGAAAGGGTGGTCGGGCATTGGAACGGGTTGCCCAGGGAGGTGGTGGAGTCCCCGTCCCTGCGGGTGTTTAAGGAAAGGTTGGATGTGGTGCTGAGGGACATGGTTTAGTGGGTAATAGGTGGTGGGGGGATGGTTGGACTAGATGATCCTTGAGGTCTCTTCCAACCTTAATGATTCGGTGATTCTATGATGTCGTGTTTTGTGCCAATGTCCAGCCATGGTCCAGGGAATGACGTGGTCCATGAAACGTTCTACTGGGCAGTATGGAGAAGACCCCTGTTTTGAGTGGTGACTTTGTGTGAATATTATCTATACCATATCACTTCAGTGCAGCAGATTGGGTCCTGGACCATTTTATTTTCTAGGGCTGATACAGTGAGATAGAGGTTCGCTGCTTTCTGCCGTGCCTGTCACCGTGGTACTGCACAATCTGATTAAAGTTCACTTCTGCCTCTCGTGTCTCGGAAGGAAAGAGCGTGTACCCATAGAGGAATAGGCCATTTTGATTATTATCAGCTTTTCTGTAGAAAAGAATTTTATTTTCTCTTCCAACATGCTTTAAAGGGGAAGGTTGGAACAGAGCAAGTCTTAACCATATACATGAAAAGCAAAGATTTAAAAACAGACACTCCATCTAGCCAGCTCGCAGTCAGGTCAAAAGCCCTCTCCTCCATACCTCCCCGTGTTAATACTGCACAGCAGAGATGCTGGTGCTTGATTGTCCTAACGTAGCCCTAGGAACCCCCTAAGGCATTTACACGTATCTGAAACCTAAGCTGAATTAAGCTTTGGAAGAGAGATGGAGAGCAGGATTATTCTCTTCCATTTTCAGGGCGTCAATATAGGCCCCTGAGAAGTTAAGGCCAGTGTCTGCAATCGAAAGCAGATAAGCTGAGAGGACTTTGAAAAGATTGGGTTAAATGACAGAGCCGTGCCCACACAGTTGACCTGCAGGTGAGGAATAGACCCCCACCTCCTCGCTTGCGGTCCCCTTGCTGGGCACGCTGGTTCCCACAGAGTGATGCGAAGTGGCTCACGGCTGCTCGTCAAAACCCCGTTAAACAGGGATCTCAGGAGCTTGGCCAAGCGAAGCGCAACGGGAAGGGGGCAGGGAGGGAATAAAGCATTGTGTGTTTTAAATAATGATAGTGAAAAGGTTTGGGAACAGCCGGCTGGGCAAGAGAAGAGTGGTTCTCAGAGTTACTATGAGCCTGGTCCATCCCTCCTTGATATCAGGACTGGAAATTGAGGCACTGGGAGTGTAGTCTGGTAGTTCAAAGAGTGGCAGCAAGCTGGCCATGGCGTTGATGACTGGCAGGTAGATAATGCCCACTGTTAACTCCTGTAATTCCCCGCCAGCGCGAAGGAAATTACCCTGACAGTTCATATTAACGAGCGACTGCGTGACCACTCCTCTGCCCTGAGAGCTTCATCAAGGCTGCTTACTAAACGCAGATTGCCATGTTGTATCTTGAGAGCAGACTCAATACCGAGTGAGGAGCTGACAATCGTTAATAAATAGTAGCACGTTCAGATGTCTCTCTGGGTGATTTCTGCGTGCTGTAATTACACGGAATTGCCTGTTAGACCGGCCAAATTACATAAAAGGGGGCCCTCAGCTCCACAAATGCGTTCCCGATAATGGGTGACTATTAGGTTTGACATGAGAAGCCTGTAGTTATGATGCGAAGGAAGCAAAACAAGGTAGTAATCCTCTGGACCTGTCTTGCAACGACGTGAGCTGAGCTGGGGAGGATGTCAGGTTGTGCCAGAAATAAGTTGTCATGAGATTATTTATTAATTATGACATTAGGTGAGCTTCATGCAGGGATCTTAAAGTCCTCCCTCAGAGGTTAGAAGATGGAGAAGAGAAGACTCTAAAGTGACCTTATTGTGGCGTATCAATACCTGAATTGTTATAAGAAGGATGGAAAACGTCTTTTTACCAGATTTTGTTGAAGACAGAGTTAAATTTCCTCATAGTAGCTAGTATGGGGCTATTTTTTTTTTGATTTATGCCTGAAACAGTGTTGATAACACAGGGATGTTTTCGTTCCTGCTGAGCAGTGCTTACACAGAGCCAAGGCCTTTTCTGCTCCTCATGCCACCCCACCAGCGAGTAGGGTGGGGGTGCACAAGGAGCTGGGAGGGGACACAGCTGGGACAACTGACCCCAGTGACCAAAGGGATATTCTATATGACATGACATCATACTCAGCATGTAATCCTGAGCGGGAAGAGGTTGGCGGGAGCTGCTGTTGGCGGGAGCTGCCATTGCTCGGGGACTGACTGGGGATCAGTTGGTTGGACTGGCTGGGCATTCTGGTCTAGTGGAGGGTGTCCTTGCTCATGGCAGGGGGGTTGGAACTAGATGATCTCTGTGGTCCTGTCCAACCCAAACCATTCTATGGTTCTATGATTCTATGGTTGGTGGTGGGCAATTGTTTTCTTTTGCAACACTTGGAACTTTTGGGGGGTNTAGAGGTTGGCGGGAGCTGCTGTTGGCGGGAGCTGCCATTGCTCGGGGACTGACTGGGTATCAGTTGGTTGGACTGGCTGGGCATTCTGGTCTAGTGGAGGGTGTCCTTGCTCATGGCAGGGGGGTTGGAACTAGATGATCTCTGTGGTCCTGTCCAACCCAAACCATTCTATGGTTCTATGATTCTATGGTTGGTGGTGGGCAATTGTTTTCTTTTGCAACACTTGGAACTTTTGGGGGGTGATTTTTTTTTTCCCCTCTCTCTTTATTTTCCCTTCCTTTTTTTTTTTATTTTTCTTATTATTAACCTGTCTTTATCTCAACCCACAAGATTTTGCACTTTTACCCTTCTCCTCACACACGTTCTTGTGGGGGAAGTGAGCAAGCAGCTGTGTGATGCTTAGCTGCTGGCCAAGGTCCGATCCACAACACCAGGGCCTGTACTGACAGGACAAGGGACAATGGTTTTAAGGTGAAAGAGGGCAAATTTAAATTGGATGTAAGAAAGACATTTTTTACCGTGAAGGTGGTGAAACACTGGACCAGGTTACCCAGAGAATTGATGGCTGCACCATCCCTCAAAGTGTTCAAGACCATGTTGGACAGGGCTTTGAGCAACCTGATCTAGTGGGAGATGTCTTTGCCCATGGCAGAGTTGTTGGACTAGATGATTTTTAAGGGTCCCTTCCAACCCAAACCATGCTATCATTCTATGAAAAAATGACTTGGTGCCTCCTCACTGCTCCTCTGCTTTGAGATGAGTCAACCCTGCAGTTCCTCTGGTAATGCTGATCAACCAGAAATACTCCTTTCAACTGTGGCACAATCCTGCCTTCACTAAATCCCTCCTCCTGCCCATATTTTGGGGTCCGCCAAAAAGACATTGTGTCCTGCTCTTCCTCTTCCCCTGACTTGCAATTAGTGGAAGAAATATATCTTCCAGGAGGTGAAAACTGAGCCTTCCTATGAACAACTCCATCTGTATCCATAGTTTTACCATGAGCTTCAACAACTGGCATGCCCTGGCATCACCAGACAGCTGGACATAAGTGCTGCCTTCACTGAGCACTGCATGATGGTCAGCGGAATGGCGGGGTATGAACAGCACCTGCTTATTCAGCGAGTCTGCTCCCTGTGTGTGCTCTCTGCAGGCAAGTGCGAGGCTTTGCTCCTCTTGGTTCTGCAGAGTCCCCAAAGGGGGGCAAACACATCTGTGGCAGCACTGTCAGCTGAGTTGTGTTGAGAGCCTGCTTCTCACCCAAGTGAAGGCATAACCTTGTTGAAGTTCAACAAGGCCGTGAAGTTGAACAAGGCCAAGTGCAAGGTCCTACACATGAGTCAGAGCAGTCCCAAGCACAAATACAGGCTGAGTGGAGAATGGACTGAGAGTAACCCCAAGGAGAAGGACTTGGGAGTGCTGGTTGATGAAAAGCTCAGCATGAGCCGGCAGTGTGCGCTGGCAGCCCAGAAAGTCAACCGTGTCCTGCGCTGAATCAAAAACGGTGTGAACAGCAGGGTGAGGGAGGAGATTCTGCTTGTCTGCTGTTGTGAGACCCCACCTGGAGTACTGCGTCCAGCTCGGGGGTCCCCAGTACAGGAAAGACATGAAGCTGCTGGAGTGAGTCTAGAGGAGGCCACAAAGTTGGTCAGAGGGATGGAGCACCTCTGCTTTGAGGACAGGCTGAGGGAGTTGGGGTTGTTCAGCCTGGAGAAGAGAAGGCTCTGGGGAGACCTAATTGTGGCCTACCAATACCTAAAGGGGCTCCAGGAAAGCTGGAGAGGGGGTGGTTACAAGGGCAGGGAGTGACAGGACAGGAGGGAATGGGTTTAAACTCAAAAAGGGGAGATTTAGATTAGATATTAGGAAGAAATCCTTCCCTGTGAGGGTGGTGAGGCCCTGGCACAGGGTGTCCCAAGAAGCTGTGGCTGCCCCTGGATCCCTGGCAGTGTCCAAGGCCAGGTTGGATGGGGCTTTGGGCACCCTGGACTGGTAAAAGGTGTCCCTGCCCATGGCAGGGGGGTTGGAACTAGATGATCTTTGAGGTCCCTTCCAACCCAAACCATTCTATGGTTCTATGATTCTATGATCATAGCATCACTCATTACCAAAGTCCCTAAAAGATGCTGTATATTGCTACAGACTGCTGCCCTTTGGGTGGCTGCTGTCCTTTTTGTCCAGTGGCTGTACTGGAGTAGAGTACACGGCTGGTGCTTTACCATACCACTGCAGTATATCTGTGCATATACAAAGGGCCTGAGCCCAAATGATAAACCCAAAATCTAAAAGGATGGGGATTAAAATAAAAAGATCAGGATTTTTTTGGCAGATGACAAGAGCACGGTCATTCATCCCTTCTCAGTTCTTTTTTTTTAGCGCTGACCCCTTTGCTTAGAAAGCTGTTCACTTTTGTGAGTACTGTTAAAAGCATTATTTTCCATACAATTTTAACAACCAGCTCTCTGCTTTGACAAGAGTTGTCCAACCAGCATCAAAATCAGGACAACATGGCTTAAAAAACTTCTCAAGAATCAGGAAAAGCCTTTAGGCCAGTGGCACAGTAAAAGGGTTCCTGAGCAATTCCTGGAGTAAATCACACCCACTCTCTCCAGTTCTTTGTCAGAAGAGTGGAGTGAGTCTCATTGGTTTGAGCTCATGACCTGTGAGGAGACGTAGAGAGAGCTGGACTTGCTTTGTCTTACAAAGATGAATGCAAGGAGCAACCTAATCACAACCTAGAGGTATCAGAGGGGAAATTACAAAAAAAAACAAAACAAACAAACCAAAAACGTAAACCCAAAATCCTCTTGCTTGTACCTGATGATTTAATAAGGAGAAAAGCAACAAACTGTAGCTTGGGAGGTTCGTGTGTGACCTTAGGAAAAAAACTTATCACCAGGAGAGTGGTGTGACCCTGGAATGGTCACCAGAGGGATGGGAGGGCTCCATCTTTGAGAAAGGCTCATCTAAACAAAACCATGGGCAGCCTCACCTGATGTTACTGATAGTCATGCTCCAAGCAGTAAATTGGATTGGAAAGCTCTGGGTGCCTCTCACAACCAGTACTTTTGAAGTTTTCTGACTTAATAAGTCTTTAATTTCCAATGTGCAGGAAATCAAGCTCAAGGCAAACATTCTGAATAGCAAACACATCGCTAAAATCAAACAAATTCAACACCCCAGATTCCAAACTCATATGCCTGTGTCTAATTTGAGAGCAAAGTAAACGGTTTAATTTTTTTGGTGACTTTGTTTATATGATGCTGTACCTATAAACACGTTGTTCAGCCTTTCTCAGTATCAAGGATGGAAAAAAGCAGAAAGAACAGCTTGCTTGTAAGGTCTCAGGCAAACTGCATGGCATTAAGAAATACCATTTTTGACTTTGTTCTAATTGGAGCCTGTTTGACCCTGGAGCCAGAGCAGGGTAATGGAACAAGCATGACTCGAATGAAGTCGCTTTTTACAGTGTTGTGCAAAAAGTAAGAGAAGGAAAGAGAGAAGTGCAGAGAACGTAAAGGGGGGAGAGCCAGGGAGATGCATTAAGAGCAAGAAGAAAAGGCAGAATATGTCATGGAAAATGGCCAAAGGAAGGGAGGAAAGAAGACAAAGGAGAGGAAAAAAATGAGTGAGAAAGGAAAAAAAAGGAAATAGACGAGAAGAAGAAGGAAGCAAAGTGGAATTATAAAGAAAAGGAGGAGTGTCCTTCTGCCCTGCTGGGCAGAGTGATGAGGTGGTAGGACAGCCAGCAGCCCCAGGCAGTAGCGCTCGTTATTTCCATCCCAGCTGATGTCATTGATTGCTTCTCTCCTCCCTTGTCAAGTTTGGTGACAGAATCGCAGGACTTGTGATTCATAACGACCTGCTCTGTTCCTTCTTGGCCCAGGCCAAGGTTTTCTTTTCAGCTCCAACCACACACGTCTTCATCTGTGTTTCAGGGTGCTTCTGGATGGCACCCATCAGCAGACATGGGGAGGTGGTGAGGGACAGGCCATCTGGGACCGTCTCCAGTCCAAGCAGATGGAGACCCTGTTCCTTGCCTGTCTTTTGCAGGCAACCAGTTTGCTCCTTGGGTGTGGGGCTGGGAAACTCCCATAAAATTGCTTTCTGTCTTACCTTGAGAACGCCTTGCTGTTTTCCTCCTGGTATCACTATTTCTGTTTAAGCCAACCTTGTTTTTCCCGCTCGTTCTTCTCCAAGGAAATTTTCCTCGCAAGGCTCAGATCCTACAGCATCCGACTACCTTCTGTCAGGAGGTTTAATTAGTCAGAAGAAATAAAACAAACAATGCTTTGTTTGCCAAAGGGAAGAAGTGGNAACAGAGAAGCTCTAATAAGAAAGAAAGCAAGCAGAATCCTAAGATACATGGCCTAAGCCTGTAGGACTTACTATTCCCAAAGGATCGAGCTCCTGCTCTTATTGCAAGACTGGTTTTTGTAGTTATCCCCCCTCATGTTGCCAACATAAAACCCATCAGGACTGAACCAACCATCCACATCTGACCTACAAATGGTCCAGTGCAGGCAATGCAGCCTCTTACGTAGCTGATGGAGGATCTAGGAGTGTGTTATGGGTGTTGTTGGAAAAGGGATAGGGAAGGGGGTGAAAGAACCTGAGGTTATTGGGGATGGAGGGATGTCAGGATGTGGGCAAGAGGGGAGTTAGGGTTATTGTGTTGGAGATACAAGGACGTAGTCTGCCCATCTCTTAAAATCTAAACTCCATTTCTCCAGTTGCTGTCGAATAGTTTAGGAGTGAGTTATATGTCGGGCTTTTTTTTGCTTTAATGGAGCTCCTCCCCCACTTTTATTCAGTTACCCATGAAAAGTCAGTGAAATGAGACCTACTTAAATCAAATGTCACAATCGATGCTCATCCCAGGCCACCATTTGTGCGATGTGAACTCATATTGCCGTAAGGGGGAAGCAGGGGGAGAAAAAGGGTTGGGAGTGATCTGGGAGCGAACGAGCAATAAGCACTCCATGTCTGAGTAGCTTGTGCTTCGCAGTGCATTCATCACGGCCTTGCACCTCTGGGGTGGGACAGGACTGTTGCCCACCTGGGTTCTGCAGGAGGGGGAAACAAAGGTGGCAAAGGGAGAAGCTGTGGCTCCATACTGAATATTTCATATCCCTCTCTCATACCCTATCCCAGCGTGTGACTAAATCAGCGATTTCTGTTCCCAGAAGAAAGTCCCTTCCACATCTGAGTTTATAATCATAGAATATCCCGAGTTGGAAGGGACCCATAAAGAGCAGGATACAACATTTCAGCACTCACAGTGCCTGGAATTTGTCCAATTTCAATTTTGTTCGATGGAAGATGAATCAAAATGTTGATATTTTCATTGAAATGTCTTTCTGTTTACCTAGTTCCCAAAAACTGCCTCTAGCCTTCCACAAATATTTGGCAGGAGTAAAATCTCAGGGTGGGAATACAGTCGCGTGAGTTGACGTTGAAAATCGCAGTGATACGAATCTACGTAGAAGTTTAGAGAAAGAATCCACATGTGAGACGAAACATTTTCCATGAGCATTTTGGGAAGCTTTAGGTGAGGGAGATGCAGGACTTTGCTGGATGGGTTGGCGAGACTCAGCGCTGTGTTATTCTTGCAGGTCCTGCACAGCTGCTGGTAGTTAAAAGGACTCAGATATTGCCAGAAATACAGTTCTGTAATTTCAGCAAGCTGAACTAGGATCAGCATCCAAACCCTATGTAATGTTTTCCTCATTAATTCCTCCTGATGTGATTCAAAATATGCAAGGTGCCTTTGGTCAAAATATGCAAGTAAGGAGGATCTTCCCAAGTCCTTCAGACTGCAGGGGCAACTCACCTCAGATCCCAATATATCAGAGTTGTTTGTCTCTTCTTCGTGGTGGGCTCTGTGGAGTAAGCCTCTGCTGACTGTGGGCCTCGAGTCAATGGACATATGCTTGCTGTGCCCACGTGTTGAGCTGGCTGAACTCCATATGAGCATAGCAGCGAGCCTTGCCTAATGTGTTTTGCTTTGCAGCAGGCTCAGTAGCCTGGAACAGAGCTGCAGTAGCCTCAACTTTGTGGTGTCCTGCTGACTGGAGGTTCAGGTTGAGCAGCCTCATGCCTGCCAACAAAACGGTGTGGACAAGTCCTTAGAGGATTGCCTGTTCCATTCCCAAATTCATGCATAATTGCTTCCCCCCCCCACCGCGCTAAGCCCTATGTCAGAAACCATCTCATCTCCATGGCTGTAGTGATAGGTGTTGGTAGTGCGCCAATCTAATGACAACTTTGACTGTGCTCCCACACCTCTGCATACTGCCTAATCACTCTAAATAGAGGGTTCTCGTGTGTCCACTGCACAGTGGGTCTCTGCTTCTCTGTCTTCAAGCCAGCAGAGGCCACTGATGTGGAAATGAGAAACATGCCGGAAAAAAAGGCCTGCAGCAGAGAAAACCAACTGCGATCCAGATCCTCACTCTAAGCTGAGAACAGGGGGAGTTTAGTGATATTAGTCTGGCAGATGTTGGGTAGTTACACAGTTAGTCCCAGTGACGCAGAGAACTAGGTTAAGAGAGGTTATAGCACGTGTGTTTGTTCTTGACATTGCAAGAGCTGGTGATCTTTTGTGTTCAGACAGGAAAGGAGAACCATTCCACACCAGGTTTTCCAGTAAGGACCCCTGTATATGGAGGAATGTCTTGTGTAGCAGTGTACGAGTAGTGAACTGATGAATGGTATGACTAGATACTGCGTCCCTGGGGAGGAGATACATCTTGAGTTTCCTTCTCTTGCTTCATCTCTTCCTTTTCCATATGGATGTTTATAGTTGCTAGATTTTTACCTTCTTTTCATCCTCCAACTTTCATCACCGCCACTCCCAGGACAGCTCATTTGTAACTGTTTTAGTGTAGGCACTGCCTTCTACTATTGCCGCATTAATTATCTTCAAAGTTTCACACTGGATGTGAAGGGCTTGATCCTCCTCTTGCAGTCCACGCCTTTTACACACCTGCCTCACCATGGATATCAGAGCTGTCACACAGAATTAACACTGGGGTGTGTGGGAGCAGAATCAGGTCCAAAAAAGTGCTGGGTCAAGCAGAAGTAGATCCTGGTCGTCTTTCCTCTGTATTTCTACGTGCAGTGTGATATGAAGGTCAGGTGAGTTGAGACACAGACAATTAGGAGGAAAGTTCTTGCCATGAAATTGAGCTGGTAGTGTTTGCTAAGCACCTTTTTGTTTGTTTGTTTTTAACGTCTTACTTTATCTCTTTCAGAACATGGAAAAGGTGCTGGTGCCTTCTGTCACGTTAATTGTAGGCTGTGGAGTATCTTCGCTGACACTTTTGCTGTTGATTATCATTTATGTCTCTGTTTGGAGGTATGGCTTTCATTTTCTTCTCTTCTTGTTGGGGAAAGTAACTGTCTCTTGATCTACATGGATCCTGGAGGTTTTGTTCTACTGTTTTGGGTGTCTGGTGCCTGAGGAAGAACAGTTTTGTAACGAGTGGGTCCTGCAAAAAGTCATCATGGTGGCTTAGTTGGCATTAGTCTTTCCTTTTAGTGCCAGAGAAATTAGTACAGTGAAATTAGTGCCATGACCCCATGTAGACGCATTGTTCCACTTTCAAAAGCCACGTGCTGTGTTGGATGCCTTCGTATACCCCAGGAAACCTTGTACGCAGAGAGGTGGACATGCACTGCCTCCTGGCAGGCGGATTGCTCCAAGGTATTCCCAGTTGGGTCTTTGATAACATCAAAACATCCACCATCCGTTGTGAAAACATCTGTCCTGAAGAACTGACAGAACTTTTCAGGAGCTTAAGGATGTTAAACTGCATGGTCTGAAAAAGTCTCCAACCTCTTAGCTATGATTTGCCTTTAGCTTCAGATACATGTGGGATTTCTCAGTACTTCCTGTTGCAGAGAGCTCCTGTACACCTATAAGCAGGTCAGGTGCAACCTTAAATTGTGTCATTTATAGAAGCTGAAGTGGTTTGATAGCAAATTTTTATTGAACAAAGGCCCGCATTGGCTCATGCCCCTGTTAGATACGTTTTGGTGGACTGTACAAGCTGAATGACCTGAGTTGTGCGTGGAATTTTCCCCCTACACGGCACTGTACAAGGTCTGAGTTTACACCACGAGACCCATGCCTTTCCTAAGCCCACAGCCAACACGCTGCGAGCTTCATGACTCTAAGCTAAACAAAAGAAAGAAAATCAGAACCAAGTGAACAACCATGAAATTGAAATGCAATGGCCACAGAGAATATACTGTTTGGGAACTGTTGGTGACCCTTTTGGGAGAAGGGATCTGTCTGAGGCTCATATTTTGTCAAGTGATCCTTCTTAGTAGGGAGGAAAGAGTAAATTCAGTTGAGAGTTGTGAGTCGAGATAACTTTTTCTACCCTTTCATAGAGGAAAGATACAAGAGAGTAAAAAATAAGCAAAAATGCATCTTTTCTGTTGATACTGTGACAGTGCATAGTGGCTACTTAATTATGGCAAGTGCTCTGAGCTGAAGACTGATCATAATAACATTTATCTAGAACTCAGGTTTTTCCGTGCCTGGGGTATCATTGGATCTGCTCAAGTCCTTGTCCTCTCCTGCTTTTCCTCAGGCTGGGCAGCACTGGGCAGCGCTGGTAGGTGACTTACTGGTGTCACTGGTGTCAGGATCAAGTGGAAAGTTAGGATAGAGGAGTAAAGGGCAAGTGTTCGAGCCTCACCCTCTCTTTCCTATCAGAAACCAGTTCAGGATCTGAAACCCAAGTTTAGACGTGAGGTTGACTCAGTTTGGAGCATGCCAGAGTCATTTGGAGCAACATGATGTATTTTCTTCCAGGAGTGTGCCCCTCAATATTTACTGTTATTGAGGACAGTAAAGTCAATTTTCTGCCCTGTTTAAAATACACGCTTTTTAATTTCTCATTTCAGCCTTTGCATTATGCCTATGCCCAAAATGATCAGCATGAATGGGGGGACATGTTTATGGGAGGCTTGAATGGGCATTTCTGAGCTAGCCAAGGATGGACGTGCATTTCCAAGTGATCCTGAGACCAGCTATATCTTGATTAAAGGGCTCTCTATCCTAAGTCTCTCTGTGTAAATATTTGTAAAGCATGATCGAGTGATCTCTAGAATTTCTCTTTGGTGCGCTGAGCTTGTTTCATTTCTTCTCTGTAGATCATGTTTTCATGTTTTCTAAACTTCACAGCATTCCCATGGCTGAGCCCTGAGCACTCTGTGTGTCCTTTTTATTTTGGGCATAGCTGCTGGACATGAATGTGCTGTCCTATTAATGGTCTCAGGAACATCATACTCAAGTCAACGTTATCTCCTGGCTCCCACTTCATTTTGCCCTACGTGTTATGTAGTCTGATAGGCAACAGCTGGAGGAATGCTCAAAAGTGGGATCAGCAGTATTATTCCAGCTGTTGTTGCTATAATACAGGAGCCGGATCAAAGTGGTCCTTTCTCACCGCGTAGAGGAGAAAATCCTCATGCCCTAGCTGCCTGGTCTGCTGTGGAGAGAACTCACCAGAGCTCAGCTGTTTCAGGGAGCTTTGGCTGGGAAATTTCCCATTCAGACCTCTGGACAAAGACATCTGGAGCCTGCATACACAGGCTCAGCTTGAGTACGAAACACTTCTGATGAATAGGCTCAGTGAGGCTGACAATCTGGAAACTTTCCCAGAATTTTGCCCAGTTAGGGTTTGTTTATACATGGGAAGCAGAAAGAAAGGGCTGGAGAGAAAGAGGGAAAGGAACATGGTAAGGAAAAGGGGGCAGAGTAAAAGGGAGGTGATCACAGCTTTGGGCTGCGTATCGGAGAGGAAATGAATTTGTCCTCTCCTTCCCATTCAAAACCCTTAAATAGTGGTTGCTTCTCAGCGGCACCTACTGAGCCATCGGCATGAACGGCGTGAGCTTTGTGATGCAAGCGATCGCTTCAGACACAGCCAACTTGGCACAGTCTCATTGAAAACTGGACGTTGTTTCTGTTTGCCGGCTGTTGGTGGCCTGTTGGTGGACTCACTCCAGTTCCCAGTAGACAGATGGCTGCAAAAACTCTGCTGCAGATGGTGCATCTCTGGCCTTATTAGCTGTCTCGACAGGGAGGTCAGTGACACAGTGGGCCATAGAAGTGGAGTGACCTTGTTACATCTCGGCAGTGGCTCTCCTGGGTCACAGCTGGAGACACGATCTGTGTGTGGGCCACGTGCTCCACCACCCATGTGGAAAAAGAGGGGGAAGTGAAAGAAAAAGATCTTCCCTCTTGAAAACTGACATGAAAATGAAAAACCAGGGAGAAAAGGAACTATTCAAGGGTCAGAACAGGTGAAATGACTCAGTGCTGTGTTTCTCTACACGTTGGTTTGTACCACTCCTTTCAAGCAGCTCCTCGACACGATGGTGTTTCAGGAGTGCCCCATACAGGCTGCCCAGAGAGGTTGTGGAGTCTCCTTCTCTGGAGACATTCAAAACCCAACTGGACACGTTCCTGAGTGATGTGCTCTAGGTGGCCCTGCCTTGGCGGGGGGGGGTTGGACTAGATGATCTTTCGAGGTCCCTTCCAACCCTTGTGATTCTGTGATTCTGTGATTCTGAACGTGTTTTCCACGCCTGAACTCTCTGCGGTTCAGCAGCCTCTGGAGTCAGTGACCTTTCCATCGCATGGAGATCAATGCTCACTATCGAATAGCTCTTCCACCAGCCCATCAGTATGTGGAACACGGCAGACCATTTTCACTGGCGGCAGCTGGGTAAACGCTGCATTGCTGAAAGATATCAGTTCGAGCTTTTCTCACTCGCTGCCCATCAAAGGCCGAGGATTGATTTAGTGGTTGTCAATGAGCTCTCAAGGGGCTTTTAACACTTGTTTTAAACCCAGAAACTCCGTCTTTGCCAGAGATGCTGAGGCACTTGGTGGCCCTGGTGGGAGGTAGCACAAATGAGTAAGTGGCTGTGCGGAGAAGGATGTGTGTATGCACAGGGAGAAAACGAGAGTGACTCAGTGTTTGAGGAGAGGAAGGGAGCATAATGGGGACAGAGAGACAGACTGCGGGGTTCTCCTACCTTCTCCATCTGTCTTGGCTTGCACAGGGCTTCCCCACATCCTGCAGGACCCAGACCAGAGGAGAAGTTCCTTAAATTTGCAGTGAATTTTCCCCTGCTTTGATGGCTGAGTGTAGCATATTTTGATAAGTAGGCAGAGCCCATGTGTCATCCAAGGGGTAGCGAGACAGCACTCTGGAGTAGCTCTACCTTTGTTGGAGATCTCTTCTCCGGCACAATCTGTCAAGTTCTGTGGTTTTTTGTTCCCCCATGTGAGTTCCTGACTTCTCTGGCCAGAGGGTCTGGATAGTAACAGTGATTTCTTTCTGTGCTGGAGCAGAGGAAATGGAAGGAAAAAAGGCAAGCATGGCAGGAGGTCATCTCAGCATAATGGGGAACTTCTAATTGAGCTGAAACATGGCAAGGAAATATTTGGTAGCCAGGCCTAGCTACCCAGGAGGACTATGGAAGCATTGCCCAGGAATGCAGGACTGAATTAGAAAGGCTGGACCTCAGCTGCATTTGAAACTGGTAGGAGATGTGAAAAGTACCAAGCAGGGTTTCTGCACGTTCGTCAGCACCGAAGATTTACCCAGGAAAGCACTGGTCCAGTGCCGAACGGAAAAAGTAGCCTAGTGGAGAAGGAAGTAGAAAAGGTGAAGGTGCTCAGTGCCTTCTTCAGTTTGTTCTACTGGCAAGGTTTGCTCCCAGGCACCCGAGTTCCTGTACCTAGGGGCAGGGTCTGGGGGAGAAAATACTACCCACTGCCAAGGAAGAGAGAGATGAGGATCATTTAAGTAAGCTGGACATTCGCAAGTCCGTGGGACTGAGTGGGATGCATTGAGGGTGTTCAGGGAGCTGGCAGGTGTTACTGTGGGGCCACTCTCTAGCATGTGGGGAGGTTCCTGATGGTTAGAAGAAGGCAAATGTTACACCTGTCTTTAGAAAGGGCAAGGAGGAGCATCCAGAGAGAAACTGTCTGGTCAGCCTACTCACAGCTCCTTGGAAGATTAAGGGGCAAGTAGTTATAAAGGTTATTTCAGGCAAAATGATGGATAATAAGGCAATGGGAATAGATGGCACAGATTTATCGATGACAGGTTGTGCCTGACTGACCTGTTTCCCTTTTGTGATGGGGTGACTGGTTGCATGGACAGTGGAGAGAAGTAGGTGTTGTCTATTTTGATGTTACCAAGGCCTTTAATACAGTCTCCCATAGCATCTTTGTATCTAGACCAGGGAACTGTGCACTGGATTGATGGATTCTAAGGTGGCTTAATAGCTGAATGAAATTCATGCAGGGTTAAACAGTAATGGTCAAAGGTTTGAAGCCTAATCAGGAGCTGGTTACTAGTTGCATCTGACAGGGGTTGATACTATGGCCAGTATTTATGTTTAATGTCTTCTTTAAAAACCTGGATGATGGGCCAAAATGCACCTTCAGCAGGTTTGTGGACGACACCAAATTGGGAGGAGGGACTGATATGCTGGAGAGCAGCACTGCCATTCAGAAGGACCTCATCAAACTGGAGAAACGGACTGGAGAAATGGTACAACAAAGACAAATGCACAGTCCTGCACCTGGGACAGAATCACTGTGTGGACCAAGGTGGGCTGGGAACTGACTGGCTGGGTAATGCCTCCACAGGGGAAAGTCTGCAGGTCCTAGTGAGCAATGAGTTGAATATTAATGAGCAGTACACCCTTGCAGCAATGAAGGCTAACATTATATTGGGATATATAGGCAAGAATAAAATCAACTGGTGTAGGGAATTGACTCTGCTTGACACTCTTGAGGCCACATCTGGAAAAAAATTGCCCAATATTGGACTCACTCAATACAAAAGAGATGTCAGGACATTGGAGCAAGTCCAGTGGATGCTTAGGGAGCTGGAGAACATGATGTATGAGGAGAGGCAAAGGACACAAGACTTGGTTAGCTTGGGGAAGAGGAGACTAGTAAGAAGGAGTCATGGAGAAGTCCAGCAACTTGCAGAGGTATACAGGGAAAGGTCTAGGGGCACCAGCTGCAGCAGGAGAAATTCCAGCTGGATATAAGGAGGAGTAAACCTTCACCATGAGAGCAGTAAAGCACTGAAGCAAGTTATCCAAGAGAGGTGGTGTCATTTCTATTCTTGGTGATTTTCAAAGCTTGATGGGACAACACCCTGAAAAACCTGATTTAACTTTGAAATTAGCCCTTTTTTTTTGGGGGGGGGGGGTGAGGAGGAGGCAGGATATTAGACTGGGAACTTGATAGGTTTTTTTCCCCAACCTAAATTATTCTGATTCTGTGATCCTACACGTTGCCAATCCATGTCTCATTCTTTGGAGGTTCAGGGATCTAGGAAACAGGGTGGACTCTCAGTGCAGGAAGAGAAGCATGGAGAAAGGAGAGGCTTGTTTAAGGGGGTTGAGGGGAGGCAGGAAACCTGAAGAATGTGAAGACAGCTGCATTATCTTCCCTTACATTCACATACAGACTATGCTTATGGTCAACTCTTTTCTTACCATTTTTTGACCAGAGGAATCTTTAGAAGTGCATGCTAATGCCAGTTGTATCAGTGTTGCTAAAAAGATTTATTACATCTCATTCCCACCAGGACAGAGTCCAAATCTCCCTTTCTAGTCCCTAGAAGCTGCTGAATGGAGACTTGATAATTTCCTTCACACAATCAAAGCACAGATAGATGGATGGCTCGGTACCCTCCAGCCACAAATGGAGTAGGATCCAGGCGATGCACAGCATTGTATTGAGCCCAGTGAAATGAGGACATTTGGGATCGGATTGGCCATGAAAGGAGTCAGAGGCCCATTTTGCAGGCAGTCAAGCCATTTTCTAGTTGAGCTGGAAGCTTAAATTTTGTAGTCTGTTCTGGGCTTGGGTGAGTTTCAGGGAGAACTACCTATAAACCAGATTTCCAATAGGTTGAGTATAAACCTAGGCTACTTTGCATCAGTGACTTTTTGGTATCCAGGGTACCATATCCTCAGGGTTCATGTTTATCCGAAGGTGAAACTCAGAGGGAAATTAAAATCAAAATTTTGAAGCCTTCAGTAGGTCTAAAGCCCAGATTTACCCTTGACAGGACACACACGTGCAGTAAACTCGTCCTGCCCACCTAGTCAGAAACTCAAAACTCTGCAGCCAAAGCACGACCAACTCACTCTCGCTAAAATTAGATAATGAAATTAAATTACCAATATAAATAGTTGATGTGCTGGAATATAGGAAATAATCCTGCATCAGCCTCCAGGGATGAGCTGGTTGATTAATAGATCTGTTTCTAATTTCTATAAGCATCAGCGCCTACTCTTCACTCATGCGGTATTCAGGCAGGGCACTTGCCGAATCGCTGAGATTATTCACGAGTCTGAGTGTCGGTGCGGTCAGGTCCTGAGTCAGTCCTTGAGGACTTGCACTTTTGCAATTCCTTTGTAATTTTATCAGGTGCCTAAAAGTGCCTTCGAAGAAAGAGCCGGTGGTTTGAGTTAATTGTCGTGCACGTACCTCGGCAGCCGGTTGGTGCTGTGCGGTACGTTGCAAACCAGAGATGACAAATAGCTTGCTCCTGCAAGGTGCTGAAGGCAACAGCTTCCTAACTTGGATCCCTAATGTCCCGCAACCACACCTGCAGCTACGAATTTGGCCTAGTTTTGAGAAGCGTTAAACCTCTCCGTCTTCCCACCTCGGGACGGGTTGTTAGGTTAAACAAAGGGGAATGCTGAATCACAAACACTTTGTTGTGAAGGTGCATGCGTTCGTAATCTGCTTTCATAGCCAGCATGCCTGTGGCTCTTCTTCTTTGGGAATCTTTCCATGTGTTGCCTGTATGTCTTCTTTTAAGCTCCTTTCCAAGTCCCTTTTCAAGTAAGCAGAGCTGAAGACGACTTGCAGAATTCTACTGCTCTAGGAGCGGCTCAGACTAGGGACCAGGCTGGCTCCTAGTTTGTTGCCTCATGCTCGTAACTCCAGCATTGGTGGGGGGAGGATGGAGAGATCTGTGGGCTGAGCACTACACCCAAGCTCTCCCCCCTCCCTTTTCTCCTCATTCCTGTCTGTTTAAGTACAAGATCTGCAGGGAATGGGCAATCTCTTACCCCTGGCCCAGTGCAACCTGCACCTGGTTGATGCTTTTCAGAGGTAGATTAATGAAGTTGTAACAGGGTGGTTCTCCCTCCCCCTCTTCTCTCGCTGCAGGTATATTCGCTCAGAGCGCTCTGTCATTCTGATCAACTTCTGCCTATCCATCATCTCCTCCAACGCTCTCATCCTGATCGGACAGACCCAGACCCGCAACAAGGTAGGCGATCAGTTGGGCTTGCTTTGTTTGTTTGCTTTTCCTCTGATTTAGCACCGAAATGACCCATTCAGGCAGCGCTTCCTCACTTTTCCTCCATCTGTTAATTCGCAACATGTCGAAGACACGACTAAATGGCAGATTTCAATTTTCTCTCTCGCTCTCTCTTTGATAATTTGTCAGCATCCTCGGGGCTTTGATTAAAACCAACGTGATATTTTTGAATATCTGCCTAGAGTAGCTGGCACATGGCACAGTGAAGGAACGCGGTTATTTGCAAGGCTCTAACCGTTTTATTTTCCAAAAATTACAAAGAAAGACAGATTGAGAAAAGGCTTTAAAAAAAGAAAAAAAAAAACCACAAAACCAACATCTTAGCTTTACATTTATTTCTCCAACAACTTTTATACTCCGAGTTTAAAGCGCTTGGCAGATGTTAACGAACATGGCCACAAAAAAAAAACAACAAACGCCTTTTTTGGGGGTAGGAAGCATCGGCAGGCGAGCTGTGCGTGCTGCAGAGCCAGGGGCCACCAGGGACTCACTGCAGATCACAGCGCGACTCGAGCGGTAAAGGCAAGACGTAACGTGGCTTTTCAAGCTACGTGCACCGATTGCACGGACGTACCTTACCGCGTTACAGACCCAGCTGGAGAGGCGTGTGTTGCCTGTATGACTTTTCTCCGGATAAAATCCTTTCCATTTCCCCCTCGGTGTCTGGCATAACAAATCGCTGCTCATCATTAGTATTTTCCTGTTGTGGGTTTTCCTGTCTCCCCAAGTGTTCCAACCATCCTAACTCTGCTGAGCAATAACGCGAAGCAAGAAGCGCCTTCCACTAGTCCTGCTGCCAAAGTCACGATCAGAAGTCAAAATTTAATTTTTAATTAACAGCAACCAGTGATTAGCCAGTTTTTGGGTTTTTTAAAAGCTTTTTAAGCTTTTACTTTGGCAGCAAAAGCATGTTGTCACTTTTGGAATAATTTCTGCAGAGAAGCCCCAGGGTTTAATGAGCCACAGAGACTCGTTTCTATGGTGGGTCCTCTGGGTTAGGGCTAGGTTATGTTTTAGGGAAAGCTTTAGAGCTGCTGGAGTCACGTGTGTGTAGAGAAGTGTAGAGAGATGCAGCCAGCCAGCTCTGTTCCTATTAAAAAGTCCCCTTCAGAAATTAACTTAGCAAAGCAGAGCTTTCTTTCACGGCCAACATGGTTTTCCTGGGACAAGAGGTGGGGAAGGAGTGAGCTAATACCTCACTTTCCCTGGATGGGTTGTCTACAACCCTGAGTGTGCGCTAGGAGCTTCTTTCCGTAGAAAGAAAACCTGAGGGATGCCCAACATGGCAAACCATGGCTGGACCTCCTCTTTGGTTATTCTTTTTCACTCCAGGATGGGAGGTGGATGTCTCCACCCTCTTCCACCCCCTTCGGAGCACGGTTGTGAACTCAGGTTCTCCCTCGTGCTTTTTTCTCACATCACGCTGGGTGTTCGCTGTCAGAGCTGTTAGTGGGGATTCAGAGCTCCCGGCTGCGATTGCGTGAGGCAGATTAGCTCTTTGCACATACATATGCATGAAACACCATAAATAGAAAGATTATTCTTGGATTTCCGCTCAGCCATCTAGTAAACAGTCTCTGGCAGGGAACGGAGAAAGAAAAGTATACAGGAAAGAGACGAAGGAGTGTAAATGAGGATTTTATTCACATTCAATTATTGATAATGGAGTGTCTTAAAATTTTGGTGATTGATTTAGAATTGCAGTTACACTGGGGGAATTTCTACAGTATTAGTTTCCCTGGAAATACCAAGTTCTCCCTTGATTTCCATCTGTGTAACCTCAAAGGCAAGACTCCACGCCTGGATTTGCTAAGCTTTTTGAAGATGAAAGGCCTGGGAAAAGGCTAAAAAATTACAGTCAGCAATAACGTGATACAAAAGAAATGAATGCTGCATGAACTGGCCATATCTCAAAGGCATGGCTACGTGCTGCAAGGAAACAGATTTCTCCTCTTAAAGGAAAACAAGGGCTAATGGCCTTGACAGGCTGACAAGCTCTGCTAGATCTCGCTGCAGCATCTTGGGACATCATATCCCTGTGCTTAAGCTCTCCTTTTTTTTTTCTCATTACAAGGAAGGAAAAACCTGCAGCAGTGGTAGCAAAAGCAAATAGGTGCCTGCCCATCAGCTGGCCAAGTTCACGACCTGGTTTCATTTGAGGCAATGGGTTTATACTGGCCCAGCTCAGATGCCCATATTTCTGTTGCGCTCCACTCTTCTCTTCTCCTTCCCTTTCTATCAAAACTACCTGATTGAGACAAAACACACAGAAAATGTAAGCCTCTGGTGTAAAATTGGAAAGGAAATTATTTCTCTCCCCTTTACAAACTGCTGGCAAACTGGGCGAACCACGTTGGTGCAGAACAAAATTAAAACGGAGAGGCGAGTAGCGTTATATCTGACGTTAGCCGCCCAAAACAAAGTTCTAAACCAGCACTTTCTTAAAATACATTCCAGAAAGCATCCTGTGGTTGTAACTGTTTTATGTAGGGCTGTAAGCTGCTGAATAGCAACCACCGTTTTAAAATGTGAAAATTACTTGAAATTATCATATTGGGCTGTGTTATTTGTACTCAACTGCCATCCAGAATCCATTCATAGACCGAATACCAAGGGTTTTGGTGTCAAATACAAATAGGGAACAAAAAGACAGCTCCTGTCTCAACGAACACACAGCCTGACTTTTATTCGCAGCCTCCGATAACGTCGGTTTGTGCCAGTGTATAAATCGAGAGCAACGCGATAAGATCGTGATAAAAGACGCTCCGTGCATGAGAGCTCTGTGTTAAAAGATGCTGGTGGATGAAAAAAGAGGAAGGTTCATTGACCGTAAACCCAAAGTCCATGTTTCCTGACATAATTCAAAGCAGAGAAATTCTTCATTATAAACCTCCCCCTCCCCCTGCCCTGAATGCCTTAAGCCTTTTTTTTTTTTAATCCAGAGTCACTTTTAAAGTCTATTTGCTCTCCCTTCTCCATGGGAGCCACTGGAGTTTGTTTCCATCATTTTCTTCTTGAGTACATTGATGCACGGTTTCCAGCTCGCAAGATGTTGGAAATTAAGCACGGCTCTGGCAGAGTTAAACAGAGCGGCACCAATTTGCACTGGTGAAAGATTTGGCCTTGCTGAATTAAAAACAAAGACGAGCTTGTCAGCTTTCCAGTCCATCTCCCTGGCGCTTACAGGATTGTTCTTCGTAATGCATTTGCTAGTACTTTCCCCAGTTTAATTTTAAATGGCTTAAGCTCCCTGCATTTCCCTTGAGAGATTTCCCCACCAAGTAGTAGAGCTCACCATTATGAAATTCCTTTGAATGGTTTTTTTTTTTCCTTTCTTTCTTTCTTTTCCTTGCCTACTAGTAGTTACATGCTCTTGGACAACTACACACCACTCATGTTTGCGGTCCTTACCAGCCCTTGGCAGCAGTGGTTTCACCGGGCTCTCACGGCTTAACTCCTTCACTCAGTGATCCTTCCTTGGCAGGGACAGCGTCTAAATTGCCGTCCTCTGATTTCAGTTCTGTGACTCGGCTGCCAACGGCATGGTGCTTTGCAAACCTTCTGAGCTGAGATTAGTGCACGGCTTACTAACTGCTCTGTCCTCCCTGAAAAGATCGTGGCAATGGTTTTTGGTCATTTGGAAAAAATAAATATATCTCGTTGAAGCCAAGAAAGCACCAGGATGGGACACAGGCTCAGACCTCAGCAAAAGTCTTAACCATGGGCTTATCTCAGAGTTCATGCTCAAGAGCAGCTGATTTCCATGCAGTGCTTAAGTATGGGTCCTTTGCTAGGGGAAAGCTTGTGGGGGAGACTGTCTTTTCATGTCCTGATCTCCATGACCTTGTCTTCCAGAGCCAGGTTTGGAAGCATCTCTCTGTGCCTTCTGCTCTCTCCACCTGCTGCTCCTCTCACGTGTCCTCCTTTCCTCCTCTCTCTAGGTGATATGCACGCTGGTGGCGGCTTTCTTGCACTTCTTCTTCCTCTCCTCTTTCTGCTGGGTGCTGACCGAGGCTTGGCAATCCTACATGGCCGTGACGGGCCGGTTACGGAACCGCATCATCCGCAAGCGCTTCTTGTGTCTCGGATGGGGTGAGGATCCTGGGTCTGCGGAGCAGCTGCCCCAGGGCAGGGGGGAAGAGCTGTCCCCACCCCGGAATGCGGAGCAGAGAGGGTCCGGGCTACAAGAGGGACTGATGCTCTGCAGAAGGCTTGGCAGAGGGTGCTTGCAACCCTTTTGGAGGTGTCAGGAAGGACTGAGATGGTTCAAAATAGCATGAGCAAAAGCCCTAAGTCCTGCCTGCTGCCCAGAATACCTAGGGGTCACACAAAACAGATAAGTCGAGAGGGGTTGAGTTTTCAAAGGGTATGCTGCGGGTGGTTTCTCCTGGGTTTGGGCCTCTTTCTTGCTTTCTCCTTTTCTCTCTCTCGCTGTCTCCATCTGTGTGCAACCCAGAGTGAAGCGAGCTCTGAAATCCCGTCTCCATGGCAGCAGGGTGTTTCCTAGACAAATAAACTATGAGACTGGTGCAGGCGCTTGTAACTAATTTTTCTCCCTCTGCCTCTTCCATATGTTTAATTTATTAGCCTTAAATGATGCATTCTGTAGTAGAAAACAAACACAAACCCATAACCTGGGCTTTCAAAGTGACAACAAGCGTGCGTTTGAAAGGAGCAACTGAACAAAAAGTTGCTCAAAAGCGAGTTGGCAAAAAGGAGAAAGGGAGAGGGAAAGCGTTGTGCTCCTGAGCTGTATTAGTGTCTCGTTTTACTACTGAAGTCTAGCATTGCACCCCAGGCGAGATATTTCTGATGCTTACGAAGCGCCCTGATGTGATTTATTCTGGCACATCAAGAGCCGTCCTCGTTCCAGCACCTGCATCCCTTGAAGTTTTCACTCCTAGCTTTTGCTTACCGTAGAAAATAAATTGTATTATTGAAATATGGAGTTTGTGTCTAGCAGGACTCAAGGAAAATCAGGGATATTGAATGCAACAGAGTTGTAGTATTTCTAGGGAATAAAAAGGGATTTTTCTGATTTGTAAGAGCTGGGACAGATGGATGTATTAGCCAAGGGAATTTTGGATGAGCGACGTTCACATTTGTAGTCTGTACAGATTAAAAAAACACAGCCACCCTACATGTGTAGAAGCGTAATTTGCACTGCTAGTAAAATGGAGTCATCTCTGAGCTAGGATGCACTGGCTGATAAATGATGCATAACCATTTGGAATAGGTTAGGACAAGAAATTAGGAACGCTCTTGCCTACTAAGGCAGCAAGGGACTTTCCGATACTTAGCATCCTGCGAGACTTCAGCTGTAGAGCTGGGGCTGATGGCACTTGCAAGAGGGAAGAGGCTGAAAGTATGTTTTAAAGAGCATAATCTGAAATAATTAGCACAGTTTACTTTGTCACGGGCCGATCCTCCCCCCTTTTCCTCCTTTGTGTATTAGCATTCCTCTAAGCCCTTTGTTCGAGGTGTCTTTGCCAAGCTCTCAGCTGCTGTCAGCTGTAGCTCATTGAAGCTACAGTGGTTTTCATCAGCAGTGAGGTTTATTCCCTGTTTGGCTGTTGTCCACTTGGGCCTTTCAAAAAAAAAAAGATATTTTAGCTATTAGATTCTTAATATTATTATTGTTATTATTTAGAACAGATAGAGAAACTGTTCCCTAGACACAATTCAGTCGTCATATTTAGTCCCAGTAAAGAGGAAATAATTTTGTCAGCCTTTTTCTGACCATGTCATAGTTTCTACAACTGGATTTTTAACTCTGCCATTGCTCAGGTTCTGAATGGGTCTTCAGGCATTCATACCAGTTACGGCTTTTGGCAGTTATTGGCAAACAACCTTTTCTAGTGGGATATGATGAACACATAGAATCACAGAATCATTAAGGTTGGAAGAGACCTCAAGGATCATCTAGTCCAACCGTTTCCACCACCACCTACATGACCTGGTTCTCCTCTGACCTGACAATACAAAACTCTTCAAAACAGGTTTCTAACGCATTTATTTCAAATTGTGAATGTAAAATTCACTTGCTGCAGAAAGCCCCCCAAAGCCTTGCCAGTGACTACGTAGCGTGGGTGACTGCCTAGAAGGCTGATACAAGCCGCACACGGTGTATAGAGCAGACCAGTTAGGAATCGCTTTATTTCAAATCATCAAAAAATAGATTAAAAATTTTAATATTTTTTTTTCCAATCTAATCACATTCAGCTGTGAGTAGACCATTAACAACTGTCCCAAGGCAGAGAAGAACAGCACCCCTTGTTAGGATGCTCTTCGGCTTTGCTGCCATGGCATGGCTACCACCTTCAGTAAATGCTGCTCGCACAGATTTATCTTCAGAACAAGCTGGGGCTCCTACCCAGGCTTCGTACGACTCAGTGCCTGTAATCTGACAAGTTCACAGCCTGAGTCTTGATTTCTGCATAATTATCACGTCTAAGAGAAGCACTTTGAGAAGAACAAGTTGCTATTTTTGGCGGAGCCTTAGCCAAATTTCCTCTTTCACAGGGCCTCTTGCATCAATCTCTGCTCCTCAAAAAGTCCTTTCACATGTGGTTTCTTGGTGTGCTTGTGATGGGATGTCATATTGATGGCATCACAGTGAATACAGCACCTAGGATATACCCAGATGAGGTGTAAAGGAGGCTC
>VWZZ01004920.1:42889-102413 GCA_013399095.1 Psophia crepitans | reverse complement strand
GAGGAGAGGAGAGGAGAGGAGAGGAGAGGAGAGGAGACAGCTTTTAAACCCACTGCCTGTTGGTTTTGGACTGATCAAACATGAGATGTGCTTGAAATCTCATATGGGAAGAGAAACATTTCCCTTTATGGTAACTCTCAAATGCTATATATTCCAGCCAACTTGGCCTTATACCTCCTAGCTGGCTGTAGACCCTCACTATTAATCAATCTCGCAATGATTTGTACTGCTGAGTGACCACCTTGCCAGCAGGGTTATTGTTTGGATGCTGTGTCTGCACATCCTTTTGATCTACAGCATCTTCTGCAGAGCCACCTGCCGTGACCTCTACAGCACATGAATTAAGGTCTTGTCAAGAACCACTAATCCTAGCTGGCTACTGATCCTGCTAATTCTTAATGGGATTTGCCAATCTTTAGCATTGAGACAGCTTAATTCATCATGTCAGAAGGAAGAGGGCTATAAAAAGCCACATGGAGGCCTCCGTAGCTGAAGAACCAGAATATTACTAGCTTATATCCAGGCGTTTCTTTATGGAAAGAGGAGAGCTGTGTTAGGGCTACTGAACCAGAAAAGTACCCAATCTCCTCCATAGATCCTTGAGCAGTTTATCCTTGAGAAGACGTAAGAAGGATCAGGAGACTATTAGCAAGATATAGGGTCTTATGCTAGTTCTGATCGTGCCTAGGCATTCAAGGACTCAACAATTTAAAAACTTTTTATGAGTTTTAGGCCAATAACCAGCAGGTTTTCATTATACTCCTCACTCTAAATTTGTGGGAGCTTCTAGCAGTAAGATCAAGGCCATAGCTTCACCCCTTTACGCACCTGAAATGACATCCCGTGCTGGGACCATTAGCTCATGATGCTCTGAAGATAAATTGCACTTTGTACATTGCGGTGTCCCAGCCACAGACTAACTTGCTCATCCCTTGCAACACTCGTAATGAATCGTGTCTTCTCAAGGGCAGCTGGTTTCTCTTAGTTTATTCCCCTTTTGGACACAAAAAGGGAGCAGGTGTCTGGCAAGAGAATAAGTATCCTGGTTTGCAGAAAGATATGATGTTCTGATGCTCTTCTCCGTTGTTGTTCAGAGGAACCTGCTCTATTGTAGATCACAGCCCAGCACTTAGGGGACCTGCTTGGGGTAGGGGGAACTCAGTTTCCATTCTTTTTCTGTCTCATTTGGGGCAAGATTTGAATCTGTGTTGTTCATCATACACTATGTTAAGAGCTAACATAACCCTTCATCTCCTCTCTACAGCTTCATCTCGCTCTCTACAACTACCTGAAAGGAAGTTGTAGTGAGGAGGGTGTTGGTCTCTTCTCCCAAGTAGCAAGCGACAGGACAAGAGGGAGTGGCCTCAAGTTGCGTCAGGGCAGGTTTAGGTTGGATATTACGAAAAACTTCTTCGCAGAAAGAGTAGTGAGGTGTTGGAACGGACTGTCCAGAGAGGTGGTTGAATCACCATCCCTGGAGACATTCCAAAAAACATGTAGACGTGGCAGTCCAGGACATGTTTTAGTAGATGTGGTGGTGTTAGGTTGATGGTTAGACCTGATGATCTTGGAGGTCCTTTCCAACCTTAGTGATTCTATGACTCTATGATTGTATGATTCTCCTTGCTAGCTTCTTTGAGCTGGGGAATATTCCACCTTCAGGAGACACCTTTATATATTCCTGGCAAGCCCGTGTACCTAAGGAAAAAATAAACAGATTTTATGCATCTGCATGTACTGCCAGTCCCCACACAACCGCTGAGACCACAGCAGGATATGAGCTGATTACAGCTGATGGCATTTACTTCATTAGCAGAGGTAACAAGGGTTCGTGGTTTTGGCTTTGAAGGTCCTGAATTCAGTCTGCCGAAGACCCAGGCTAGGACAGATGGTGCTGGAATAACAGTGGGAAGAATGGGGTATATTACGCGGTTGAGTGGGAGAAAAACCGCACATATGCTTAAATGACCAATTTTCTCGTTTCCTTTCCGTAGGGCTCCCCGCCTTGGTGGTTGCCATTTCTGTGGGTTTCACTAAAGCCAAGGGGTACGGCACCGTGAACTAGTGAGTAAAAGAGCTCTTTTTCCTTTTGCATTCCTGTCTCACCCTCCATCCTTTTTGTCTAAATCCAGCCGCTGACCTGCAGGAGCTAAATGCTGGTATGCTGCCCATGGGAGGGGGAAGCAGGGACGATGGGAGGGGAAGGACCCATCCTGCCTCTGCACCCCCTAGAGCCATCAGCTGGCTGAGGCAGACTGTATATTCCTTTAAAAGCAAGTTCATAGGGACTAGTTAGATTTAACTGTTTCGTATACGACATCACTTTGATCTAAGTACCTCCTACTTAGAGTTTTTTTAAAATTTACATTTCAGGGGGATATGTGGAATGTTTAAAGTTTAGGATGTTTAAAAATTAAAAATAGCTTTTGTGTTTATCTTTTTAATGGTTTGCTTGATTGGTCCCAGCTTTTCAAAATAGCTTGGCTCGGTTTTAGGCACCAGAATGAGCACGAGTTTTTCAAACCAAGGTTTTGAAAGCAATCTGAATGTGCCTGTTTCCTGAATTCCACAGGATTTTCCTTTAGGAAACTTTTATTTGCACATGGTGGGGGAAGGAAAGCAGGGTAGAAATAATGGAATAAGACTCTGCAGAGGTGAAAAATACATTAAGGCAGGGCTGGAATCACTCAGAGCTGAGCGTTAGTACAACTTATAATAAAATTTAAAAAAAGAAAAAAAAAAGTGGGGTTTTTTTCATGGTGTTTCAAAAAAGATTGCTTAGAATTTTTTATGCATAGTGGCAGCCAAAGGATAATATTTTATGTAGCAATAGATCAGGCCCTTCCCTACTGCAACTCATCATTATTCAGAGCTTTCTTGGCCAGTGGTTTGCATCCCACATGAACAGTGTTTGAGACAAAAGCTGGAGATGTGGTCAGCAACAGATGAGGATTTGATAGGTCCACTGAGAAAATGTCATGTGGAATCCCTACCTACTCTTTCTCAATTCCCACCATGATCTGCACACCTACGACCAAATGGCCCAAGGTTTGCATTTTCATTGCAGTCTAAATTCCTGTGCGATACAGAGGGCTCAGGAAGTTGGGTTTGTCAAATGCAAATCCATAGATACAGTTCCTGAAGCCTGTACTGGCATCAGGATGCACTGGATGTACCTGTCCTGACTTGCCTGCCCCAGCTCAGGTGACTTGACTTCAGTGTGTCCTGGTGGGGAGGGATCCAGTGATTGTTGTGTGACTCAGAAGAAGACAACACACAGTCTGGCTTTCAGAAGTGTCGTTGAGATCCCAACTGCCTGCTAGCTTTTTTCGTGGATCTGCTCTTTCTGGTGCTTCACTCCATGCAAATCCATGAGAACAATTCATAATGAACAAGCATCAGGAGAATGGAAGGGAGGTCCTAAATATTTCTGCTTCCTTTCCTGCTTTTAGACTGTTGAGAATTGGTGCAAAAACCTTGGTAGCTCCTTCCCTATTAATGCTGAAGGGCCACCACAGAGTTTTATGGTCAACGTTGACCACACAAAAGAGCCTGGGCAGGGAAGGGAGGAACGTGCAGGAAAGCACACCCTATTTCACTGCCCTGGACCACTGCGTGCCAGCATCTCCCCGCCGCAGAGGAAAACCCTCCCATACTGCCGCCAAAAGGGTGTCAACGGGGGACAAAACCTGCTGGACTCCTGCTCCACCCTCACCGTCAAGGTGGCCAACAGGCTGATTGACTTTCCATTGGTCCCAGGGGATCCTTAACCACACCAGCTCTCCTCCTTTTGCTGCTAATCCTCTGACTCCTTTCAGGCCCAAAGACTCTCTCGCTTCTTGCATCCAAGGGCTGGATGCTGCCTGCCTCGCAGCTCGGCGGGCTGGCTGGCTGCCTGGGGGGTGGCAGGGGATCCTGTGCTCCCAGCAGGAGCTGCCGTCCAAGTGACAGCGTTTCCTAGCTCTCCTGTCAGGATGCTTGTCATCAAAATAGCAGGGGACCTTTGCAGTCCAGCAAGTCCAGTTCAGTCCTCCTTTCGTCCTTTTCCATGCTGCAGCCCGGGACGTGGTAAAGCTGATGAGTCCCAGCAAAGTTGTGAGAGGAGAAACAGTTCCTCTCAAACATGAAGAACCCAACAGACATTACAGAAACACAGAGTCACAGAATGGCAGGGGTTTAAAGGGACCTCTGGACATCATCTAGTCCAACCCCACTGCTAAAGCAGGATCGCCTAAAGTATGTAGCATAGGATCGTGTTCAGGTGGGTTCTGACCATCTCCGGAGAAGCAGACTCCACAACCTCTCTGGGCAGCCTGTCCCAGTGCTTTGTAATCCTCAAAGTGAAGAAGCTTTTCCTCATATTGAGATGGAGCTTCCTGGGTTCCAGTTTGTGCCCGTTGTCCCTTGTCCTGTCACTGGGCATCAATGAAATTAATTTGGCCCCAGAACCCTGCCATCTTCTTGCAATTCCTGCTGTCGGCTTTACCGAGAGCCAGAGCTAAACAGACCTAACTTGCAGTCACGCACTCAAGCCAGCGTGTCTGCCCAGCTCTGCCCCAAGCAGCATGGATGTCCTTGTAGCCCTAGTTAAGCAGTCCCTGTCCTGCCTTCATGCAGTGAGGGTCAAGTGGGTGCACGCTGCTGTGCCAGGAAGATGTCGTGGTGGGTTCATGAGCCATGATGCTGAGCGTAAAATGGTGCTGAGCATGGCTGCAAAGAGAGTGACATTTGCACATTGGTGCGTTTTAGAAAGTGAAGCAAATATTCCTGTGGACCAAGCTAGGCGGAGTGCCTCGAGTGCATTCACACTTATCCCTGTTTTCCTGCTCAAAAGGCATAAAAGCTCTCTTACATCTACGTTTGGGGAGACCTGTGGTTTTACCTCTCCTCTAGAGCAAAGTCAATGTCACATAGGTGTAATGTCAGAGCTGAACTCCAAACCTGGAGGTCGTTCAGAGCTAGGTTTAACACTGTCTAATGCTAAAGGCGTATAAACAGAATACAGGCTTGGATCGAAGCTTGTCCCAGGGTTTTTGTTGGTTTCTGGCAGTTTCAGAAATGCATGAGGTAGTTTCAAAGCTTGGAGCTGGAGCTCAGGGGCTATTTGAGGTTTGGCTGTAGCGAGTATAGGGCATGCACGGGGCGTTTCAAATGGGCAGTGGCAGACTTTCAAGGCATGAAGTTTCCATCTTGCAGAAGGAAGGAAAGACATTAGCCACAACACATCACTCCCTGTGAAGCAGAAGACAAGGGCTGACATGATAAACCACAGGGGACTTCACAGTGTCTCTCAAAGGTTCTTCCAGCCCTGCAATTTCTGAATCCTAAGAATAGTGCATTAGCACTTGTTGGTTTTCTTGTGGAGATGGACATTAAGACAAAGCAGGGCTCTGATGTTTAGCTGAGCACAGGATTTGACACTCAACATCAGTTTTTTTCTTATCCCACTCCAAGTGGATGAGAAACCCTGACACTCATCAACAGGACTTGGTCATGAGGGCATTTTGGGGACAGCTGCAACTGTTGAAGGCATTGCAGCACTAAATCTGGTGTTACAGACTCCCAGAACAAGAGTGGTGGGAGGGACAGTGTGTGTCTCTGTGTCATGTTGACTGAAAATGTTCATCTGCAGGGAAAGACAAGGTGGCCAGCTCTAGTGGAGGAAGTTAAGGGAAGGACTTCCAACAAGAGTGGTCTTCCTGGGCCCTAAGCAAGATTTTGCCTATCTTTTGTTTACACATGGGATGCAGCTATTCTGTAATGATGAAAAACACAACTGAGAAGCAGTATGGAGGCCTGTACCAACAAGGTGTGGTGACAGTTCAAGGGCTGGCCATGTCTCCAACCTGTAATGGAGAGAGATCAGAGACAGTATTAGAGATAATATTTAGTGTTTACCCTTTAGTTGACTGGACTAGGCCATTGAGTGGTAAGATGAGAAGGGAGGGAGATGTTAAAATTAAAAATTGAACATGTACTGCTGTGTTTGGAGTGTGTCTCCATTGTTTTTTGAGTGATGATTTCCCAGCAGCCATTCACTCTGAGGCCTTTACTGCTCAGGACACTTCTGGAGTGCTGTGAACTCTCCATCTACAACGCAAAGGGGAGAACACAAGGGGATTTTTCCTTTTTCTTATCTGAGCAGCATTTAGAAGGAGATTTTGCGGTTGTTTGGAGAGCTTCTGGGGTAGGATACAGGGTGCACTTCCAGTCTCAGAGAAAGTCTTAGAGATAATGGAGGTCTAGAGGACCTGCCACTGCTCACCTCCTTGTATTAGGCTGAATGCTTGAATAATAACTCTCCTTTTAGCCAGTGTTCCAGGGACTGACTCTGGACCTCTAAAGCTTGACAAACTGCCTCCTAAAGCTTGAACTGAGTAATTGAGGTTGCGCTACTGGTAGCTGAGAACTTATATCCTTCCCCACAAGAGAACCCACAAAGTCTACAAGGAGCAGTGCTAGGACGCTGCAAATTTCTGCGAGTCCTTCTTTGTCATTGCATCAGACCTCCTGTCATCCACAAGTATCTCAGTAGCTTCTATATTATGCTCTAAATTAACACTGGTGGGACAGCCCTGATTCCAAGCTGTAGCCTTAGTTATACAAGTATGTTGGCTGTTGCACTGGGGCTGCTTAATTTTGCACACGAGCAAGGTGAGACCTGTTGCCGGCAGAACTGTGTGATGTAGTCGAGAAGGTCTTGGTGGAAGCCAGCTCCTCGCAGGACCAAGACAAAAGCCATCCATCTCATATCTTGATTCACAAAAGGTTCAGATGTTTTGCAAGGAGGTCTTTGGCGCTGAACACAAGAGCTGCTGTCAATCAGGGAAGCACCACTTAGAAATAGTATTCTGGAGCTGCCGAGCGTTGTTAAACCATTCACTCACTCTCTTCCAGTGGTGATATTATTTAAAAGATTTGTGAAGAGTTCCCTTGGCAAGTACTGGGGAACCTCTTTGTGAAATGCAAATATTTCTGTGCCTTGTAGGCACGAGGCTAAAAGCATCTCCAGCAGACTAATACATTGCTGGAGTTTGCTGTCAGCTTCTCTCCTCGGATATCACTTCACCCTTTCCCTTCCCCTGCTGTCAGCCCCCACCTCTGACAGCCTTGGAAATGCTTCGATTAAACGCCGTGGCAGGGAGGTCAGGCAGTCAGAAGGGATAAGGACCAGTGCTTGGTGATGTGTGAACTCGCCTTCAGAAAGCCTGATGCTCAGAGGGGAAGAGGAGCTGCCAGGGACCTGACATGAACGAGAACCCTCGTTACACCAAGTCCTCATGGCTAATTGGAGTGCAGGACTGTCAGCTCCTTTCTTCAGCTGAGCTGTCAGTTGGAAGAGAAGCTGTGAAAAAGGGTCTTGAAATTAGGATGGAGCGCTGGAGAAAAAGGTGTGGGTAAGAACCGCCATTTTGGAGGTCTCCTCGTTCCCCTTGCTCCCTCCTTGCATTTAGGGAGATCTCCGTTTACTGCAGCCCTCCAAAGTTTCATTCCTGTTCCCTCCCTCCCTCGCTAATTACTTGTTTTATTATTACAGCTGCTCAGCCAGTTTGTGACAGAGCAACTTGCTATCAGGAAGAAATCAGAAGTGATTATATTAACACATTACAGGTTTAATTTAGAAAGATTAGGCCTCAGAGGCCTAAGAGAAAGAAAGCAGGCCTCAGAGAAAAACAGAATGTCCTGCTTTCAGTTTTCAATTTGAAATACTTTTTTTTTTCCCCCCCAAAATGTTCTGTGTTTTGGATGAAAAAAAAACAAAAAAAAATTAAAAAAAAAAAAAAATGTTTGCAACTCAGAATTGATACAAAAACATATGAGGCTGATCAACAAAATTGAAATGTTTCCAGGAAGGCTTTGCTTCCTGGGAGACTCTGAAAGGCGGCGTCGGCTTCCTTCTGATGCAGAATGAAACCGTATTGCTGAGAGTACAGGCACATAACTGAATTACTGCAGGGTCAGCTGGCTTAAGAGCTGTAAGAAAGTCCTCGCTCCATTGTGGTTGCCTGCTCTTCTCCTGTGGTAAATGCATGGTGGTTTACTGCTGAAACAGGATTACTTCATCGCACGTTTTCTCCAGGGTACTGCGATGTCAAAGCGTGCAAACACTCCGTGGGGTTGCTGACACTGTAAATTCGCATCCTCTCTTGCCCTGAAGTACCTAGTTTACGTGTCCATGCTCTGAATTGCTGGATTCCCCACAAAATGGAAATTTCAGCTCCTGCACTGCTGTTCATGACTGTCGCAGAGTCACAGGCTGGTTAAGATAAGAAGGGACCTCTGAATGCCATGTGGTCCAACCACCCTGCTCAAGCAGGGTCACCTAGAGTTGGCTGCCCAGGACCATGTCCAGATTGCTTTTGAATGTCTCCAGGGCTGGAGACTCCACAGCCCCACTGCTCAGCCTGTGCTCTTTTGGTCGGATCTCTGCTGACTAGAAATGTCTTCAAGAATGACTGGCTCTGTGGTAGGCACCAATAGGGCAGACATCAGCACTTAGTCAGAAGAACCCCCTCAGTTTGTGTAGGTACAAGACAGTTCAGGAGCCTACATCCCACATGTGGTCCGTGGAGAAAGGAGAAGTCCTTCTCAGGTGTTGTGAGGGAGAAGAAACAAATTGGCTTCCAGAAGAGGCACCACACACCTCATGTTCAGTTCATTCCTTAAGAGCATCCACTTAAAGAGTACTGGGAATTCCCACCTGGCTGCTGGCTTGTAAAATGTCCCCATGGCAGCAAGCTCAAAGGGAGGATCCAGGAGAAGAAACGTACTGCACTCCTGGAGCTGAGCCCCCAGCAAACACAGCGGTTAGCACAGGAGTGAGGGACAATTTCCACTGTTTCTACTTTTTTGAGTAGTTTTGTTTCTCCTCACTTGAGTGAGTAGGACAAGAGCATCATCATGCTGGCAAACTGATGCAACTTCTTCCAGGACCTGGTCTGAAACAGAGCACTATCATGAATTTTGCATGCATTCCTCTGTGGACAATCAAATGCCATTCGAAGGCAGATCCCCAGGCAAAGGAGCCTTTGTGCAAGTTCAGGAGAAACAAGATGCAAAACTGGCTTTCTATAAAGTCTGAATTATTTTTTTTTTGTGGGGTATCACTTCCCAAACTGAACTCTGCAGGCAAAGAGAAGAAGCAAACATGTGCCTGCCAGTGAAGCTAGCCACTGGGTAACGTTCTTTTCTCTCTTCCTTTTCCAGCTGCTGGCTGTCGTTAGAGGGAGGTCTTCTCTATGCCTTCGTGGGACCGGCAGCTGCTGTCGTTTTGGTATTTAAGCTTGGCTGAAAGCTTTTTTCTCCCCCCGCCCCCCTCCTTTATCTTATAGCACTTTCCTTGTTCTTTCAACCCACGAATGCCCCTCTTTATTTCCACTTACATTTTGAATAACTTTCTCCTTCAGGAATAAAGAGCAAAGTGGTAGAAGCCAGCAATCTGGGATGGGTTTGATTCTGAAATATAATATGCCTCAGCTTTTAGCCCTCTACCTCCGTCCTCTCTGGAGTCCCCTAGACATCTGATTAATGTTTTACCTTGGTTTTGCCCTATCTGGATGGAAGTGCAGGCTGATGGTGGAAAACTCTGACATTATCTCCTTCAGAAACTGCTGTTAGTGGTTGCTTTCACACCAGACTGTGCCTCCACAGTCAGCATTTATTCCTGGTCTGTCCTAGATGGTCAGCGTATGTGAGCAGCTTCCTTGTTTGCAGGTGAAATGGAGGTCTTCATATCAGTGCTGAGGGGGTTCCTTTGTGACCCTAAAAATGTCCATGTTTGCTTCTAGTTCAAAGAGATGGCATGGTTAAAGTGAACATTCCGAAACTCTGTCCCACCAGCTCATGCGTGGTGGGAGGATGTTCTGTCCCCTCACCCTTGGCTCCAACACAGCACCAAAGCCAGTCTTGGGCAGCTATTACTTCAGTTGAAGGTGTCGCTCAAGAGATGACATACCTTTCGTCAAGCTTCTCTGCTGTTGAAACTTCACTGGCCATGGGAAATCTTGACTGTCAGGGTTCAAAGAATTTGAGAACTGCTGGCTCTCTAGGAAATCTTTCCTGCAGCAGTTTCAGAGGGGTTTAATGCCACATTTGAGCCCTCACATGTAAGTGATGGTCTACAGTTTCTCTCCAGCCCAGTGTTTTATCCAGTGGAGGAGCTGTGTGTCCTCTAAAGCTCACGTGCCCTGGAGTGTCCCACAGGAATGGAATTGTTGACACTCACAATTTCTTTTTCCAGATCAGGCTTTTGTTTCACGCAGTGCCTGGGGGGGTTAACTTCCCCGCAGCAGGAGCAGGCTTACAGGAGAATAACTACACAAAAGCTCTTGCTGCCTCTATTCTCACTGCTGTCATTGCACATCAAACCACTTTGGTGCCATCGTTTCATCATGATGACAAAAAGACAAGCCAACAGTTGCCTCTCGTCTATAATAAACCAAAGCTTCATAGAATCATAGAATCATTAAGGTTGGAAAAGACCTCCAAGATCATCCAGTCCAACCGTCCCCCCACCACCTATTACCCACTAAACCATGTCCCTAAGTACCACATCCAACCTTTCTTTAAACACCCCCAGGGACGGTGACTCCACCACCTCCCTGGGCAACCCGTTTCAATGCCCGACCACCCTTTCCCAGAAGAAATTTTCTGTATCAGTTAGGGTCTTTCTTTAGTGTAGGGCTGTGGCACACCGTTGAGCGTTCAGATAGCAGCCAGCAAAGAGTGGGGATAAAAAGATGTTCATGCCAGCCAGTCATTAGATCTCTGGAGACACGTAATAGTTGGATTTCCCTCAGTGATGTAGCTGATGGGAGGTCAGGGTCTTTTTTATAATCAGGATAACTGACAGGAGCATTAAGTGGCTTAGTGCTTTCAGATGAACTATCGCTTTGCCCCAACAACGCAACAGCCGATAGCTCTGGCTCAGGGGCTTGAATGCTCAATAGACAGCAGTTATTATGAGGGAGGGAGCTTTGGTTGTGTCCAGAGAAGGAGGAGTAAACCTGCTGCCTCAAACCATCTTGCTTTTCACAGATTCACAGTTTGGTAGGGGTTGGATGGGACCTCTAGAGATCATCTAGTCCAACCCCTTGCTAGAGCAGGATCACCTACAGCACATTGCACAGGATTGCATCCAGGCCGGTTTTGAATATCTTCAGGGAAGATATTCAGAACATTCCCTGCCAACAACAAGGAAAGTAACCCTTCCTCTTTCCTTAGCGTGTTTAAAGGGTGAGAAAAACACATGAGCCTGCTTCCATTTGGCATCTCAGTTTTCACTCATCATCAAAGCTGGAAATGGAGGTGTCCTTACAGAGAGGTCAACAGCTGCAAATGGTGGTTCATACAGTCGGTCTTAGGAAGGGGTGAATCATCTCTGGGGGAGACTGTCTCTATTCAGAACCTAGAAATGGAGCCTACACACCTAGTTTAGACTACCTGACTCACTGTTGGCTAAAATGAGAAGTGAATGCTGCCCGAGTTGGTATATATACTGAGGAGCTTGAGGAAGGAGAAGCAGCAGCATCGAGATCCTTTTAATAAATGGGAACCTGGGAAAGAGAGAATCTCAACAAGTTGCCCAAATTCACACTGTGACTTTGTGGCAGAGCAAGAAGTTGAACACAGAGTTCTCAAGCATAGACTGTCCACAAGACTGGACAGCTGTCTGTTCACAGATTCACAGATGTGCAGAGGTTGGAAGGGACCTCTGGAGATCATCTAGTCCAACCCCCCTGCTAGAGTAGGATCACCTAGAGCAGGTTGCACAGGACTGCATCCAGACAGGTCTTGAATCTCTCCAGAGAAGGAGACTCCACACCATCTCTGGGCAGCCTGTTCCAGTGCTCCGTCACCCTCACAGTAAAGAGGTTTTTCCTCATACTAAGATGGAACTTCCTGTGTTCCAGTTTGTGCCCATTGCCCCTTGTCCTGTCACTGGGCACCACTGAGAAGAGTCTGGCCCCTTCCTCTAGACACCCACCCTTCAGGTATTTCTAAGTGCTGACGAGGTCCCTGCATGCTTTGCCCTGATTTCAGGCTGACTGTGCCAGCAGTGGGGGGACAGTCCACCTGGCTCCATGTGAGGACAGCCAGACTCTTGCAGGGCTGCACAGGGGGATGTGCAGCTCTCAGGATGGGTTTTCTCCAGAGACAATACAGCTGTTGTTGTGCAGGGTGTGCAGATGACGGTAGGATGGGCTCTGTGCCTAAGCTAAGCAGCTCTTTCTCACCCAAAACTCTGGTGAGTGTGGTATATAGACACCCAAGTAACTTGGCACACGGCTGGCTTGGCTCCTGCTGGGCTTCTTACCTCTGCCTTAGCCCTGACCAGGCGAGACTTGTGCTCACTCCTCCCAAGGCATTCAAGCATCTCTGTACTGCAGTTCTCCTATTGACATTATTTTTCTGTTACTTGGAGTAAGTTTCTTCCTCCACACTCACTCTTATTCTTCACACTGTAAGAAGGCTTTTGGCTTGGAGAAAGTCTTTACTCAAAATAATATTCTTAAGATTTTGGTCCTGCAGCTTCGGCAGTATCTGCAACTTGCAGTCAGCCTGCTAACGCTGAACAACTGCAAACGTCTGACCTTTAGACTTAAAAATCCCAGCAACCTGAAATGCAGACCTGTTGCAAACAGTTTTACTCACCTAACCCCAGTGATCATCCTGTGATAATTGTCTGCAAGTTAGAACCACCGAATCATAGAATATCTTGAGTTGGAAGGGACCCCTAAGGACCATCAGTCCAACTCCTGGCCCCACACAGGCCCAGCCCCATCACAGCAGATGGCTGAGAGCGTTGGCCAGTCGGTGCTTGAACTCAGTCCAGCTCGGGGCGGTGACCACTGCTCTGGGGAGCCTGTGCCAGGGCCCCACCACCCTCTGGGGGAAGAACTTTCTCCTGATCTCCACCCTAACCCTCCCCTGGGGCAGCTCCAGGCCGTTCCCTGGGGTTCTGTCGCTGGGCCCCAGAGGGAGGAGATCAGCGCCTGCCCCTTGGCTCCCCCTCGGGAGGAAGCTGGAGGCCCCCATGAGCTCTGCCCTCAGCCTCCTCTTCTCCAGGCTGAACCAGCCCAGGGCCTTCAGCCGCTCCTCATAGAAGAGGACCTCTAGAAGGAGGTTGAACATAAACAAGTTTCAACAGGGAGAGGGTCATGATGTGGTGATGTCAGGACAGAGAGTCATCAGCTGTCAGGTACTGGTTATCTCAAGGGATGAATCTCAGACTTGTGTCTTTGCTTCTGGATAGCATCCCAGAGATAAGGAAGCAAAGCTGCACTGCATGTTATAAAGGGAGGCTGCGTTTAGAAGCGTGTCCACGTTATACCCCTGACTTTGTAAAGCAACAGAGCTAGGATCAGAGCAGAATACTGATCATGATGATTAATGTGCTGGATAAAATAGCTTTTATTTATTAAAGCAATTGCAAAGCTGCAATTGCAGAGCCGCACTTTGTCATCTCCCCTGCTCGATATGAGTGAGGATACACACTGTGCTGTGCCCAGCCCCAGGAGCAACCCACCCTGTCACGCTGCAACCCCATCTATCCTCCTCTCGTGCTGCATCCCAAAGAAAACCATCTCTTGCACTCGCCAGCCTCCAAGCACGGTGAAGAAGGATCAGCCAACTGAAAGCGCGCTCTCTCTTCAAGCCCATAACTGGGGGTTGATTTCCTGCTGATCCTTGGCTGAGTTACTGCGTCTGACTTGCCAGTGTTGTTTCTCTAGAACAATGCCGTGGTGTGCTCTAGAAATGGACTCGCAGCTGTGGAAAGTAGTCCACTGACCCAGCAGCTGATGCGAGAGAAAATAACTGCTGTTTGTGAGATCTTCCATTTATTCCCAGCTGTGGTTCCACATCAGTGAGCTGGGTCATGTCCCGCTGAAACCGGCAATCCAAACACAAGGTTGCTCATTCTTGAGAGTGATTTAGGTAATTAGATGGAGGCTTGGTGTGAGCAGACAACTCCCTTCCTTTGGGGTATGTGCTGCACTAGGTGCCTCTTAGGACCACGTCTCAAGGATCTGTTAGACTCACCAGTGCTCTCAGTTAATGTGTAAAGTTGTCCATCCCTGAACGTGGCCTTAAACATTTCCTTGCAAGCCCCACATGCAGAAGACCATCTAGCGCATCGTTCTACCAACATCAGGTGTTTCACTGTCAGCGAAACGAGGGGAGTGTCACTTTTTTTCCACCATCAGTGCTGCGCCTCCGTGAAGAGGGTGGTGCTCGCGTGTCGCTAACCTGTTCACATTCAGAGGTTGCCGAGGTTTGGATGAGGCTTGTAAACCAGATGCAGCTGGCAGCAGGGAACGCAGTCCGAAAGGCACAGCGAGGAGTTTAGGATCACTTTGCAAGACCTCAGCTCTGCACAGTCTGTATTTCACTGTGAATATTGATACCTGATTGATACAGACATCCATGCTCTCGCCCTAACAAAACAGACTGAAGGGTTGCGTTCAGTTGTCCTGCCCACTGATTTTTCTTGGAAATGACAAGATGGCCAATCTATGTGCTACTCCATCTGCAGTATCTCTCAAAACATCCCACCATAGTAGCTGATGTTTGTACTTGCTCCAGTGCCCCTCCACTTCTTATTTTGAGAACAGTGGTGCTGGTTCACCAAGCAAGAACTATGACAAGCTGTCTACATCGCACCACCCCATCCTCTTAATGTTGCTGGTTTGGTAGCACAGACTCCAGAAGGCACTTTTGAAAGAAGCCAGTGTCAACCCACTGCTCTCCCTTGTATTGGCCACTTTATGTTTGTATTAACCTGAAAAATTGTTCTTGTGCCTGGAGTTTGCCTTGGTAGACCTCAAGCATGCATTGGGCTTCAAACAGCCTGCAGCAATCTGAACGCTTTAGTCTTGTCCCGGTTCATGGACACACCTCCGATCTGCTGCCAGCTGCATTCTGCTCTCCTGAACTCACTGATGCATGGCCAGGGTGATGGGAGAGGGTGGTGGCCGGCAGAAGTGTGACCATGCTACCTAGCTTTGGGACAAACGGGAAGGACTTAGCTCGCCAAATGTTGGGGATTTTTTTCCTTCTGTGCTACCAAGTTTGACCTCACCAACTTGAGAACAAAATTGTGTGTTGTTTCTCTTTTGACAGGTGAACATGGTTATTGGCATTCTGGTTTTTAACAAACTTGTATCCAAAGATGGAATAACAGATAAGAAACTGAAGGAACGGGCAGGGTATGCCTTATCAATACATCTAAGTAAAGAATGAAAAAAAAAACCAAAACCAAAACAACAACCCACTAACCAGTCAAGGTCGTGATCAATAACCAGGCAAGGAATGCAAAGAGAGATTGGACATACAAACAAAAAGCAAAAACAGATTTAAACAAAATAAAAGAAAAAAACCACTCAGTTGGTTTAATCTCTCTGCCTTGTCATTCAGTGCAGCAGGGACAAAAGATCCAAGAGCAGCACTGTGTTACTATGGAGGAAGGTTAGAAGTTCATCTCTTTGTTAAAATGGCTTCAGCCCAGGCTGATGTACCCTCCTGAAGAGCAATGTGACTCTTCTCACTACCCCCTAGAGACAGCAGCTGGATTAGAGAGAGATTTGTCATTGCTGAGTGTGGCACTTGGCATGGGCTGTGTAACAGAGAAGTCTTGTCTGATGGCTGGAAGGTGGCTGAAGGACAGCAAAAGTATGTGATACTTTTAAGGAGAGGGTCTTTGGAAGCCTAGCAGTGAACAGATCAGTAGATGGATGGGTATGTAAAGAGGAGGACTGGTAAGTAAAGATACCTCCACTGCAAGAAACATTTCTGATGCCACCTGAGGTTCTTTATCTTCTCCACAGCCATCCCTGAAGCTTGGGACTTGTGTTAACCTGTTTTTTTATGTAGTGTAAATTGAAGAACTGACTCAACAGTTCTTGCCACCCTGGTCTCGCTAGTGCTTGGCCAGGGCAGCAGCTACAGTGCAGGACGCTCTGTCGGGTTACTTCCAAACTCTGTTGGCAATGGTTGGTTTTTTTCATTGGCTCCAGCAGAATGAGATCCCTCTTCATCTTTGTTTCTAGAAACAAGTCTGTAGCCTGCTCAGGCTTTATCCTTGAGCTGTGCCATGCTTTAAGCAAATAGCGTGCTGACACTCAGTGAAATCAAATGCACAGGTCAGCCTGGCTGCTGCTGCTATACATTATTTTCCATTGCCTTTCTTGGCTTGCTGTTGCAATCAGAGAAACTGTGTCCTTACCTGCTGCTAGGAAAGACAGGGTTGCGTGCTCTCGCTTGTGAGACTTGCCACTTGATGGCATTTGATTTATCACTGCAGATAGCAATCGTACTCCTGAAGGAAGAATTTGTTTTTGAAGAGACAAGGAGAGCGAGAGATGTTCCGATGCCTGTGCACCATGGAGACGGGCAGAACCTAAAAGCTTAGGACATTGTTGAAGACAGGATATACCCTATTTATGAAAGCGGAGGGAGCATGGGTACCTGCCGCCTTGTTTGCTGCAATCCCAGGCTTCACAGAGACAGGTCAGATTGGATGGGGCTTTGGGCAACCGGGTCTACTGGAGGGTGTCCCTCCCCATGGCAGAGGGGTTGGAACTAGATGATCTTTGAGGTCCCTTCCAACCCAAACCGTCCTATGATCCTGTGATAAGCTGCTTTATCCACTGCAGTGCTGCCAAAGCCTTGGGCCCTAAAATTGAGCCTCAGAAGGCAGAGGCAGAAAGTACAGCCAAGGTTCAATAGTTCTGTCATTGCACTGTTGAGGAGTTCTGGTGGAACTGGTTTTTAATTGAGTTATGGCAGCAAAACTGAGGGCAGAAACAAGCTCTTACCCAGCCAGGGGAGAAACACGTGAATCTGTGAAGGTTCGTGTTTTATCAGCATGTTGACGTGCCTACACAGCGCGGTGCCTCGATGCAGCAAAGAGGGGAATCTCGATGCCTGAGCAGTGCCGTGGCCATGATCATAAGAGGAGACTTAAGCACGTTTGGATGACCAGAGGTATCGGTCAGTGCTGGGTTGGACAGGGACGTGAAGGGGTGACCTTGGTGCATTGCTTAAAGCAGCTGCTAACAAGCGAGTGCTTTGGTCTGGGTGATGCCTTCTTTACAAAGAGAGAAGTCAAGAACATACCCAAACTGCAGGCAGAGTCTGTAGCAAGATAACTGCACTTGAAAGTCAGCGCTGAAATAAGTGGTTTATTGGATTAGTGGAGCAGCGAGTTGCTGTCTATCAGTCTCTCCCTCTCTAATCTAAACTGTATACAGAATGACCTTATTTAATACACAGCAGCTGGTTATTGATCACGCTCATTGTTGCACTTTGAAAACAAAACCTACAAAGCAAAAAAAAAAAAAGAAAAGTAATTTTTCTGATGTTCTTTGTTTTTTCTTTCTTTTCTCTTTTTTTCCCCCCTCTTTCGTGTCCGTGTGTGTGTGTGCAGCACTTTTAAGCCTTCTCTGTGCTCGATGATTTGGTTCTCCTTTTGAAGTGCACCCGCTGAGAGTGCGGAAGCACTTTTGAGAGCTCTGGTGCCCCTTCCCTTTAGCTAGCCGCTTCTGGCCTGGGCTTGGGAACCGTGTTGGAAGGTAGATCTGAAGATAATCAGAATGAGTAACGGCCTTGGAGATGTTTGGATCTGAGGAGATGGTATAAAGAAACGTGTTTCCTTTAGCAGAGGCAAGAAGTATGGTTCAGTGTTGCAAATTCAAAAACAAAGAGAAAAAAAAAAAGAACACAAAAAGAGGAAAAAAAGATAAATCGACCTGTTGAACACTAAGAGGAGCCCAGCACACGTACCGCAGATCGGTTGGCATAAATAAATCAGCGCTAACAGTTCCTGTGAAGTCATACCCGAGACACGATAGGGTTTGCCCTGTACTTAGCAGAAGAAACTGCTGTGATTACTGTTGTCACATCCGTCAGAAAACGCTGACTTTCTAATGGCAAGGATTTCGTAGATACATCACAAAACCAGGCTGCAGAGAGTTGGGTGTTATTACCTGGGGAGCTGGAGAAATGCACACAACTACCCCAACTCCTGGCCAGGCACGGGAATAAAATGGTGCAAGTGCCTCCTGGTGGAACGGTCTCCGTTCGTGGTCAGCTGCACCGACACGTTTGAGCCCAATTCATGGGAGAGCTACTAAAACTGAATGTTTTCATGTCAGACGCAAGAGCCTTTAAAATGAATTTTAAATTTATTCAGCCAGCATTTATTCCAGAAGCATTTGTGTGTTCACGCAACCAGGGAAGAAGAATGAGACTATAGGGCATATTCACAAAGGCTAATTTTAGCCTGCTGAGTTTAATCTCCCTGGGCTTCCTCTGTAACTGCTGGAGAGAGACAGGAGCCTTGTTTAGTTGTTCCAACTTGCACCTTAGAGGACCTTTACTTCTTTTATCTCCCCGGTCGAATATAGAGAGGACTTGAGAACGCTTGCCCCGATACCTTGTGTGAAATACTCTTTGCGCGATTGTCCTGTTGGGGTGTAACAGAACTGGATTGTCAGGGCACAGAGAAGAAAGCAGTTGGAAAGATAATGACTACATTAAAATAGGAACAGATGCAGATTGCCCTTCATCTGGGAATGTTTCATGTTGGAAGCAGTGCTCCTGCTCTTTGGGCCATGCGTGGTGTAAAGCACTGATCAATAAAAGGCAGCAAAGTCCAGGCTCCAGTGAAGGCACCAGATGAGTCCGTGAGCTGCTTGTGGATATTTAGGAAGCAGAAAAAGCTAAATTAAATGAAGGCATTATTCACTGTGATTATTTCATTAGCTACCCTTTCATACATACAGCACCAATATAAACCTGCTACGGAAATTCAATATATTAACAACCTCATGTCCCCAGCCAGAACAAATTAAGAGTATAGATGTACCCACACATGTGCCCATTGCTTACAGCTTTCTGCATAAATACACCCAACAGCAGTTACAGTTGTGTGTTATAGTGGTCTTTTGGCCAGTTCTTTGTGATTCAGTGTCATTCATGTTTTTTCTGGTATAGTTTTCCATCAAATTCCTCAAATCAATCTACTTTCTTTTTGCTGCCTATCTCTGCCTCTCTCTGTCTCTGCTTATCTGTTCTTTGTGGCTTATAGATCTGGGGATAAGCTGTCATTTTTTTAAGGGTCCTGCACTTAATGCCTCTCAAGACCCACTTGATCTTTGGTTCGGCCATTGTCCTCACTGGATTTACACCATCCTTCCTGGAAGATACTTATCTATTGACACAGCAGCTAATTTTGTCTGTGTCTGAAGGCTGAAAGTTTCTGTGGGATACTTTAGCCATTATTCTGGAAGGGTTTTTTCTTTTATGTCACTATAACGAATTAAAAGACCAATCAATGGCCACTTGAAAGTGGGCCACTAGGACCACTGATAACACTGTGTTGGTGTTCATGGGGATGTCTTTTTTGCAGTGAGACTGAACACAAAGCCGTAAAAGTCAAGAAACTAAGTTTCCTAATCTCTCTCCCAGGCAAGGTAGGGCTGTAAGACCCCTGAGGTGACGTTTAGTACCCGCAAACACCACCCCTCACCAGCTCCCCTGCCATCACCCAAGAACAACAGACCTATTGTCCTTTGACAGTGATATTCATGCCTTTTCTAGTACCAGGCACCGAATGTAGGTCTGTAGGATGTTTTGCCAACTTCTGCCCATTTTCTAAGGCAGATCTGATATGGATGTCTATCTGCACAGATCAGAGAGTGTGCATAAAGTAGTATATATATGCTTGGAAGAAACAGGGCCAATGCCAAGCTAATGTGACTTCTGAGCTCCTGAGTAAGAGCTGCCTGGTCAGCTAGGTGGGTTAGCACTAGTAGCTTCAAAAAGTCATGAGGACATCTCCTTTAGCAGGTCCCTGCAGCCCCTTAGACCACCAGCCCACGATGGCCTGGTTGTGTGGTTGATCCCGTACAGAAAAAGTGGGAGCAACTGATGTGAGTAAATCTCAGGATTCATCCCAAAAATGTTTTCATCTCCAAAACAAGATCTGAGAGAAGAAATGTCTCAAAAGTAGTCAGCCAGTCCAGCTCCCTTCAGGGTGGGCTGGTGGTTTTACAAAACACACAAGGTCATGCTTAACTTCCAGGACATAAACAGTCCTATTTGCATGTCCTTCATCACAGATTAAGCAACCCAAGAGTGGCCTATCTCCTGGTATTGTCAGCTGCCACGTGGGTATCCCCACCAAGGCGAGGACTAGCACGCAAGGGCCAGTGGAGAAAGTGTGTGATGTACCTCTCGCATTGCTTTAGGGGAGAAGATAAGCAGACACAGTCCCCACAGCCCTACTTCTTGCCTTCTACTGTATAACCCTGCCACCTTTTTTGTTTTGGAGCAAAAAGGCCAGGAGGGAAAAGAGCAATTTCTCAAAAAACAAACCAAAAGAAGGAGGTGGAGGCTGGGAGAGCAGTACTGCTTTCTCTTCCGTGGGTGCCAGAGAGAGACACCCTGAATCTGGCAAAACATTCACCAACACAGTTCCACCCTCTCCAGCGGCACCGACACGTCTCTGAATTGTACATTTTCCCCAATTCCCATATCTGGAATGGTACAGATGAGAGAGTTTTATTCCTGCCTGTCTTCCATTTCTCTTTTCAAACTGGGTATGGCTGGTTGGTTCCCTTTCTTCTTCCTTCCTTCCTTCCTTTCTTTCTTTCGTACTTTCTTTCTTTTGGCTTCTCTTTCCCTTTCCTTTCTACGTTTGTGTTCATAAGCAAAGTGTTTTGTTTTGTTTCAGTCTTTTGGTTTTAATTGCAGTCAGATGGCAGTGCCCCTTTACGGCATGACGCTCAAATGTTCCAAGTGTGGAGTAGTTTCTTCTGCTGAAGTTTCGGCCACAGCCACCAGTAACGCCATGTTAGTTCCTCTAATTTCAACTTCTTTTCTTTCTTTCTTTCCACTTTTTTTTTTATTCTTTTTTTTTTATAACTTATTTTATTTCCCTCTTCCATTTCCCTGCACTCACCAGTCCTTGTTTGTTTTCTCTCCCCATTTCCCTGCCCACCTCCCCGCATCCCCAACTCTCCCTGACTTCATTCTGTGGGCCATGAGTAGTGTAGGGCTCCTGCAACATCCCTGGAGCAAAAGCTGATGGGCTAGATCCCAAAAATCACTTTATGACATGCCTAGATCTAAGCATGTGAGCAGCCCATGGAAGACAAAGGGGCTCTTCGTCTGTTTGAAGCTGGGTATATGTTTAATGCCCCCATTTAATTTAGTTCTTGGAGTTACAGACTGAAAGATGTGGTTCCCATTAATTTCGATGGTAGATGGGGACCAAACACTTAAGCATGTGCTTGAGCTTTTTTTACTTCAGAGGCTGCAGAGCACTGAGTGTGATTTAAGTGAGTTGGTGAATCACCTCTAAGTGTTTTTTTTTCTCTTATAAAAGGCTAGAATTAAGTCTAATACCTCATAGGGCTGCAGTTCTGATTTGATAAGTGTTGACTGCCTCTTTTGGACCCCTAAAAGCACTCGGATTTAGTTCTCAAAATCTTAAAGTGCTTCATAGCTCTGAGTTACAAAAGTCAAATGCTGTTAAATCTCTTAGTTGCTGCTGGAGTTAGTAAAAAAAAAAAAAACCAAAAAATGCCAGAGCTTTGTTCTGCTGGAGAAATTGTTGCTATTTATATAGTTGGCTTTTTTCCCAAAGGTTAAGGTAGGAAGGAGAGCTATGAGGGAAGGTTCATCTTTCTTCCTTCCCTTTTCGAAATTCTGTTATCTGCATCGTTTCCAGTGATGCTGTATTTTGGTTTTGATGTCTAAAGTAATACATATAAAATTTGTGAAAGAAACAGTCTCAGATCTAGATATTTGTGATTTGAAAACTGTTACCTTTAATTAATCTAAAACAAAAACAGGCAGCTGAGTGCCAAATCTCAAAATGTAGAAATATACTATGTTTAAAAAATAGAGATTTATTTTTTTCTGCAAACTGAGCCATTTATATAAAACCCCAAAGATTCTAGGGAAAAAAGTACATTTGTGAAGAACAGTTGTCATTAGAAAAAGAGAGCACACAACCACCTCTATTAAGAGCTAGCATTTTCTATGAGATACAAAAACTCACCAGAATCTCATTTATTTTTGACTGCTGAAGTCCTTTACGTACCGTTTGCACCAGTGCAGCCAGCGCTGAGATGGTGAGGTGGCACTGGTCCAGGCACGCGTACCACAAGCCTGGAATTAGCAGGTCACTGCCTTTCGGTTTCCTGCGACTGCGGAGGAATGCTAAACCAGCAGAAGCTTCACTATTATTAAATTAGACTGTCAAATAGGAGACGCTTTCCATTCATAGTAAATTCATTTAGAAAGTAAAACAATCTCAAGTCCTTCTCCTAAATTAGTCTGACATTGGTCTATCATAGATCACATATTCTGATTCATCTTTGAATCAGAAAAAAAAAAAAGGATATGAAATCCAGATCTCCTACTTATCCTGCTTTTCTAATTTAAATTGTTTGATAGAAGAGGAAATATTTGGGGTTTTTTTTGCCAACAGATAGAATACCTCAGATGGTTAATTCCAGTACTGGTTTTGTTGCTTGTCCTGAAGTGTCCTATACTCTTGTCCTTGCAAAGGGACAGCTGAGTAATACACGAATTAGTTCACTCAGCCCTCATCTACCCTTGTCGTCCACTTCATTCTGCAGCTGAACTGTTTCTGTTTTGCTTCCTCCAAATCTATTGTAAATGAGGTTGTCAATAAGGTAAAGCCCTGATTATGCTTCATGCCAATGCCACCATTCTGCTGGCCTTCATCCCAGACCTTGGGCCAGCTTTGCCATTCAGTTTGAAGTCTTGTAATGTAAATCAGATGCCATGACAATTCCTGGCTCCTCTCTGACCTGAAATTAGCCGTAGTTGTTCGGTAGAGAGCACACCAAGGACATTCCTGCCCTGCTCCTGCTGGGGTTGCTCATGCCCTCTCCAGCTGACCTCCCATAGGTATCAGAGGCTCGTTTCTGGGATAACATGGCATGAAAGGATAGATCCTTTTGTCCTTTTTTTCTCAGCTTTTGAAAATAGTAGAGCAACTCTCTGTTGTAATATGGGTGTCTTAAGAGAGAAGGGGTCAGAGAAGGGGATGGGTAGCGGAAGGAAAACATGGTAAACCACTGATGGGAGAGCCAGTAGTAGACAAGTGAAAAAATACACACTGAGAGCTGTGCAATTTCTTGACTTTGCAAGTGATAAAACAGAAAGCTTTGAATATCTATGACCTGTTAGGGGTTAGCTAGACTTGACAGGTGTGGATTAAAAAAAACCTCTTCCCTTTAGGTTGTTTTTGAGATGAAGCTGGGCATATTTTTCCATTGGAAGATCTCTGTTCCCACATTTCCTTCCCTTTATTGCTGCCTGTAGGGTAGCCTCAGCCTGTGAAATACTGCCTTATAATTAAATTGTCTTTGCTACCTGTGAAAATTTTTTATCTGAGACAAGGAAAGACTGTCTCAGGGGCATGCCTTTTCTTTGTACTTGCTATGAATGACAACATCCACTGCAGGTACCAGGAAGGAAGGAAGGAAGGAAGGAAGGAAGGAAGGAAGGAAGGAAGGAAGGAAGGAAGGAAGGAAGGAAGGAAAAGGAAGGAAAAAAAAAGAAGGAAAAAAAGGAAGGAAAGAAGGAAGGAATTCCTGCCAGGCAGTGCATTGCAAATATGGACTCTCAAGTTCTGACCGTAGGGAAGAAACTGGCCCAAGACTAACACCCTAGCACAGTGTATTCATCTTGCAGGCAACTCATCCAAGAGTCAATGTCAGGGAGTCCTCATGACCCTTCTCATGCATCATCCCTCTTAGGTCATCAGAAGCTCACGTGTCAAATCTTCCATCTAAGGGATTTGCTCTTTTTCTGGACTCAAAGTCATTTTAGGAAATCTTAGATGTCAAACTTTCTGCCTGTAACTGTAGTTCCAGCACTAGTGTGAATCAGTATTTCCATGCATGGCTGGTTTTATGAAGGAGACTGTTCCTCAGGAGAGTGTTGTTGAAGGAATTTAAAATTGTATCCTTACCTGGGGATAATACTTGAGCCCTGCAGGTCCTTGCTTGGACTGTCAAAGAACAACTTCCCTTATTACGGGTCAAGCAGTCCAGCCATAGATACTTCATTACCTGCCTGTCTCCTTTAGAGGCATTTGATTTCCTGCTCCCCTGCTTGTATGGTTCAGATTGCAGCAACTGAGAGAAGAATCATCTTTTGGAGAAAATAGAAATCATATCGGGTGTTTCTGTGTTGCATGTGCGTAAGAAGAACGTGCCCACTGCCCCCTCTTTTCTAGCTACAGATTTCCTATCTTCGTTATATGGGCATTGAGTTAAAGGGAGTTTCTCTGAAGCTGTCCCTAAAATTGGGGCAACGCTCTTGCTTTTAGGAGGAATACAAGTTAGAGGAGGGATAAAGCACGAGAGAATGAATAAAGTTAATCCTCGTGCTGTGGTTTTCCTGTAGCAGAAGTGCTGTGATGCAGGAATAGGGCGCTCATCAGAATAGCAGAGCAGCGTGTGCCACTCTACAGCATGTCAGGAGCCATCTATTGTCTGATGCGTCGAGTCCACCTACCATCTCCTTTTCCAGAGCTCGCCTCCAGGAGCTGCTTCCTGAATTATAAAGTCATTTTTCCTTCTGCTGCTTCTTTAGCTTGTGGTACTGGCTGCCCTGTCAGTGTTGAGCAATGAGAAGAATTGATCACTTAAGTCTTTACTATGGTCCTTTACATCTTTGTTGGCATGTACTGTGCGTCCCCCTGCACTTGCCTTTTGTCAGGGTGCAGACCTCTTAATCTTCCTTCATGTAGATCTTTGTTTCCAAAAACTTCTTTTTTTTTTCTCTTTCCATTGCTCTCCTCTAAGTGCCATCAGTTTATCCTGCTTCTTTTGCAAAGATGAAGACTCTCAAGGCTGCCAGCTAGCTAAAGAGCAAAACCACAGCTAGTTTTTGACATTTTGACCAAATGCCATCATCCGCTTGTTGCCAGAGCTGGGTCTGCTATGTGTTTTCGTAAAGCTAAGTCTCTGCTAAGCTGTGGAAAATGTTATAGTGTGGCCGTGTTGTCACATCTCATCGTAATCATATTTGGTTGCACCGTGCTGTGGCATCGCCGTATCCCAAAGTAACGCCCTTCCTCTGCAATGCAGCAGTAGTGTGGTGCGGTAGGGAGGAACAACGTGACACTACAACTGTACTGCTGAGTAACGCTGTCATGTCATGGTCATCACACAATAAACCGGCATCATGCTTCCACCATGATCTTCCCTTGATATTGCAGTCACTCGCCATGAGTGCTGTCATGTACGTGACACACAAGAGGATCTGCCAGCTAATTCCTTTGTCTCAAGCAATAAGAATCCTGGATTCATTGATCATAGTCCATAACGAAGAGTCATTAGGCAATCACATTGTCATTATATAACCAACCATTACTTCATTTCACATCACGTGGCAACTTAACGTGAAGTTTCTTAGGTCGGTTAAGTTATTCTGAGATCTTTTAAGGATGCACAGTACCTCCTAAAAGAGGGACAGATAGAAAGGTGGCAGAAGTATTAGTTCTCCTATGAATTCAGCTCGCAGCAAGTAGAATTAAGGGCAATGTCACAGGAAACCCACTTATCTTCTCCGGAGTTCTCTTCTGAAATTTCAGTCTTGATACATTTTTTTTTTAATTATTTTTTTTAAATTTAATATTACAAAAGCTAAGCAGAGATCTGAAAATGAAATTAGAATAAGTTATATTCCTATGACCTGTTGCTATCTGCTGCCTGAGAATAAAGATTATGCATTAAGTGTCAAGCAACATTTCCATAACGTTTGTAAGGGGTGAATACCGTTGAGAAGGCATCTGCAAGGTGAATCACAAGAGCAGAAAGACCATCTGATGTAACTCAGCCCAACTCAGTTAGGAAAATCCTGATTTACTCCAGCTGAATACATGGCGTAATACTGTTTTCATCATCTGAGTTGGAAGGGCAGAGGTTTAAGTGGTGTTTTACAGCTGCTTATGTTGGGAGCATTAACGAAGTCCATCAGGATGTCTTAACTCAGAAGGAAGTTGAATAGTTTGGCCCAGATGGAGACACAGAGCAAGGGGCTGGGAAGGACGGAGTCCAGCGTGAAGACAGCAGGAGCCCTGAAGGAAGCCCGCTGTAGTTATGGAACATTGCATCTGGGATCTGGATGGCAAATAGACTCAAGCGGTGCCTTGTTAAAGCGGGGTGCCTGCATATTTATTCTTTTCCCAGCAGGTTTTGAAGCCAGTGGATTGGAATCTAACCTCTTGCTAAGGAGAAACATAATTTACCTCCTCAGCAACATCCCTTCCAACCCCGCATCCACATCTAATTCTTGGAGCCAGACCCAAATGGTTGTCAATTCGATGTTGCAGTTCTTTTCAAGAATGGAAAACCCATCCAAACCTAGATGGCTGGTTCAGACCCGTACTTACAGGTCAGATCCATTATCAGATGTGGTTGCCGGGTTTCTTGGTTGCAGGTTGGTGGTAGTAACGTACACATCTGCGTGTATTAAGAGTGTGGTGGAAGACCAGGCAGTTCCAGGAAGCAGAGTTGTCTGGTACAGACCTTTTCGAGCAGCCTCTATTGACTTTGCTGGTTTCCAGCAATCACAATTGCAAGTTGCTACTGGAATGGCTTCATCTACCAAACCATACATCAGGCATGTTGTGTTCGCTGATACTTGCGTGGAAGACACGTCTAGAGTGGCGTGTTATGGAGCAAACTTTATCTTTCCATTGGGCTTTTCTGCCTCTTTGATTTTTTTTGCCGCGCTTATCGCTTAGCCAGTTTTATTAATGTGTCTCACTGCAAATGATAGCAAAGAGAGATTTCGGTATAATGAGGTAGATTTCAGAGGGCTGAGGGAGAAGTGGAATGAAAACTGCTGGGTAGGAGTTGTTTGGTTGAGGGCTGTCTGGTTGCTGGTTTTTTTTTTTTAATAATACTTTGAAATTGTAGTTCATATTGAACATTAAAGAACATTCAGTTTGTCATCCTGTATAAAACTACAAGGTATCAGATTATGTCATGGCCCTTACCTTACATGAAAATCTCATAATGCTTGTTTTAATTGAAAAAAAAAAAATAAAATTAGTATATTCCATTTACCTGCTCCCTTATGTAAATTATATTGCTTAATAATACCACCAAGGAACACATCTTAGTCTGGACAGGTTGTAGAAAGATTTGCAATCAGAATGTCGTTATGACTACAAAAATAACCTGTCACTTCAGTATGTGGTCATTGCAGCAGAACTGATGTAACAGTCCTTGAAAAGCTCTTAACTGAAGTCAGGGCGTTACATCCTGATGTCCATACCTGTGTCCAAGCTCCAGCTTTGTTCAGGTAAAACTCTCACTGAGGTCTGTGAGAGTGGTACCTGGATAACCAGCAAGTAAACATTATTAAAAACTTGATCATATATCAGAAAATGGTAAGCAAGTCCCATGTAAGTACTGTAAAACGTGTGTCATGCTGTCCTGTAACTTCTTGTGTTGCCTATATTTGTTTGTAGATGTTTTCATAGATCGAGGTTTTCTATGCAGAAAAATCTTGAAGCTCAACTTGTTATTCAGCCTGCACATAGGTCTACTTGTATTTGTTAGATAAAAGCCCATAGAGAAATTCTCCTGCTACTCTTGGAGCACCGGTGCTGCCAAATATATAGGATGACTGACAGCTTAAAGTCTCCCTAGCAAGCTGTTAAAATTGCTTGGGACCCTTTTTGGTCAGAAAGCTGCATGACTAAATAGTCCATGGGAACAGAGCTGCTTTCCCATCTCTAGAGCCATCATTCACAGATAAAGTGGAGGTTCATGGGACAGTACCTGCATTACAGAAAACAGTTTTGTCCAGTTTTGTCTTGTGAATTAAGAAGCGGGTCGAATCTTAAGTTATTTTAACCCAGAATGTCCACCCAAGTGTAAACTTATTTACAATAATCGATACATATAGAAGCAACTGTATTTTTTTTCCAAAGCATTGAGCTGGGGAGATCACAAAAGAAAGCAGAAAATTTTCTGTTCACAGAAAAATTGGGTCAGGTATTAGTTCTGCTGATGTTCATTGACGTAGTGTTGTAGGGACGATCAGCTGTAGAGTAAGGGAGCAACAGCAAAATTTATCAGTCTCCACATCAGCTCTATGCTTGTCTGTTTTAGTCGCTTGAAACAGTGACAAATGTCCCCAGTGTTGGTGTCTTCCATGTGCTGTGGAAGTCCAAGTGTCTGTAACCCAAGTACCGACAGCCATCGTGACAAACTGGTCTCTGCTGCAACTGTTCCCCTTCCCTTTGGCAACCTACAGTGATCGTATTTGTGTCTCCCCTCCTTGGGAAATGCCACCGCTGTGGACTAGTGACATAGAGTGGGAAGGGCATGAAAGGGGAAGTGAGATATCTGCATCCTTCCTCCTCACCTTAAGTTTTATGCATGACTGCACCATTGAAAAGTAGTCCCTCCTGTAGAAACGTGTGTCACCTGTTTTGGTAGCATGAGTGTGCAAAGCATCTTCTTGCATCCCTGTGACAGGGGCTCAGAAGACGTCTAGCACACGTATACGTTTGCTGAAGAAGTCTTCTGAAGCCCCATGGGATCAGGAGGCTGAATTAGCATCCCACGTGGAAGTTGGTGAGGCTGAAGTGGAGCTGAATTCTCTTTTCCTCTCCTTTGCCAGGGCATCCCTTTGGAGCTCCTGTGTGGTCCTACCTCTGCTGGCTCTCACTTGGATGTCTGCAGTTCTGGCAATCACAGATCGGCGGTCGGCGCTCTTCCAGATCCTTTTTGCTGTCTTTGACTCATTGGAGGGCTTTGTCATCGTAATGGTCCATTGCATCCTAAGGCGGGAGGTGAGACAAATGAGTCGTTCTCTTTTATACAACCAACATAATTCCCATAGAAAACATCTGAAAAATGTCCAGTCAGCCTGGTAGCTTCTCTAATCCCATGAACTTTTGCCTTTGTGTAGGCAGTGATTACAAAAATGACCGTGACATCGGTCAGAGGGAAGGAGGGATGAATCGATGGTTGTCATGGAGTCTTTAAGCTTGGAAAAGACCTCTAAGATCATCGAGTCATACTGAGTCATGCTGAGTAAACTGCAGAGTGCAATTTGGGGGACAGTCCTAGACTGGATAACGTGTCAGGTTTTGCTTGTTTGACATTAAAAAAATAATAATATTTCCAGAATGTATACACCCCACCTTGAACATGGAATATTAAGGAAAACAATGTGTGTGTTTGATATCAAGAGGGGCAACTGGCTCCCAGGTTTACTGAATGATTGTGTGTTGGCATTAGTGCCTAGATATTTGAGCTAGGAAGGAAAGCTAGCAAAAATCAAGCCAGAAAATTTAGTAAATTCTCTCCAGCCTCCCTGCGGAGATTTAAAATGGTAAATTATATCAGGGAAGAAAAGGACGAATCTTTTATGTTTCTTTTATTCTTTTCATCCTGCTGAGTGGATAGACTATTAATAACAGAGACAGGAAGGGGTTTTTTTCTCAATATTCATTTTATCTTCTTACAGCTCCTTTAAATTAAGTAAAACAGATTAATTTCTTATGTCAGGTCAATAAAATCAATGGAATTACACCACTGGCTTGGTGCCTTGGTCCTTCAACTAATTGCATTATGAATATGGGCCTGCATTTAACTCCCACTGCAGTCACTGGCATTTTTTTCCCACTGATTTCTGGGAGTTTTGTGTCAGACATATATCACAGCCAGTATAGGTTCATAATCAGACATTGCAGACCCCAATATAATGATTTATGCAATAGCATCCATTGTAAATTTATTGCTAGGTGCAAAGTAGAAAACATTTTTATTCTTGACTATAAAAATCGCAACTAGAAGTGACCAACACAGTGACCCAGGATACCGGTAAAACCTTTGAGTTGCTCTGTTAATATGTGAGATATGTGACATATAAACCATTTCAAATCGTATCTGAATGCTACCAAAGATCCATGGTCTTTCGATCTCCCGAGGACTTTCGGGTTTTTTTCTCCAGCAGGATTTAATATGGTTTGGTCTTCCTGTCTGACTCTTGACTTCTGCAAATCCATTTGTCCCTGCAGGTCCAGGATGCCGTGAAGTGCCGAGTAGTAGATCGTCAGGAAGAGGGCAACGGAGACTCAGGGGGGTCATTTCAGAACGGACACGCTCAGCTAATGGTAGGAAAAACTACCACCTAGTCTGTTATTAAGGGACCTATGGGCATTTTTAACTCGTAACTGATAAACAGAGAGCTCTGCCCATCATAGATTTTGCAGTCATCATTCTTTTTTTTCCTTTAAACCTGCACTTGAACAAATGTAGCACTAAGTATAGGCTCTTTCACATAAATCCAGTTTCTTTTCATTCTAATATTAAGGGGCTCTAAATTTACACACCAGGCTTTGCAGACATCTTGGTGAGATCCTTTCTTCCAGACCTTTTCATCCCCATCATCACGCTGCCTTGTCCTCGCTGAAGCTAAGAGGCAGGAATTTAATACTGTTTTAATCACAGTCCGTTGGGTCATTATTATGAAGATGTTGTCTCAAAGGGATTTGTTTCTCCCAGAAGCACGCTTGTTTGCATTGCTTCAGTGGGAATATAGTTTCAGCACTGTACACCTCGGTCCTCCTGAGTAAGTCTTTTACAAACAGTCTAGATAAGGCCGTAGAAGAGTAAGCTATGAGGAATCATCATGCGTCTGCTTCAGTGTTATGATGTAGATGATACAAGAAGCATTTGACTTCTGTAGTTGGGGTAAGGACATCAGGACAATCACAAGATTTTAACAAGTTATAAAACTATCTAGCTAATATTAGATCTATATCATATCCCACTGTTGTAGGATTTTTCCCCAGGAACTCCTGTGCTAAGCTAAGTAGCTTGTGCTTGGATACAAGATCTGATTTCTAACAGCACAATCTTTATATTAAGACATCAAGGGTTATACAATTCTACCACACCTCGTAGGTGTTTGTTAAAGACAGGTGCCTCATTTCTAATTTAAATCCGTAGTCTTCTCATTTTCAGACTTAGATTCTTGCTATGCCCATTCATGTGTCACTGGAAAGCCCTTTGCGTGCCTGGTGCTTTTGCTCCTTCAATAATAGGCACCATAATCATATCCAGTCTCCATCTTCCTTTCAATAACGAAGCTTTTTTATTCTCCCTCTGTAAGACGTGTCCCTTCAAATTATTTATATAGTCCAGAGAGGTTGTGGATGCCCTCTCCCTGGAAGTGTTCAAGGCCAGGTTGGATGGGGCTTTGGGCAACCTCATCTAGTGTAGGGTGTCCCTGCCCGTGGAAGGGGGGTTGGAACTAGATGATCTTTGAGGTCCCTTCCAACCCAAACCATTCTATGGTTCTGTGACACAACCCTTTTCCACATGCCCTTCAGACTCTCACCGTCCTTTATAAATGTGGATGCTATATTTGTTATTCTATTGTCGCCATCCCCAGTGCTATATTCTGAAGCTTCAGATTTTTGTCCCTCCATATAACTCCCAGTTTTCATTCATTATCAACCACCTTGCAGAATTCTGTGTCAGCTACAAGTTTTCTAGCAATGAGATTACATTTACTTCTTCACTGTTGATGGATGTGTTGAGAAATAAAGAGTTTACAATCAGTTTTTTCACATTCAGGCTCAAAAAGCTCTGGAATCTAAACGTGAATGATGAGTCCTCACTGATATTTTTAGAGGGGTACAATGTTATTTTAAAGTGACTGAGTTGTAAAATAACCGAAGAATTCAAAACCTTTGCAGGATGGCATTTTTGCCGTTACCTTTTCCAGTAATCTCCAAATCTACCCAACAAGTGAAAAGAAGCTTAGCTGAGTAGAACTTTTCCACAAAATCTTTTTCACTGGTATTAAATATAAACCTATCTTTTATTTATTTATCAGTAGAAAGAGTACAGGCTGTTCGGTTACATTTTTCTGGAACTCCTACCATGAAAATGAGATTATATTTTTCTGTGTCATCTCACTTGCCCATTTAAACGTTAGTTCAGTCTTATTTCTCTTAGATTCTTTTCAGATTTATTTGATATCTCAAATAATTGACTAAGAAATTAGCATCAAGATGATTGAGATAATTCCTCAACCAGCTCTTCAAAAACTCTTGGATCTCAACCTGCTAATTCTGAAGTGTTTATCCCAGGAGGGATAAATACACTCTTCTTGGTATTAAACTGGAATGCATTTAAGCACATTAATACAATTGTATTAAGTACCTTATTTCTGAAATGATACTAGAAATAATCAGTGAACTCTTCCACCTTTTGCTAGTCTGTGGCCTTTCCGTTGCTCCATGAAAACTCACGGCCGACTGTGACTCAGTGTATCCAGTTCTTTGAAATGTTATCTGCTAAAAGCTTTAGAAAAAGGATTAACTCATCCTGGGAGAAGAAAGGAGTTTCATTTGGCTGTACAGACCGCTCGAGAAAGTTATTCAGCCTTTGCGCCTGCAGGGACCATTGATTTTATACGCTAAGGGTTTCAGAAGCAGAGACTTGTTTCCACTTCATGTGACTCGATGATAGATCACAAGAAAGCCCAGTGGGTGTAAAGTGCTCTCAGCAGCAACCTCAGATCTTTTCAATGAGTGGAGAGGTATCCACTTAGACCAAGTTTGGGGTAATATATCCCAGGTAGATGAAATCAGGAACCTGTCCCTTGTTTTTTAGTAATGTGCATAACTGTGTTCCAGGGAAATATTTTAATCTGGCAGCCTTAGAATTAGTGTGTGGATGACCAGATATATCCAGCTGAAAAGCAATGTTACAGCTTTACCACTGCCTGAGGCCCAAAAGCCACAGGTGGGAATGAGTGGTCTGCTTGCCACGTTTCAAAGCCCAAGCAAAGCATGTCTCCTCCACTCTTCTGGCAATGGCTGTGTCTGCCTCCCTAACTAAAGTGGGTCTGTACATTTTGCAAATGACTTGCTTTCCCCCACTCCCTCCCTTTGACCACCTCCTCTGTGTTCTCTGTCTTTCAGACCGATTTTGAGAAGGACGTGGATATGGCTTGTAGATCAGGTGAGCACATCACAGGTGAGAATCAACAAGTGACCTGGTTTGGGGATTGAACTAGGCCATTTTTTTCCTTTCTGTTTTATCTGTGTGTGTCTTAGTGTCTTGCATGTACTTGTGTGGGCTGCCCTTACTCTCAGCCTTGGCCAAAGGAAAGCAACACCTCTAATTCTCCCCTGTGCTTTGCTTATCCTATTTCCCTGTAGGTTTCTTGGCCTTCTAACTAAGATTAAGCCTTGCCTCTGAGGTATTATTTCTTACCTATGGCACATGTAGCATGGTGGCAGAGAAGAGAATCAACGACGAAGAGATTGGATCCATCTCTTCTTACTGTAATCCTTCTTTGCTTTACAACCCCTGCCCAAGGGGGTTCACCCCAACCTCAGACAGCTCTGCGCTCAGGAGAGGTGTCTTTGAGAAGGTCTGGAATCTGGAGAGCCTTCCCACCACTCCATTTCTCTCCATGCACCCTTCTAGTGCAGTTGTAAGCTGCCTGTACATATGGAGATGGGTCTCTCCTTTGCCTGCACCTTTCTGCTGTGTGTTCGATCACACATTATGACCCTGAAGATCTGCATGAGTTGACAGTGCCTTTCCCCAATAACTCCCTTTGCTCTCATTCCCTTGGGGGTGTCTGTGCTGTCTGGATTCTCCTTTGCTACCTGTTTGTCTCTGCAGGCTTCATGCTCTCCTGGTCCTGGCATGCCTGACCATTTGGCTTGCTTGATTTTTTTTCTTACCCTAGATATTTAGGCTTTTATTTACCCTCCCAGACTTCTCCACTCTCCCAAGCAAGAGAAATAGCAGCTTGCTTGGCACTTGAAAATAATTCACATCATCCAAACCAGGATCTCCCCTAGCCAAGGACAGTACATACCGTGTGTTCAGTTACCATCATGCAAAAGCTTCTATGTCTCTGTCTTCATTACCTTTCCTTCCTTCCTTCCTTCCTTCCTTCCTTCCTTCCTTCCTTCCTTCCTTCCTTCCTTCCTTCCTTCCTTCCTTCCTTCCTTCCTTCCTTCCTTCCTTCCTTCCTTCCTTCCTTCCTTCCTTCCTTCCTTCCTTCCTTCCTTCCTCTCTCTCCCTTTCTCTCCCTTTTTTCTTTCTTCTGTTTCTCTCCTCTCTCTCTTTCTATGCACATCTATCCGTCCCTTTCATTTTTTTCTTTATCTAATCTATCATTTATTTATCTCTTTCCAATGTATTTATCTATAATTAATCTCTTTCTCTCTATCTTGCAATCACTTATTTATCTCTGTCCTCAGCTGTCTGTCTTGCTGTACCTGTTATTTATGTATTTCTATTTATGTATTTCTATCTCTGTCAACGTTTATCTCTGCCACTGTGTTTCTGTGTTTTGTCTATCATTGTCACTATCATTTATTTATCTAATATCTATCTATATCTTATTTATCTTTTCCTGTCCTTCTTTCTGCCTCACTCCCTCTCCCTATGCTTATCACAGTCACAGTATATCTATCTCACTTATCCCTGGGATATCTTATTTCATGGTCTCTTTCTGTCCGTTTATCTCTTTTCAGGGTCTGTCCATTTTGTTCTTTCTGTTTCTCTGTCTCGCATCCTCTAATCTAATTTCTGTCTCCCTCTTCTCATTTGTCTCCTTTCTTCCTTTTTGACACCGAAGACCTCCGTTCCAAAAAAAATCACATGCAAAAAACGTGCGTGTAAGACCAAATCTGACTTGAACACATGCTCAATGAACATGCATCCAAGCTGGATGTTGGCACATACAACCAGCTACACAGCCAGCAGCCCACCTTCTGCTGGAAACCAAGGCAGACCCTGAACTCCTGCAAAAAAGGAGTCTTTCTGAATCTGCTACCAAGTTTCTTGCTCCCAATTCAAGCTTCCCAGAGGAAAGGGAGGAGCTGGTTGGTTTCACATGACTTCAGGGCAGAAGACCCTGGATCAGCAGCTAGCTAACAGGCTAGGCTTCCCTTCCTTTGACAGCATACACCTATACAATTTGTTGACATCTGCCTGGAGAGATATTCCTCCTCTGATAAAGTGCCGTTAATTTGTGCCAAGCTAAGTAGTTATTAATAGTCCACATTTTACGGACCTTTCTATATGGTGCATCATTCCATGCATTCTGCTTATTGAATAATAAAACATAGAGATCTGTCCATTGGTAGTTGGCCATCATTTGTCCTTCAGGCACCAGCTCTTGTGTTATGATAGATTGGAGATATCCTGAATACAACCTCCTCGCTTAGATACACTGTTAGTTTTGGGTTCATGGCTCAACGTTGAAAGCTCACTCTGCTCCACGCTTGGAGATTGCCAAGTGCAAACCTCTCCAAACCTACTTTCTGCAGTTGACATGAGCATGGAGAAGAGCCTGAATCAATAAACCTTACTGATGCTCCCAAGTGAAGGGTTTGCCTTCAGTTACATCTTCCTGCAGTATATGCTATGAATATGCTGTAATGCTCTGATTCATCCTAGCGTGTCCTCCAGCAATGTCAAGATGACCGCGGCTGCCATAGTTACACCCGGTGTGTTTATCTTTCAAAGCTTTTTAGAAGTTCTTTTATTCTACTTGGTCTCCTTGTCATCCTGCCTTGCTTGCTCTGTAGTCCTTGAGGGGAGCTTTGCTCTCCCAGCACACATCACTCCCAGTATGAGTTGGCAGAAAAATTAGCATGTCCTCAGTCCCATGGAATACCTATGTCATATCCTGCCTCTGTCCCAGGTGGAGCAGCTGGATACTATCAGGTTACCCCAAAGATCCTTGTCTCTGATCCATTCAGAAAAAAATAGGTTAAAGGACCTTTTTTGTCCCCTACTGAAATGTATGAAAGGGGAACATGCATTTTTTCCTCCTTTCCTGTGCTGAAATACCGGGTAAGTAGCCTTCAGACCCTCACCACTTTGCCCCTGTGATTTCCATCCCCTGGAGGCATCTAGGCTAACGTCGTTATCTTCCTAAGGTCTTCGTTTGCAGCCTGAACTCAACCGAACAATAGATTCTCATGCCTAGAAAAGGAGCAGATGGCTTGTTGTGGGCAGTGTTGTGTGGGAATGAATGTCTGTGTGTCCTTTATATACCTCCTAATTGGCATGTTCACCTCGTCCTCAGTTTAAGGTTTTCCTCTCCTATTAAGGAATATTCATGGCACTCCTTTCTGTCCTCAAGGGAAACTGAGAAACACTAAATAATTAGCTCTCGCAAAGGCTTGGCTTGATTACTGGAACGTAAGCTTTTCGGAGAGCAGTTTGAAATTTGTAACAAAATGTGGTGTGTTTTATAATACCAAATTATTGACACTGAAAGTGTTCCTGGGAAAAGATACCACAAGCAGTTCGATGAATTTAAAACAAAAAACAAATTACAGTTGAAATAATTGATTTCAGCTATTTTAGCTTCATTTTAGCTATTTTCTGAATCAAAATAATTTTTAGACATGAAAGCAACCTTTTATTTTAGAGAATTCTACTCCATGGGCTAGTAATATATATTTTTGATATATATACATATACTAAATATATATACATCTATTTGCTTCTCAAGAAACTTTTATCAATATAACGGTATGTGTTGGCCTAGTTGGGAGATCTGGCCATGATTGTGCTGGAAAATTCTCACCACATAGAACTGTCTCAAAATGAGAAAGGTTTTTTCCTCCCTAGCTTTAGCTTTGCCTTCAGGATCCTGGATTTAAAAAAAAAGAAAACAACAACAACAACAAAACCAACAAAAAACCAGTATAAAGCACTGTTCTGCACCATAGCCTCTTTCTGGGAGGTCCAAAGGAACATGCTAGCATGGTGTGACTGTGGTAGGTGTATTGATGTGTTAAGAAAAACCTAAATGAAGTGCTAAGGATACTTATCTGTCTCCCTAGTGCTGAATAAAGACATCACCACCTGCAGGACGTCAACCATCACAGGAACACTGAAGCGTCCATCGCTGCCGGATGAAGAGAAATTGAAACTCAATCACCAGAAGGGATCATCAAACTTTAACAGTCTTCCAGCTAATGTCTCCAAGATGCATCTTCAGGGCTCACCACACTACCTGGGGGCCATCAACCTGAATGAGTTCAGCAATCACACTCTCACTCTGAAGAAGGACAAGAACCAGCCGCCTAAGTCCATCTACATCTGTGATGGAGACATCTTCAAGAAGTTGGACTCAGAACTTACCCGGGCACAAGAGCAAACGCTGGACACCAGCTACGTCATTCTGCCTACCAACACGTCTACCTTACGGGCCAAACCGCCCAAAGACGAGAGCAAATACAGCATCAATATTGACCAGATGCCACAGACACGGCTCATCCACCTCAGTATGGCTACTGACCCAGGCTTTGTTGTCAAGAGCCCTCCACGGGAGCCTGTAACCATGACGTGCAGTGAGGTGCAAGGTTCCCCCATGATACAACAACAGCAGCAGCTAGCTCCACAAAATATCTCAAATGAGTCACAGATTCCCAACAGCCTGTGTGACACAGGTGACTCAGGGAACTCAGGTGTGGTGTCCAAGAGTGAGACCGTGTCCACCCTCTCCATGAGCTCCTTGGAGGTGAGTGTGTGGGTTACTGTCTTGTTCTCAGACCAAAGTCATGCCCTGCCCTCAACGTTGGCCACACCAGGTGTTTCAAGAGAAGCACCTTAGGCCGAATGCAGCCCACCATACAGTGCCAGTATTATATTATCATGAAGGATCACTGACATGGGATACCATTTTATAATCTAATGGTTAAAATCCCTCATGACTTCCACAGACATGTTCCATCGCTGGATGGACTGTCTTTAGCCCTACAGGCAAAGCGAAGTCCAATAAACATGTTAGCTTGTCAACGACTGTTCATTTTAAATTAAAATGCATTAAAATCCATTAGGTTTTCTCCTTTGTTTCTCTGCCTCTGTTTCCCATTTTGATGACTTCAGTCATGATAGAGATGAGAAAATCCTAGTGACTGCAGGACTTTCCCTAAGGCATGCAAGTCCCTACGGCATGCCTCACAATGCTCTTAGCACTAGTGGGATGTCAGAGGTTTTGCATAAGCACATCCCTCTCCTTCTGACCTATGATAACTCATTGCATATGTTAATAGGTCTCCCTAGACCGTAGATCTTACACTGATGCCTGTCCTAGTTTTTGCACTTATAGAATCATAGAATCATAGAATGGTTTGGGTTGGAAGGGACCTTAAAGACCATCTAGTTCCAACCCCCCTGCCACGGGCAGGGACACCCTCCACTAGACCAGGGTGCCCAAAGCCCCATCCAACCTGACCTTGAACACTGCCAAGGATGCAGGGGTGGCCACAGCTTCTCTGGGCAACCTGTTTCAGTGCCTCACCACCATCACAGTAAAGATTTTCTTCCTAATATCTAATCTAAATCTATCCTCTTTTAGTTTAAAGCCATCACCCCTTGTCCTCTCCCTTCTCAGCATCTGGCCCTTTTCTTGCCCACTGTCAGAGAGCAGGTCTCGGCCATTGCTGTCCAAACTTCAGTCTTGGCTGACTGATGTTCAAAACCCCCAATAGATGAGTTGGCTGAACCTCTCTGATTTCCATTCTGTGGACCACCTGCAAACTCGTCACTAGGACAGTCTCGAATTGGCCAAACTCTCATGCTCAGCCCTCTTCAAGACTCAGTGTTTTTTGGTAGAGATCCCCCTAAATGTCTTGCACTTTCCATCATGTAAGAGCCAGAGAAACAGGTTAGAGGAGTAGAAAGAAGTAAAAGACGCAGGACTCTGCCTGTTTTGTCTACTGTGTGGCTGAGATTGTGCCCACTCAACAGCATCAACCTCTTTACTAACCTTCACCTATCTCTTTTCTTTTTTTTTGAATACCCAGAGGCGGAAATCCCGGTATGCAGAGCTAGATTTTGAGGTGAGTACACCCCTTTCTGAATGTACTTTTCTAGGGATAAGATGAGAAGAAGAATAGAATAGAATAGAATAGAATAGAATAGAATAGAATAGAATAGAATAGAATAGAATAGAATAGAATAGAATCATTAAGGTTGGAAGTGACCTCAAGGATCATCTAGTCAATCCTGCTTTCTTTTCTTCCTGGCACTTCTACAGGAGTGCTGCCTTTGCCAAAGAGCTTCTTCAAGGCTTTAAAAACAGGGGGTTGAAAGTGGTGTGCTGGATGCCTAGTAAGGCTTACCCTGTGCAGCTAAACAAATGGGTGATTTATATTGGTACATGCTTGTTTTATGGAGCAGTAGCTTCTGTGTAAACATTTGTAAACCAAGATCCCACGCCAGCTTGCCCAAGGCCTGTAATGTCTCCTCTGTGAGCAAAACGCTTACGGAGAGCTGATGCAGTGGTAGGTGACTGCACCATGTTCCTGTTTGGAAAGCACACGTACATTTGGTTGGTGGCCCAAAATTCCTGGCTTTTTGTGCACAAGGTCTGTTGCTTAACAGAAAGGAAGCTAATATATCCCCACTGTCACAACCCATCATCAGCCCTGGTCTTTCATACCTACTAATGAACCTCACAGAATCAGCCTGTGTGGAAAAATTCCGTACTGTGTGTAGGGAAATGTCTGTCCTCACATCTGGGGACAGTGGAAAGCTTTGAAAGAGTCAGTCTTCCACAGAAGGTCCGTGGGGCTACTGAGAGCTAGTGTAGCTATCCTGAGTACAGTCATGACATCCTTCCTGGAAGAGTTGTCCTTTCCCTTCAAAGCTGCTAGCTTATTCCAAAACAGAATCACCTTAGGAGTTACCTTAGTGCTAGAACTACTTCAGAGCTCCAGGTTGTGACCTTGATCTGAAATTTAGGTATGATGGCTACATCTAAGGCGATACTTCAAGTTGTTCCCAAACTGTATAAGCCACCTTCTCCAATTATATAGAACGTGGCAGTGCACAAGAAAGCCATATTCAACATGCTTTTATATGCAAAGGGAAGTCCTTGTAGGAATTGGTCCTGCCTCTCTTTCTGGGCAGTAGAAGGTAGAAGTGAAATGCAGAAGGGACAAAGAAAAGTGTGGAATACTTTCTGATTGAACTTCTACCCAAATCCTACATGTTTGGGTAAGCTCTGAACACATTTGCAGAGGAGGTACACTGAGAACAGCATGGGTGTGGGGTCAGGTATCGGTTAAAGAAGGTCAGCAAAGCTTCCTAGGTCAAGATGGTAGAACATTGCCAGTCAAGCACAAATTCTGCAGCAAAAACACTTGACAGTTGCAAATTTAGGGTGACCATAAGGGTAGAAAATAGGCTTTTCCACTTTCTCCCACCATCTAATCCTGAAATAAAGACAATGCTAGAGTGGGTCCTCAGTGGACTTTGAAGGTAGTTTAGGCACACCAGATTTCACCTGCAGGGAGACAGGCAGGTTGTAATAATGCATGTAACTTTGGGGGGAGACATGTTGATTCTGTACGACTGGGAGGAGCTTTGCTGACCTGTGGCCCTTGTGTTTCCTTCAGAAAATCATGCACACAAGAAAACGCCACCAAGACATGTTCCAAGACCTGAACAGAAAACTCCAGCACGCAGAGAAGGAGAAGGAGTCTCCAACAACGGACAGCAAGGTTAGTCAGACATTTGCAGAACCATCATCTCCTAGAGCTCTCTAGTGCCAGCAGGAGCACAGAGTGAAGCAAGAAAGTTTAGGAGGGAGCCTTCACTGAATGCCTTACCTTGATTGCTGGAGTGAGTGCAGAGGAGGGTCACAAAGTTTGTCAGAGGGCAGGAGCACCTCTCCTATGAGGACAAGTTGAGAGAGCTGGGGTTGTTCAGCCTGGAGAAGAGAAGGCTCTGGGAAGACCTAACTGTGTCCTTCCAGTACCTAGAGGGGGTCTACAAGAAAGCTGTTGAGGGGCTCGTTACAAGAGCATGGAGTGACAGGACAAGGAGTAAAGGTCTTAAGCTGAAGGAGGGGACATTTAGATCACATAGAAGGGAAAAATTCCTTACTGTGAGGGTGGTGAGGCACTGGAACAGGTTGCCCAGAGAAGCTGTGGAGGCTCCATCCCTGGCAGTGTTCAAGGCCAGGTTGGATGAGGCTTTGGGTCACCTGACCTAGTGAATGGTGTCCCTGCCCATGGTAGGGGGGTTGAAACTGGATGGGTTTTGAGGTCCCTTCCAACCCAAACCAGTCTATGATTCTATGATTCTATGATTTTCTGTCCATGCATGTTGCAACAAGCACATGTGCGCCAAACAGAGTTACAAAGATACCGCTGCTGGTCAGCAACCCAGAGGAGGATGTTTGTCCTCATGTCTGTTCATGGTGAATGGAGTCTGTCTGGTCTTGTTTGTCTCTGTTCCCTGTGTCCGTGTCTGTTCTTCGCATCCCTGTTCAGGTCATTTCCAAGTGCCGCATCCATCCACTCATAGTTAGTGACTGGAAACCAGAACAGCTTTGAGGAAATCCAGGTGGAAAGGGGACAGGGCAGAGGGTGGGGACAGCAAGAGTCTTCTATCCCATTTGCAGGAGCTGAGCTGGAAGCCAAGGCAGCAGTGCTGGGAACAGTTATTTAGGAAAGCCACAGCAATGGGTTTTAAGCGGTGGTGGAGGCAGCACTTGTTGATGACTGCATGCTAATTAAATGTAGCATGAAGGTATTTGTGGCAGCTGATCAACATATACATGGCTTTCCTTGACAGGATCAAAATTCCAGGGCAAGAAGAGATTTTGAGGGAGGCAGGTTGAGGGAAAGACCTTGCAGGTTTTCATTGGGGCAGACTTTTATTACTAGAAACAGACATCAGGAGCCCGTGCAGTAAGTGATGTGGGTAATGCAAGGAAGAAAGGGAAGGCTGATAGCACCTCCCCCATGACTTCGCCCATTACAAGAGCCAAAAGGTTGCAGGGAAGTGTATCTGCTACAGCAGAAGGGAAAAAAAAGCAGCACGGTCAGGTTGGCCACCCAAATGTGGCCTTCCAGTACCTAGAGGGGGACTACAAGAAAGCTGTTGAGGGGCTGGATACAAGGACACGGAGTGACAGGACAAGGGGTAAAAGCCTTAAGGTTGGCCACAAGAAATCACATTTGCATTGTTCCTGCACGTAGGAGAGTGGCAAGGTGAGCTCTTTGTAATATTCTTGATAATTTTCAAGCAAAGTCAGATCCAGGATGCACAGTCACCTGCAGCAGGGCCAAGGAGGCACTAGTGGGGCTTATTTTGATGGGACTCCCTTAGAGGCAAGACCAGAGCTTGGGGAGTGATTGAACAAAAGGTTTAGTTTGGTTCTTTGTGGGAGCAGAGCACTGCAGAGCCTTTGGTCTGCTTTCAGATCCCACAGCATTGCTGTGCTGAGTTTGGAGATGTGGTCCCAGCAAATTCTACTTTTATTGTGTGTGGCAAGGTGTCATTATGGGCTGTCCAGTGCTAGAGAATGAGAGGGATAGTGAATCTAGCAGGCAGGATCAGATCAAAGAAGCCTGTGTTGGCCCAGAATCCCGATGCGTTTTACTGAATTTCATCTTTCTGCTTTTTTTCTATTGTTTAGGTATGACACAGCTGTAAGATCAGAAATACCTAAATACCATGTAAAAGCTAATCTGTGATATGTTTGCAGGAGGGTTTTATAGACTGAGATGGTTTGAGCATTTCAGGGATGCATCTGTCTAGAACTGAAGTTGCCAGTGTCAGCATCAAAGAGCTTTGAACTTCTGGAAAGAAGCTGTGAAGGTGGCCTTTGCATATTGACTCAATCTTTTTCAAGTTGTGGTTTTTCCTTGAATCTAACCCGAGAGGGTGAGCTTGCAAAGATCGCTATTGGCAAGTCAGTAGTGGGTATTGGTTTAAAACATCTAAAGGAGTACAAAGTAAAATAAATAGCTTTCTTCACCCCTTTTTCTGCCATTTGCTGCTGAGGACCCCGCTGCAAATCATGCCCCATCTTCAGCTTGCCCTGCGAAGGCAAACTGCAGATACCAGGGATTAAAGTAACTACAAAAGAAATTTTTCTCTTTTATGTATGTTTAGGTTATAAAACGATGGAGTATTTCTTCTGGTGGAAGTGATAAAACTAACGTTAGCGTAAGTCTGGCTTTTATTTTGCATTGAAGAGCGTTGTAGACCTGTTCCAAACCCTTCCATGACGCATGAAACCAAACACATTCCTTTACCTGTAGGAAACTCCTTGCCTTGTTGGCATGAACAAGGTCATAAGGATCCCAGAATACCTTTCACACCTAGCATCATCAAGCAGAAGGGATGTTTACTGAGTCTAGTACATCTGCCTGCATTGCTGTATCTTTGATTTCCCTTTTAAATAAGCAACCACAAAATCAAGCTACTGATTCTCTCTCTAGCCCTGGCAGTATCCCAGCCTCTCCCGGCTGCGTGCTCTATTGTCCTTAGTCCTTTCCAAGATACGATGCTTTTTGCGCTTCCTCTCTCCTTCAACTCCAAGGTCAGAAAGGTGCTGCTGAGACTTGAACTAAATGCCTGCATAGGACAGAACTCCTCTGGGAATTCCTAGGAATGGCCCTGGCCATTTTTAGGGATTGGGTTTGGGTTTTGGTTTTGATACAAGCGCTAATCCTCTCTGTACTTCAGTGCATGGGCCAGAACTGATTGCCCTATCACACTAAAAACATAGTTTCTCTCAGATGAGCTATTGTGGTGTCAGATTTGAAGGAAGCACCAATAGAAGAATAGGAGGAAGAAACAGATCTTCTGTCCCTTTAGGAAGAGAGGTTGAACATTCAACCATCATGTGTTTGCTGTTGAGAATTTCTCCAGCTTCAGTGGTAAAATACGATTTTAAAGGGGTCTTCACCAAAGACCTCCAGGTTTCTACTAGCACATATATTCCTCCTCTCTAAGTATCCTGACACATGTATATTTTGGATAAGTGTACACTTGAAAGATAAAGGAGACTGCCCTTTGTCCGCTGTCCCAGAGTAGTTACTGGTGGGGCTGGATACATAATCAGAGACTCCTGCATGTTTGAGCTGCTCAGGTCTCCTCCTTTACGAGGTCCATTTCTGAAAGGTGTTACTGATGTGAGAATGACACAACCCCTACCAAAGGCAGGCTTGAGAAGTGCCTCTGGGCTTGTCTCTCATCCTGCAGGCGTGGGGACAGCTCTGGCAACAAATTCTGCTTTCCCCTCACCCAGCAGCCAAGACGTCCTTCTCTGGGACCTTTCTTCTCCGTTGCACTGGAGAGAAGAGGGTGGAAGCACATACGTGATGCAGAGCACTGTGCAACACCACTGCTAGCCATTGCATGTCACCATTCAGGTCAGAACTGCTACAGCAGAGATCTGGAGACTAATCCACATCCTGCTGAGATAAGGGTGTCCCCATTGCCATCATCAGTTGGCCTGTTGTCAACTTACTAATGAGCAATGTTGCCAGGCTGCTATGTCAGAGGTAGGCAGTTAGGAGAACCAGAATGCTGCCAGAAACACCAACCACGTCTGAGTCTTGACCACATGTAACGCATTCCCAGGAACCACTGTGGCAGCAGTGTTTGCTGCAGTTATTTTGTGACAAACCAAAGCATATGGCTAAAGCTAAATTAACTTAAGTCTCAGAGTACAAAAATACAGAATTGTCCTTCCTTGGGCAACAAATTTGGGTTTTTCCATGTTTTTTTTCCCAGTTTATTACAAGGAATCAATTCTATGTGACATGTACTTTCTTATATATGTACCTCGACTATAAAAATTCTCCCATTGGAAGCACGCTCAGATATTCCTGATTAAAATCACATGGTCCAGCAGGATTCATGTTCAAAACATACAGGACCACACATCCACCTGCGCTCCAGCCTAGGCCACTTCACCGCAGCAGAGTAAAGGGGTCTCAGTCGTTTGTGGCTTTATGAACTAATCAGGGATGTAGACACTATCATCCAAAGCCAGCTTTTCAGTGCTAGGAAATTAAGATATTAGCACACTAGCATATAGCAAGATCTGATGACTACAAGTTGAAAAGTCAATTTTTTAAGGTATTAATAGATCTCTGTATGACCTTACCATGGATATGGTAAATTTTCTCTCTTTTGCAGTCTTCAAGTTCAGATGAGGCAAGGAAGATGGAGATGATTTTGGGGTTTGTTTTGTAAAAGCATCAGCTCTTACTCAAAAGGAAGTTGCAGGATTGTAGGCAAGATTCCTTTGCTTCTGTTATGCTGGAATCTGGGACAGATTATCTCTGTCCATCTGAAGGGATTTTGAATCTAAAAAGTGTATCTCAGAAACAGCTGGGTTTACTTTGCTCATCCTCCCCCAGATGGCTTGCAGCCACCCTATGTGTGGAGAGTTGCACACTGTTGCCCTTCCATTTTATCCCAGATCAAACTGGAAACTGCTGTAGACCTTGAGCAGAAAACTGAATGAGTTGTGTTTGTTGAATATTTATCCCCTGGTCAGCTAATCTGCAGCCAGGAAGCATGAAAAGAACAAAAGGCTTGGAGACAACTACAGCAGAATCTGCAGCAAAAAACCCCAGCGATCGACATCCTAAGTAATTAAAATAAAAAATTCTCTCTCAGTGTCTGGAATCCACCAAGTCTTCATTTTTAAGGTTGCAAGTAGTGCATGGTTTCCACCTGGATCGTAGATAAAATCGTAGAATGGTTTGGGTTGGAAGGGGCCTCAAAGATCATCCAGTTCCACCCCCCCCTGCCATGGGCAGGGACACCCCCCACCAGCCCAAGTTGCCCAAAGCCCCATTCAACCTGGTCTTGGACACTTCCAGCGATCCAGGGGCAGCCACAGCTTCTCTGGGAAGCCTGTGCCAGGACCTCAGCACCCTCTCAGGGAAGAATTTCTTCCTAATATCTAACCTAAATCTGTCCTCTTTTAGTTTAAACCCATCCCCCTTGTCCTGTCGCTCCCTGCCCTGTAACCAGCCCCTCTCCAGCTTTCCTGTAGGTCCCCTTCAGGTACTGGAAGGCCACAATTAGATCTCCCCGGAGCCTTCTCTTCTCCGGACATATATTTCCTCATAGCAGCTTTAAGACACATTTTGCTGTCCAAACAGAAGCGTATTGAAATATGAGGTTGGTACTGACCCAAACAACAGAGTTCTTAATCACTCCCATCACTTTAAGTTGTTCTTTAGTTACTCAATTGCTACCAAAAAACCCCCAAAAACCCTAAAATTCCCATCACTGGAAATCTTGCTGTGAGTTTGTTTCCCCATGTAAAAGTCTGTCCTTTGACTGGCAGAGTGCAGGCTCCAACGTGCAATTTTTTCCCCTTGCTTCCCCCTAAATACGCACACTTCCCGAGGTCTAAATTCCTGCAGCTGAGCACTATCCACGGTAAAGCAGGGCAGTGGATATCTTCAAGGTGTTTTGTACCACGCGGGAAATATTTTACTGCGCGATCTCCATTGTCAGGGTAAAAGCATCTCCAACACCGCTCCTCCCTGCGAGTTAATTGCTAAAGAAATTTCAGTGCTTGGGTTGGACATCAGGAGGGGTTCACATGCTCTGCAGCGGCATGGTACGAAAGTGGAGGCTTTGCAGCCTTCAAAGGAAGCGAGGGCTTTGTTTCCTCTACCCTTAGCGTCAGCTTTGAAAGCAATGGAAGTGACACTCCTGCCTTCCCCCTCGGCAGGAGTCCTTTGATCCAGCTCCATTAGAGAAGCTTGAATCATATACATATTCCTCTCTTCTTGCCAGCGTCGGGCTTTGCATTCATTTTAATGGTCATTTTAATCTTTCATGGTCAGTGAAAGACCATGCTGAACAGAGGTCTGCAAAATTCTCTGATTTACTCAGATTTGCTTGTTAGCTACTTACTACGTTGAGCTCTCTGCAGCTCAAATGGGTTTTGCTGTGGCTGGAACCCTGTCCTGGAGTTTATGTACAGGGTCTGGACTCGATCTATAACTTAGCTCCCAAATCCAGTCCTATCTTCTTGTTGGTCCTGCACCAATACTTGCTCCAAAACTCAGTGGAAAAAATATACACAGTTTTATCTGCCGTTCTATTACTTTTTACTATCTTCTGCTAGACAATGTTTCTGGCTTGATTACCCACTTTCTCTTCTCAGGTCAAGATTTTTCTCTTCAAACACCTGGAGGGTATCCCTGCCCCACCAGCACTTGCTCTGGCAAAGAATCATAGAATGACAGAATGGTTTGGGTTGGAAGGGATCTCAAAGATCATTTAGTTCTACCTCCACTGCCATGGGCAGGGACACCTTCCACTAGACCAGGGTGCCCAAAGCCTCATCCAACCTGACCTTGAAATCTTCCAGGCATCTAATGGGATAGTGAGAAAATACCTGAAGGAGGCCTACAGGAAAGACGGAGAGGGGCTGGTTACAAGGACAGGGAGTGATAGGACAAGGGGGAATGGATTTAAACTAAAAGAGGGGAGATTTAGATCAGATATTAAGAAGAAATTCTTGACAATGAGGGTGGTGAGGTCCTGGCACAGGTTGCCCCGAGAAGCTGTGGAGGCCCCATCCCTGGCAGTGTTCAAGGCCAGGTTGGATGGGGCTTTGGGCAACCTGGTGTAGTGGAGGGTCTCCTTGCCCATGGCAGGGGGCTTGGAACTAGATGGGCTTTAAGGTCCCTTCCAACCCAAACCATTCTATAATTCTAAAAAAAGAATATTGATCAATATTGCAGATCATTCCTAGTAAGGGGTGTACGTCTCTCTGTCATGCTCTGCTGCATGACAGAATTAATTCCCTTGTTTGCTGGCTACCTGGCCTTTCACTAGCTGGCTGGGAAGCCAGCAGCCCTGCTCCCAGGTGGGAAAATGTATCCTCTGTCCATGGGAACCACTTTGCATGGGCTGAGGCTGGATGTGTAGGAACTCAGATGGTAGTGGTTGTGTCAAACTCAGGCTCGTTTTTCACTGAGGAGTTAGAAAATTGAGAGGCTGTGCTCCTCCTGTTGTCGATTGCAAGTTCCTCTGCAAGGAAAGCTCCACACACAGGGAGGGTGTCTCCTCTGTGCCACGTGTTTAATCTTCTCTGCACTTCTTAATGGCTTTGTTAACTGGCAATTTTTAAAAGACCAATTAGGGTAACTTTTATAGGGAGGAATACTACATAAAGTATAATAATTACTACAATAAATTCTGTTATGAAAATGACGTCAATTCTTAATTCATTCAGCCATAAACCATCTGTCAGCTACCGGATATCCAAATAGACCATCAATCAGCAGTTCACCTCCTCCTGTAGATCATCTGATAGCTTGTGTCCCAAATACCAGGCATCAGTTACTCTGAATTTCTTAAACAGACTTCTTATTCCCTGTATCCTCTGTGTCAACAATCAGTTCCTGCCCTGCCATTTGATGCTAACCAGCCATCAGCTGCTCCAAAACCCTGCGATTTCCACCAGCACATTTCAGCTCCTAATTGTTTGGGCTGGTTACCCAAAAGATTCTATAAAGAGTTGTGCTTTGAATGCTCTTTGTCCCCTCACAGAATCACAGAATCACAGAGGTTGGAAGGGACCTCGAAAGATCATCTAGTCCAACCCCCCCTGCCAAGGCAGGGCCACCTAGAGCACATCACTCAGGAACACGTCCAGTCGAGTTTTGAATGTCTCCAGAGAAGGAGACTCCACAACCTCTCTGGGCAGCCTGTCCCAGTGCTCTGTCACCCTCACAGTGAAAAAGTTTTTCCTCATGTTACCCCGGAACCTCCTATGCTCCAGCTTGAACCCGTTGCCCCTTGACCTATCGCTTAGTGAGGCCGAGAAGAGCCTGGCTCCATCTTCCCGACACTCACCCTTAACATATTTATAAACATTGATGACGTCAGCCCTCAGTCTCCTCTTCTCCAAGCTAAAGAGACCCAGCTCCCTCAGCCTTTCCTCATAAGGGAGATGTTCCACTCCCTTGATCATCTTGGTGGCTCTGCGCTGGACTCTCTCTAGCAGTTCCCTGTCCTTCTTGAGCTGAGGGGCCCAGAACTGGATGCAATACTCCAGATGCCGCCTGATCAATGCAGAATAGAGAGGGAGGAGGACCTCCCTTGACCTACTGACCACATCCCTTCTAATGCACCCCAGGATGCCATTGGCCTTCCTGGCCACCAGGGCACATTGCTGGCTCATGGTCATCCCTCCGTCCACCAGGACCCCCAGGTCCCTTTCCCCTACACTGCTTTCCAGCAGGTCACCTCCTGGAGTCCCTAGGTGTCCCTGTGAGGCATGGAACATCCTTGAATGATCTCAGCATTTTGGGGAACACACAGTCATCCATGTCCACCAAGCGGAGTGGGCTCCTCATTAGACCATAAGAATTGCCAAGAAAAGAATGCTATATTAACCACTTGGATTGATGGCAAGAATAGCCTGGAGAATAGCCAGTTCCACATGCTGATGAGACCACGGTCTTTCTCTACAGCCTTCAGGCAAGGGACTGTACATGAGTCTATGGAAAGAGCCCCATAGGGTCTATGAAAGAGCTCCTTGATTCGTTTTTTGTTCACCTTCAGCTGTGGGTGGCCTCACTAGAGTTTGGCTCACAGCAACCCGTACATGTTAGACCATCTCAACTTCAGAACTTAAGAGAATACAGAAGCAGAAGACATTTTTATAACTCAGAAAATGCTGGGTATTTCAAGTTTCTTAATTGATTTCCATCAATTCAAGTTAAATCCTCAAAATATTTCTTCTTTAAAAAAAAAAAAAGACATTCTGAACTCAGCCAGCCATTTCCTTTTATTTTGCTTTTCTCCTAACTGACAGAAAACGAACACCAAAAAGAAGTATCATCTTTGTAATTCAGTAGCATAAAATAAAGGACCTGGAGCTACTTGTTTCAAACATAGAAAGGAAAATTTATCACTCTCTAAAAAAACAAGACAGCTTTCCCATTTTCTAATCACTTTTCATCGACATTGATCTGAAGATAGATTAGACAGTGTGAGCCACATTTATCTTTCAAATTCCCTGCTATACGCTCTGAATAACTTCATTCTGGTCCTAGAGTCATCAATGTCATGGGGAGAGACCATTTGGGTCATGAAATATCCTTCAAGTTGGCGCTAGAGGCAATGAAAACAGCATGGGAGTAGCTGGTTCTAGGGGAGGTATCCCAGAGTGCTCTGTAGAAAGCACTGAATTCCTCTTCAGGTTATTCAGGGTAACTATAAAAATTGGGTATTAAAAAAAACCCACCCAAACCAACCAACCAACCAACCAAACACAAAAAAATAACCCACAACTGACACAAAGCAAACAACAGCTTGCGCTTCTCGTCGTTTTTGGCCGAAGTGTGAAATGAAAGCTGTGTCTTAGAGCAGCCACTCTCCCATGCCGTATTTATGCAATATGCTGTTGCCACTCCTAAGGAAAAGAGTTCCACTAGGATCCAGGGACTCCGGATGAATCCAGCCTGGACCTTTGAAGGCAGCACAGAGCCAGCACACAGAGTAGCTCACCTGTCCATAACCACCATGAGCTGACCCATTGCAGTCTGCCGGGAGTAGCTTTATGAGTAGAGGGCTGTGTGGATTATCTCAACGCACTTTGCCTCCATCTTTGTTAGGGATTTTGGAGAGGTTTGTTGGCGCTGCATCTTAAATGCTTTTTGTCCCAAATCCTCTCCCTCTCCCTTAAAGATGTGCAGCCAAAATGAATTGAAGGAGGCTCGGAATGCCACCAGGGTGATGAAGACCTCCAGTTTGCCCTGCGCAGCAGGTTTTACCCCACCTTTGGGTCTGGGTGCTTCCTCCTTCCCTTCCCACTGCTCCGACGGAGCAGTCTGCTCCGCCGTCCTGGCACCAGGCAGGAAACAATATACATTTCCCCCCTCCCCGACGGCCAGAAGCTCGAGGGCTGTGTCAGGCCAAAGTAATGGCTCTGTCTCTGTGAGTTACTGGCAGAGCAACCTCCGCTGCTTTCAGCTCCTGTCTCGGGCCATTCCTGGCTGTCTCTGAGGTGCCAGGCCCTGGGCCAGCATCGGCGCCTTTTACAGCCGGATGACACAACCCTCCCTCCAGGTTTTTTCTTCTTTTCTGTGCATAGCTAGCTTTTCCCTCCTGTCTGCAAGGATTGCTAAGACCCCACAGTGGGGCTGGAGGAAAATGCCAGAGTCAAAGTGTGAGCCCAGTGGCTGTTTCTAGTGGCCAAGACTCCATAAAGACCTTTTCCATATGGAGGTAAAGAAAAAGGGTATTGTTCCCAGGAGCACACTACCGATTCCCAGGGTGTCTCCTGCCAAGAGGAGAAAATTTTCTGTTGTCTCCCAGCATCCTTGCCAGACTTCAGTCCAACTGATTGCATTCAACCTGCTCGGAGATCCGACCGGGCACTGAGTCCTTTTGCACTCCTGTTCAGGTCATGTCTGTGCACGCAGCTCTGTGAGCTGTTGGTGGACTGTGGTGGACAGCCAGTGCATCCCACCCCTGAGATAGCACCTCCACTCAGAGCATCACTAGAGAAGTCTAATTCTTTTCTGAGAAGTGGGAAACTAAAAGAAAGCCTCCTTTCTCCATTTCTGATCTCTCAAGGCATCTTTTCATCTGTAAGTAGACATCGTTGGAGTCCGTAAGCCCGCCACAGCCATAGCTAGATAGCACATCACACTGATAAGCTAGACAGAAACAACCATATGGGGTCAGATCCAAGGCCAGCACTTCATCTCCATGGCAGAGTAAAAAGCAGCTTGGAAAAATAAAAAAGCAGGGCAAGCATGTTGTAGTACATCTTCCAAACGTACTTACCTGAAGGAACGGCATGAAACTGCAACAGGGGAGGGTTAGGGTGGAGATCAGGGAAAGGTTTTTCACCCAGAAGGTGGTGGGGCCCTGGCACAGGCTCCCCAGGGCAGTGGTCACTGTCCCGAGCTGGGCTGAGTTCAAGCAGCATCTGGCCAATGCTGTCAGTCATCTGCTGTGATGGGGCTGGTCCTGTGTGGGGCCAGGGATTGGACTCGATGGTCCTTATGGGTCCCTTCCAACTTGGGATATTCTACGATTCTATGAAAATATCCCCCAGACTCCAGTAATTTGTCCTCAGAGACCCCCGATGCAGAATGATGTCACTTTGCTTCATAACACTGACTGGATGTTGCTTTTGTGAATGTTTCCATGTAGTTTTTATAAAGTTTTCAATGTTGACAGCGAGCTGTGTGAAGGTGGTCTGCTGTTTGGCTGGGCACTGTGTGCAGGACCAGCTCCTAGGGTTCACTCTGGACTAGGTACTGCTTGGTGTCTCACCATGCTCTGTAGTTCTTGTACTGGAAGAGATGATCCCTCCCGTCAGTAGTCCATTCCTACCATCAAACTAAGAGTTTCATAGACCCCTTTCACCTCCACCCATAATCTCTTTCCAAGGCTAAAAGTTTGTAGTCTATGTAATCTTTCCTCCTACAGAACATGCTCCATAACTTCATTCATGGCTGTAAACTGGCCACCTGTATCACTTCCCCTATACCCTTCTATCAGGAAGCCCACAGAGTGCACGTAATATTCAAGATGCAGGTGCACAGTGGAGTTACACACTGGCAAAGACACATTTTCTGTTTTTTTCTCTCTTCCTGTCTTAATTTATCCATTCTTAATAATTCACACTGGTTAATGTCTGCTTTTTATTGCCACTGAATGATTATTGTAACCCTTAGGTCTTGCTCCCCAGTGACAGGTCTGATCAGCGGCTGTTGCCATAGATGTGAGCTCATAATTGGTTTTTTTGGGGGGGGCTTCCCCAAATTTCTGTTCCCTACATGGATTTGCAGCTGCTCTCGGTCAGTAGCTCAAAAGCAGCCCATGAGAAGAAGGGCTTTGAGGTTTGCTGATCACGTTCAGTGTACGTGATCAGATCGGGGTGCATCCTCACAGCATGAAGGAAGGGCTGAAGGTCAGGAGTGTGGCAGACAGAGGGGTGGATAGAACAGATATTGGTTGGGAAGAGAAGAACCTGACGCTGAAGGTGGCCGTAAATAACGCCTTCAAAGAAGGGCTTTCATTTGAGGGAAAAAAATGGAATTATTTATGAACTTCATGCATATGATCATTTGTGCTGCTCTCTGTTAAGTAATACAGCTGTGGATATGGGTAACTTTGAAAATTCGTGGCATTACAGCAATTGTGGGAGAAAACAAACTGTTTTTCATTGAAAAGAGCTGTTCTGACCAAGCGTTTTTTCCTTCACCTATTGGGAAACTCTTAATTTCATTCCACTTTTTGCTCTACATGTGCTTTTGTCTTTATGTGTACCTTCTTGCTGCATCTTTTCATGGCATGCAAATGGTCTGCAAAAACGCCTGCAGGTGTAAGTTTCACTTCAGGAAGTCTCAAACTTGTCTCATGAAGATACACAGAAATAAAAAGGTTTTAGTTTTATAGTTGCAGTGGTTCTTAAATAAGGTCCAAAATAGATAATGGAAGAAGTCAACAGTTTTATCACCTTTTCTGTCATATTAGTATTAATCACCATTGTGTTATAGCACAAAATAAAGTAAGAATAACACCAAAAAAAAAAATAAAACCATCAAAAAAAATAACACCAAAAGCATAAGAAAAGTTCTGTGTCATAGAGTTGAATGAAAACCTCAGCTGCAGATTTCGGGAACTGAAGTGGTTTACGTTCTGCTGGACGATACTTTACCAAAATTTGATTTCTTTAAAAAAAAAAAAGAAAATCTCTTTCAAAGGGCTTAAAAAAAGTTAATTTTCTCCCTTTGAATTGAAATAAAGATAATTTCAGAATGTTTTCACCTTGAGAAGACCAGGGTTACCTGGTTCGTACATCTGCCACTCTCTAGCCACCAAATGACCTCACCCAGCGCCTTCTTTCACCCTGTGAGCAGCTGCAGGGATGCAGGAGCAACTTCAAACAGACCTGATTTTTATATTCAGGGTGAAAGTCTGCAAAAGCGAAACCTGTGGCTTGGGTGGTGTGATGAAAGCTGTCCCTGCAGGGATAGGGCTACATTCCCAGTAGGAAATGCCTTTCCTATTGGCATTGCGGTATCGAGGTGGGACAAACAACTGGCTGATGGAAGTTTCTTAGGAAAGGATGAAGTCAGAAGCTAAGGCAGATGGATTAGCATGTAGAGGATGGATGTTTAGGTTTCCTGTGGGGCCACAGCAATGCCTGCAGCATCCCTGAGTACAATCACGACACCGCAGCCTACGCGTGGCTTCATCTCCCCTCAACCGGTACACTTTGGTGACAACATTGAGCTGTGACACGTCCTGGGCTGCATGTCACCTGCATGTCTGTCTCCTCACCTTCTCCCCAGACTTCTCTCCTCGTTGCCATCCTCCACGCAGCTGCCTTTCCTCCCACCCTTTCCACTAGCCGCCACTTTCCCTTTGGCAAGCGGCTCAAAAGGGCTCTGTGCTCCTGTCACACGCAGGGAAGCCTTTTCTCACCCAGCGCTGGAGTGTTTTGTGGGGATAATTAACTGTGAAAAGCATCACTCTTGGGAGGAGAGAGGGGAGAAGCTTTTTGGAACAACTAATTTAAAATCTTTGCATGGACTCCCCTTCATATACGCACTGAAGAATACACCCGTTTCACAGAGCCTCGGCTGTCCCCAGGGTCTTGTCTTGGTGCATATCAGCAGAAACATTGAAAGATATTCTCTGGATTGATATCCACGGTGGGATGCTGGCAGGAGACTGTGCTAACGGCGGTCGATAAAGCCTCGGAGGCTTGGTGTGGAGTTGATGGAAATGCTTTTCAGTTTCAGAGCTGATGATCCAGCCCATCAAACAGCATGGGTTCGCTGGCAAAATAGTCAGGATGTTTTGCTGCAATTAAATAGCCTATAAATAGCTGTGCTACATGAGGAACGTATTCACATCTGTGTAAAGGGCAGTCGATGTATGTTTGGAAAAAAACTCATTGTAATCCGGATTTCTGTGTGGGGCTTTTCTGTAGAAGTAAAAAAAGATCTTAAATTCTCAAGACCATGTTCGGTTTTTCAGTGGAAATGCAAGTGGCAAAAATCCCAACGGAAAGCTGGAGTATCTAGGCACGAGGTGACGGAGCGAACAGTGGGGAAAAAGAAGTTTGCGTTTTCTTCCTGAAAATAATTTACACAGAAGTGCGACTTTCATTGAAAGCCCACTTTATTTTGGATTAGGAGTTTCACAGAAAAAACTGCCTTTGATATAGGAAAAGGAGGTGAAAAAATGGTATTTGTTGCGTGGGTGCTAACCTCTCTTTCTTTCTCTCTCTCTCCTTTCTTACACTTTCCTCTTCTTACAGCAAGAAAAACAGCAAACACCAAACAAGAGACCGTGGGAAGGAATCAGGAAAGTCCAGTCCCCACCATCATGGGTTAAAAAGGACATCGAACCTGTGGCACAGTCTCCCCTAGAACTAAAAACTGTAGAGTGGGAGAAAACAGGGGCCACCATCCCCCTGGTGGGACAAGACATTATTGACCTTCAGACAGAGGTCTGAGCAGAAAGGGAAAAAGGGACTTTTTTTTTTCCGGAAAACAAACGAAACAAACAAAACAAAACTACGTTTTAAAGAAATGATTAAATTAAATCGGAACCGAGCGAGAGACGTGTTTGGTTTCTTTTGAAACCTTTGGTAAGACGGAGTAACTTTTGTATTGTTCTCAGCAGAGAGGGGGAATATTACTTTATAGAGTATAGTAGCTGTAGGTTCAGGGACAACACGAGCTTTCCCAGGTAGGACTGGAGGAAAAGTGAACCTGGAAGAGAGCGAGGAGGAGGCAGAGGGTGGGGAGGGGCTGCCGGGGACGAACCCTGCCGAGATGCTTTCGAGCTACTGCCGCACACTGGGAGCCTTCCTGCTGTGCCACGGGGAGGTGTGGAAGGACGCCCAGCAGCCACTGCAAAGGGTCGAGAACATCGGGGTTGTTCGTGGACCACAAGAAGGAGCCTCACTGGGATGCGGTCTGGCCGTAGATCCCCAGGGGACACCCAGCCTTGAGGGTCTGTGGCATCCCTTGTCGATCCTCGCCCCCCACCTCTCTCTCACCAGCTCATCCAAGAAGGAAGGAGACGGGATGCACCAAGCGGTGGCCGAGAAGACATTCCCACTCCTATGTGCCACACTGCGACCTGGTATGGTGGCATCCCTGCAGCGGGTCCCTACAGGGCCTGGCGGGGGAAGTGGTGGCATCATCCATGGCTTAGGTGGAGAGGTAAGGTGGGGCTTCCTCCTCTCATCCCTCCACAGCGGAACTTCTGCGTGCCCTAAGGAGTGGGACAGGCGCAGGAGGAAAGGACCACCTCCAAAACCTGCTCGCCCTGTCTCCAGGGAGAGGGTCGAAAGCGTTAGAAAAACAGACCAACAAGAAGAATGTAGGTCGTTTCATGGACTGTTAAATAGATAAACTCAGCACGGGCCTTGCGAAGGTCCTCTTGGCCTCATCCTCTTATTTTTTTTTTATTTTTTCTTGTTTTGTTATTTTTCCTTGCTTTCGGACTCAGATTTATTCCAAGGTGCCCCTCCCTGGAAGGCAGAGAGAGAAAGAGGGAAAGACAGATGCGCCAATGTACCTGGAGATATTTGGTATACAGAGATGTTGCCTTAGGACATTGAGACAAACTGACAACATGAATAACATCCACTTGGAAACAAACAAACAAACAAACGAAATAATCTATTTTTTTCCTTCTTCTTTTCTTTTCTTCAATAAAAAGAGAACTTGAAACCCGAGACCTTTCTTTTCTTTGGCTCTTGTCATTTCAAATGCCTTTCTGTGCCGTAGGACTGCGCAGGCATGGGGTGAGGATGCCACCTGCTGAAGGTGGAAGGCAAGTTGCTCCGTGGAAAGTTTGGGATGGTGGGAACACACGGCCCCTTTGCCGCTGGCTTGCAATGTTTTGCTTTGTTTTATACAGTTTGGGCTTTGGTTATTTTCCCCTCGCTGGCTCTTCTCCTCCCTCCCCACTGCCCAGAGTCAGCAAGCAGGTTTGTGGTCCTACAAGAAGGAAGAGGTGGAGCTGATCAGGAGAGCAGGACATTCCTCATCATAAAATACTGCTTTCTTATTTCACCATGAAAAAATTAATAATGTTTTTAAATTTTTTTTTTCATTAAACATTTCTCAACGCTATTTACAAAAAAAAAAAATAAGCTCTCTACATTTCACCCCCAGAAGTCTTGTGCAATATTTTTATCATTAAAAAATATACCACTAACATTACATCCAGACTTCATTTTTTTTTCATCATTCCCAGCACTGTCTGTCTGACGTTTGGAACAACTCTCCCAGCTTTGGAGACGGGCGGCGACAAACCTCTGGTTGTGAGCGGCCAGATTGTGCCAGACAGCAGTAACATTTGATCAGGGTCTGAGTTATTACTGTGAGTTTGGGTCGCTTTTTAAAAAAAAAAAGAAAAAAAAAGAAAAAAAAAAACACAACAAAAAAAACCAAACCAACAAAACCAAACCAAAACGTTTTTAGGAAAAATCTAGCGATGGATACAAGATGCAAAGCAATCACTGACCCCAGTTGTGCTTCCCCCACTGAGGGATGTTGCTGGGTGTGCAAACATCTCTGCTTCAACTTTCTTTTCGGCCGCCTGGGTAATGGATCTTTAAGGACAGTGGCATTTACCTTGCCATTAACTGTGTAATATGAAGGATGGAAAGAAAAATTTTAAAGACATTTTCAACTAGTTAAAAAAATAGGGAAACTGATAAAAACTGTGATATTATTGTTCAATTTTAGATTATTCAGTGAAACAGGAAAGCACAAAGGCCTCCCTCAGATGCCGGGTTGTATGATATTGTAATTATTATAATTACACATTATGAATTTTAGCATACAGATATCTTTCTACTGTGTTTTAATTCTTTTATCTTTTTTTTTCCCCCTTCCCCTGCCCGACCAAGCCTGCCCTCTTCTCTCCAACCTCCCCCAGTCACCCATTCACTCCAGCCGACTTGCAAGACATTAACGGTGTTATGTAATTACAGAGATAAATGTTTGTTTAATAACTGTTGATATTCGACTTTCTCTGCTCAGCTCCTCCGGTTAATTCTGTTTTCCCACGCCCTGCACTGCCCCATGCCATGCCTCCCCCTCCCTCCTCTCCGGGTTCGTCAATTTTTTTTTATTTTTTTTTTCTGTACAGTTTTCAGAGCACAAAATGAATGTGTCTTATTTCTAATAAAAGAGGTGCAAACTCTAGCCATGTCTGCTTTTTAAAAGCGCCCCTGCCCGTGCCCCGCGGGTGGTTTGCATCGCGCCTGGGTGCTGGGAAACACCTCTCCTGCATCTGCAAGCTGCCACCCTGGCTCGCTGCTCTGAAAGGGCCAAACTTGCCCCACAAGTGCATCTTTCACCTTTGTAGCTTCTTGACGCTCCCCAAAACACCTTCCCTTATGACGCACTTTTCCAAGGAATTCCCTTTTCCGTGCAGCCCAGCCTCCTTTTCTGCAGGTAACCCAAGCCTTGATGCCCTCTTCCCAATATCTGATGTCGAGTGGCCAATATTTCACACAGATCAAGCAGCATTACTGGTAGAGGGCAGCAGTACTGGAATATGGTTTCCAGTGGGACCAGTTGGCCTCTTCTCGCAGATAACTAGTGACAGGACTAGGGGGAATGGCTGCAAGTTGTGCCAGGGGAGGTTCAGGTTGGAGATGAGGAGATATTTCTTCTGGGAAAGGGTGGTCGGGCATTGGAACAGGTTGCCCAGGGAGGTGGTGGAGTCACCGTCCCTGCAGGTGTTTAAGGAAAGGTTGGATGTGGTACTTAGGGACATGGTTTAGTGGGTAATAGGTGGTGGGGGATGGTTGGACTAGATGATCCTTGAGGTCTCTTCCAACCTTAATGATTCTATTCTATTCTATTCTATTCTATTCTATTCTATTCTATTCTATTCTATTCAGGGTCATGCTGATGTTACTCTACCCCCATGCCTGCAACACCAATCTCAACTTCTGGATTTCCCTGCCACCTCCCATGTTATCAGGCAGGCTGTGAGCAGGAGCATGGCTCAGTGCATGAGGGGGTTAAGGATATCACTCATGAAAGATTACCAGAAATGAGTTGAGCTAGGGATTGTTCACTTCCTTGGCGCTTATCCTTGAATGGTTGAAATCCTCCAGCAAGAAAATATGTCCTTATCTCCCTGACTCTGCTCCATCACCTGAATGACAGTTTTTAGGCTTATAGGCAGGATGGCAGGAGGCTTTAGGGGTCTGGCAAATCGGATCCAAGGCTGCTGCTCTCCAGAGCCTTGATCCAAAGCCATTATGACCCAGTAGGTTCCCAGATGTAATGGCTTCTCTTGGCCTGGCTGAAATGAATTGTGTATCCTGAAACATCTGAAAGGACTGCAGAGACATGGGGCTGCCCAGAGGCTCTTAGCCCAGTATCCTCATCCCTGAGCCATGACCCAACCCTTCTTCAGTCACCAGTGCCTGTGGTGAGTCCCAGGGCTTCTCCATCCTTCCTACAGGGGTGTTTCTCACCCTACATCTCCCATACCATGATCCTATGGCGTTAGCAGGCAGTAGGGAAATAGTAATGACCAGGTACCAAATGACATGATGGGTTGGGAGGGCAGAAGAGTTCAAACATTAGAATAGAATAGAATAGAATAGAATAGAATAGAATAGAATAGAATAGAAT
>VWZZ01004920.1:0-42658 GCA_013399095.1 Psophia crepitans | reverse complement strand
GTTGCCCTTCGCTGGACACGCTCCAGGGCCTCGATGTCTTTCTTGTGGTGAGGGGCCCAAAACTCGACACAGTACTCGAGGTGCGGCCTCACGAGGGCCGAGTACAGGGGGACAATCACCTCCCTGATCACAGCCCTAGAGATGGGTCAGGAGGTCCTGCTGCTGCTCAGCAAAGGGAGCTGGAAGGAGGGAATGCTCTTCCTTGCTGTGTTCATGAGACTGTAAATAACAGCTCTGTCGGAGGTGGTAGATGCAGGAGGCCAGCGCACATACATGTGTTTTTGCTTTGCACAGCGGTTATAGCATGGTGTAGCTGCAAGGGAGGGTCGCAGGGTAGTTCAACTTGGAAAGGGCTTCCTGAGGTTCCCCTGAACTGTCCTATGACCCTGTGATCCTGCATTGCAGCCACCCCAGGTTATAGGCATGTGGCAAAGAGAGAACACCTGTACATACAGTATGATCTCGCAAGGAGGAAGCACAGGCACTCTGCGGCAGTGGATAAATGGTATGTTGTGTATGTAAGAAATCATACCTCTTGGTGGCTATGCTGGAAAAACATGGCTCTGCTGGAAAATGGGGAAGAATCTGAAAATTGAAGAAAATGCAAAATATTGCCACTGTGCTGATCATATAGGAAAAGGTTCATATGGAGCAAGACACCATTTCTGGAAGATTTGGGACATGGGCAGGAGGTTCATAGAATATCCTGAGTTGGAAGGGACCCCTAAGGACCATGAAGTCCAACTCCTGGCTCCATACAGGACCAGCCCCATCACAGCTGATGACTGAGAGCGTTGGCCAGATGCTGCTTGAACTCAGCCCAGCTCAGGGTGGTGACCACTGCCCTGGGGAGCCTGTGCCAGGGCCCCACCCCCCTCTGGGGGAAGAACCTTCTCCTGATCTCCAACCTAACCCTCCCCTGTGGTAACTCTGCGCCGTTCCCTTGGATTCTGTCACTGGTCACCAGAGGGAGGAGATCAGCACCTGCCCCTTGGCTCCCCCTCGGGAGGAAGCTGTAGGCCACCATGAGCTCTGCCCTCAGTCTCCTCTTCTCCAGGCTGAACAAGCCAAGGGACTTCAGCTTCTCCTCACACGTCTTCCCCTCTAGACCCTTCACCATCTTTGCTGCCCGGTTGCTCTCTGCAGTCTATTTTGTGGATGAAGGGAGTGCTTGGACTCACTAGGCTACTGTCTAAGGTGTCCACGATGAGGTAGGATGAATCTGGGCCGGAGCTGAATATCTGTTCTTGAGCTCCTGTTGTGACAAGATCTAAACAAAGAAGAAAAGAAAGAAGATGACTGTTGGGGTATTTTTCTTATTATTTTCCCCAACCCGCTCCTCCCAGGAAGAGGTCAGTGCCTCCCCTGGGAAGGGTCTGCCTTGCAGCTTTCAAGCAAATAGAAAACACCTTCAAAGGAGCTTTCAACAGCCTTCTGAGTAAGGAGTCCTCAGGGGATCCATGTGGAGGACCTCTCCAGGTGCTGATTGCTCAGACCTATTTTCATTCATGATTTTCAAAAAAAAACCTTTTATGTATCTGAGGCTGAAAGTTCCCTTATGCTGGCAAGCCCCTTGGGTAGGCCAATTTCATGCCAAGTCTTAGAGATGACAGCGTGGAAGGCAAGCACAGTTCCTAAACTGAGGCTATGCAGGACTTTATGTTGGATGATCAAAATCATTCCTTCCTGGCCTTACAAAACCAAGAATCCTTTCAGGACATGATTCTGAATAGCACCAATAGAGAAACTCACTGCTGATTTTATGTGTACTATGTTTGAGTAATGAACATCACTCTTTACACTGGCTCGTTAGCAAGTTGAATGGCTGTTATGGCAGTAATACCAAAAAAGAGGTCCAGGGAAATGAAGCAGTCAGGTTTCAGTCACTCTTCAGTCTCTCCGCTGTTCTTCTCAAGAGAAGTCAACCATGCAACCTGTACTGCCTTCCTTCACCCTAACAACTCTCTGTGGAGCCCCACCACATGGAGGTGGGCCTTGCTCATCTCCTCCTGTGTCCCACAGATACTGTGGCTTTGGCACAATAGTGAGGAGCAATGTAGCTTCTGAAGAGAGCGTGCAGCCACCATGACAGCCAGAAGAGCTGTGGCATCTTGAGAGAGGAAGTCCCAAGATCACAGCCCTGGATCCGGTTCCCACCAGCCAGCTGCTTCACAGCTGTTTGCTTCTTTGAAAAGCAACATCACTTGGCTCCTGTGGAGTTTGCAAGAGCACCTTTATCTTCCAAACTGGGAAAGAAAGGACAGATGTACTTTGGGGAGAAACAGAGGACAAGCAGGACTCTCAGCCTGCTGGGAGGAATCCTGCCTAAGGTTTGAGTGGTTCAGTTTGCTTTCTCCCCTTGCAGATTTCATTTAAGAAATAACCAAGCACAAGTGTGCTGCTCTCAGTTGCTGTACCTGGGCTTGTGCTAGATGACTCCACATCTACAGAGACACACCAGGGCTGAGTTCTCACCACCATCATTGTCTTTAAAGTCCTTCGGGTAAAAGGCCAAATTTAGGGAAAAGAGAAGTCAGTATAAGGAAATTTTCTGCCACATAAATGCCTGCATCTCTGTTAGCAGCAGAAGCAGCTGGGCACAGAATCATAGAATATCCTGAGTTGGAAGGGATCCATAAGGACCATCAGTCCAACTTCTGGCCCCACACAGGACCAGCCCCATCACAGCAGATGGCTGAGAGCGTTGGCTAGACGCTGCTTGAACTCAGCCCAGCTCGGGGCGCTGACCACTGCCCTGGGGAGCCTGTGCCAGGGCCCCACCACCCTCTGGGGGAAGAACCTTCTCCTGATCTCCACCCTAACCCTCCCCTGGGGCAGCTCCAGGCCGTTCCCTCAGGTAAGGTGTCAAACACCTGCTCATTAGAGAAGGTTAAAATTTAAAGGCTTAGAGCATCGTGCAAACAACGGGACATCACCAGGGTATTGCTTCAGTTAATTAATCCACGTTTCCAAAGGAAAGCAAGTACCTGTCTAATCATCAAAATCAACATGTCCCAAGCAGAGTCAGTAGCAACAGGCATTTTTCTGATGGGACTCAGAGTGCTTTAACACCTCCACATGCCGGAGGAGTGCTCAGGGTGTATATATAAACCTTCGTGGAGAGCCACTACCATGCCCTACACAGCGCTCGGGGGCAAAATATCATTTGTGGTGCAAAACAGCACTGTGACCCTAAATCTCTGACACACACCCATGCGTACACACACAGACCCATATATATTTACACACACCCCCATGCACACACCCCCTACTCCATAAATGCACAGGTAAACAACCATAAATGTACAACACCGTTAAAATTCATTGAGACAGGTTAAATATAGCACATTTTTAAATGTCAAACTGACTTGAAAGAGGCTCTCAGACAGCAGCTATGATTTATGTGAGAAATGTGCTCAGTGGGTTCCAGAAAGAGAATGGGAATTAAACAAGATGCAGCAATTAATTAGCTGCGGTAGCGTTTGTCCGATCCGCACATCTGCAAAGGGGTTTTGTTGGTTTTTGGTCGCTTGGGTTTTTTTGTTATTTGTTGGAGGGTTTTTTCGTTTGTCTTTTTGTTTTGTTTTGTTTTGTTTTTTCCTTTTTTCTATTTATGACATGGAAACTGAGTTTTTCAACCAAGCAGACTGGTAACAAAGTCCAGTTTCAGCAAAGGAAAACAAAGCACAACCGTGTTTCTCACCTGATCTGATGGGACTGGCTCGTATTTACCTCCTGTGGGTGACCAGCTACGAATGAACTATTTAATTCTAAACTCAGCAAGCTGTTGCCCTCCTGCAGAGATCAGGACAGGCATGAAAACCACAGACCTCAGGGCACGGGGGTGAAAAACGAACTCGGTTTCCTGTTTGAGGGTAGCATCGCAGGAGACAATATGGGTTTTACTATGGAGCAGACACTGAGCAGAGACTGCTGAGATGAAAACTCAGTTTCTAGTTTTGTCACAGGCTGCCCTGCATTGCTTTTGCCTAAATCCCTTAATCTTCCCTTGTTTTGGCTTCCCCAGTTTGTTGGGTACTCGCGGTGGTACCCAGCAGGGTCACGTTTCCCCATGTGTCCAGCAGATTTTGCAAAGTGACCTGCTGCTGCGGCTAGCACGTAGCTGTGCTTCATGCAGTCCACAGCAGGATGGAGAGGTTTTTAGTGTGGGTGGGGTTGGTTTTTTTCCTTTGTTTTTTGTTTTTTGTTTTTTCTTTTTTGTCTAATGGAAAATTTCAGCTTCAAAGCCATGGAAATACAAAATTAAAATACACCACTTTGCGGCAGCGCTTTGACAAGGGACCTTTCCAGAGGTGGAGCGAAGGCTGAAGACAGTTATGCAAATATTGGGAATGATTTGAAAGCAGGAGAGAAAGAAGGAGGCAAATTCTGCAGGAAGCAAGAGAAATGCAGGGGAGTTTCTGTTCAGGAGAAATAATTAACTGAAAAGGCAAATTGTCCTCTCCCGGTCTGTGTGGGCTGAGGGTTTTCAGGGAATGGACAATCAAAGGGTCGCTTAATGCATATCAGGAGTTTCTTGGCTTTGATCAACTGTTGTCTGAAATAATTGGCAGCTTTTTCGCATTAGCTCATGTTTGGCCCTATTATTAATATTGTAATTCAAGCTTTGAGGCCTCGGCCATCATAGGCTTCCATCACGCATAGGCCTTTTGCATTTACATGGGAAATAAGAGGTCATATCCTCTTCAAAGGGTTGGTAGCCTGTTAGAAATACAGGAGCACAGAGGAAAGATGGAGAAGCTTGAAAACAGAACATCTAGCAGCAGAGGGGAGAGCTGAATGCTGCTCATCTGGTTCCTCCACAGACGCCCTTTAGGCCGAGCCATGGTACCGTTCCAGGTATAAAATCCTCTCACTCAGTTTTGCTGAATTTTCTGGAAGATGTCAAATGCTTAGAAGAAATTGCTGGGTTGCAATCTCTGCCCACGAATTAAGCTCTCTTCTGACCTGAGATGGGGAAGGGTTGGCTTCTCAGGGCTGACACCTATTGCTTGTTAATGGAAGTAAGTGACTTGAAAGTTTGGCTTTATTGATACTCTCTGTCCAACTAGGCCAGAACAGTGCAACTAAACCTGGTTTATAAAAGTTCACCCCCATTCAGTGTCAGGCAGGGCTCTGGACCCATTATAAGAACCAGTAAACAGGAAAGAAAATAGAACTTGGATCACGCTGCATAAGTAGTCAACCAAAGAGTGCTTTTCCCTAGTAATTAATTATCTTTCTTAAACAAAAGATTTCCCTGAGCTTAGATCTACGATCAGAATAATTTGTTCTCAGCAAAGTGTCTCACAGACTATGGCATTGTGGTATTGGTGAAGAAAATGAGAATTCCTGTGAGTGATTGATAAGGAAGGTGCTGGGGGGTAAAAGCCTACAAGTTATTACTCACTTTCCTCAGTTAAGTTGAACATTTTTGTCTTATTTAATACATTTGTTTGAAGCCTTAGGGAAAAAAAAAAGTTATGTTTTCCAGTAAAAGATTTGGAGGCAAAGCTTTTTTGATTTGTTGTCAATACAGAGAAGGATTGAGACATCATCTGAGGAGAACTAGATGCCTGGTGAGAGCAGGGAGAGGAATGGAGTAACATTTCATAGTACAAAGCACACCGTCAAGCTAAGTGCAGAGCTCATGCTGTAGCCTAGGAGGCTCAACAGATGGGAGTGACAAAGGAGGAAGGCTTGGATGCATTCAGGACAATCATCAATCTGAGAAAAATAACATGCCAAGCTCAGAGGGTACCAGGAAAGAAGTTCTCATAGAATCGTAGAATCACAGAATGGTTTGGGTTGGAAGGGCCTTCAAAAATCATCTAGTTCCACCCCCCGCTGCCATGGGCAGGGACACCCTCCACTAGACCTGGGCTTGAACTCTTCCAGGGATGAGGAATCCACAGCTTCTCTGGGCAACCTGTGCCAGGGCCTCACCACCCTCACAGGGAAAAATTTCTTCCTAATATCTAATCTAAATCTCCCCTCTTTTAGTTTTAAATCCATTCCCCCTTGTCCTATCACTCCCTGCCCTGGAACCAGCCCCTCTCCGTCTTTCCTTTAGCACCTTTAGGTACTGGTAGGTGACGATTAGGTCTCCCCAGAGCCTTCTGTTCTCCAGGCTGAACTCCTTCAGCCTGTCCTTGTAGCAGAGGTCCTGCAGCCCTCTGATCAACTTTGCGGCCTCCTCTGGACTTGCTCCAGCAGCTCCATGCCTTTCCTGTCCTGGGGACCTCAGAGCTGGACACAGTACTCAAGGTGGGGTCTCAGAAGAGCGTAGTAGGGGGAGAATGCCCTTCCTCACCCTGCTGGCCACACTGGTTTTTGGTGCAACCCAGGACACGGTTGGTGTAGCAGTAAAGAAGAGATGACATTTTGCAAGAACCTGGTGGAATTCCTTTGGAGTGTTGTGTGAGTCCAGGCACCGAGGGGCCCTGGGGCTGCCCAAGCTCCTGGTGCCTCCTTGGTGGTGAGACCAGTGCAAGCAATCACACATGGTCAGAGGAGAGAGATTCAAGCTGAGAAGGGCTCTTCAAAAGCACAGAGGAACCAATACCACATGGTCAGGCTGAGACAGACTGGCTCCTTTAGTCTTTTCAAACCGTGTCAAGAGGTTTAACACTGTTGAAGGGAGGGAACTGCAAAAGAGAACAAGAATTCTTTAATCTAAAGGACGCTGATGATATGAAGCCTTCTATCCTAAAAGATAGAAATGGAAAAATTAAGGGTGGAAATTAAAACATGGTTTCTACCTGGCAGTGTGGTAATTCCAACCTGAGGGAGAGCTGGGGAAATAATAACATGGAGTTGATTAAAGAAAGAAACACAACAGAAGAGAAGGGTGTTAAGAAGTGGCCACATCCAATGGGTTATAGGACAGGGCGTCCCTCCTGCCCCTGCACAAGAGCTGTGCAGCTCTGTGTCCCCAAGTCCAGACGTCAGTGAAGGTGAGGATGTATTCTGAGAAGATGGACACAGACTACAGATACAGCCATACAGCTCAGTTCGGGAAGCAGTGCCTTTACCAGGACCCCATAAACACACGTAACACTCATATAAACACTATCAGCAAGGGGTGGCTCCATCCTCTTCCTTCTCCCCAGCCAAGCAGGATTGAAGCTGCAGGGATATTCACACTCAACGCGGGGCTCTCCAGCAGCCAGGCTTAGTTTATTCAGCAGTTGGCCTCAAGGTCCTCATCTTCCCCAGTGTCTGGCACCAGGACCCTTGAGCCCTTGAGGCTGGTGGCCCAAGCCTAGCAGCTGGTCCCAGATTTCCTACCTTGCTCACAGTCAGCCCAGCTTGCAGCTCATTGTGTTTCCATGCTGAAAGGCACTTGGAGGCCTAGGCTGACAGCAAGTTGAACATGAGGCAACAGTGTGCCCAGGCTGCCAGGAAGGCCAACTGTGTCCTGGGGGGCACCAAGCCCGGCATTGCCAGCCGGGCCAGGGACGGGATGGTCCCACTCTGCCCTGCGCTGGGGCGGCCTCACCTCCAGTGCTGGGGGCAGGTTTGGGCGCCACAGCACAAAAAGGGCATAAAACTGTTGGGGAGTGTCCAGAGGAGGGCAACAAAGGTGGGGAAGGGTCTGGAGGGGCAGGCGTGTGAGGAGAGGCTGAAGGCCCTGGGCTTGCCCAGCCTGGAGAACAGGAGAGCTCATGGCGGCCTACAGCTTCCTCCCGAGGGGGAGCCAAGGGGCAGGCGCTGATCTCCTCCCTCTGGTGCCCAGCGACAGAACCCCAGGGAACGGCCTGGAGCTGCCCCAGGGGAGGGTTAGGGTGGAGATGAGGAGAAGGTTCTTCCCCCAGAGGGTGGTGGGGCCCTGGCACAGGCTCCCCAGGGCAGTGATCACTGCATCGAGCTGGGCTGAGTTCAAGCAGCGTCTGGCCAACGCTCTCAGTCATCTGCTGTGATGGGGCTGGGCCTGTGTGGGGCCAGGAGCTGGCCTTGATGGTCCGTACGGGTCCCTTCCAACTCGGGATATTCTGTGATTCTATGATTCTGTGTGTTAACACACAGGCTAGAGATAGAAATAATAGAGCAACCCAGCATAGAAAATCATTAGGAATAATATCTAATTAGAAGACAGGACACTATGTGCAGGGTTGAACCGCAGAGCCTTGACCTGTAGCCTGGGACATGTGAATGGTGCTGTACCACCTTTGCCATTCGTTAAGCATTTACCTCCATGGCTGTTAATGCAGAATTTCTTGAAGTTACTGTTTTCAAAAGACAAAACTGGTCAAAATCTACTGAAAGAATATCTTTAAATCCAGTAGTTCAAAAGTCCAGTCTAGAGACTCAGCAGTAGGTTTCTCCCTGTACAGTAGTAATAACTTGGGATCCCTTTGGGTGCCACAAAACACAAAAGATGACAGCAAGAAAACATCCTGGGCAAAAATATATTGAAGGAAGGGCTTCTGCAAAGAGATGGAGCTGCCTTTGGAGGTAAAAGTGCATGACTGCTCTGTAACTTGCTTCCTTTTATTGGTATTGATTGCTAGAAACTTGGCGGGGAGTCTTGGAGTGTTAAGGACTGGTATTAATTACTCGAAGTAACAACCTTTGCATATCAAACTACCTTGTTTTCACCAGCCTGCGGAAATCCAGCGGTTGTGAAAGCTTTGTCAAAAAGAGAACAGATTTTCTTTTCGAAGCAACTGAGCATATTTGTCCCACTGGAGAATATTTAGCAGTGCTGTAGGAGACCCAGAATCACAATCCTAACCTCTGTTAAGAAAACAGTTTCCTTGTTTTTCAAAAACTTTCCAGAGGCATCTTTCCTTGGGGAGATCAGGATGGTTTTTTCTCTGGTCCCCTAGGAGTCCTCCAGCAGAAGACTGGAAGTAATCTGGGACCTTAACAGTCCCATTTGGTTTCCAACCTGTCCTCTGGATACAAACAGTACCTGTAGACTCTTCCAAGAGTGGAAAAGGGATGTAAGACACAGTGTCCTTCCTTGTCCCAGCTTGTCCTTCCAAGAAGGACTATGAAGAAGAAAATCAGGGAACACCGGAGGACAGAGAGGAAAAGGAGGGATATATTTTCTTTCCCAGGCTTGACTAATTATAAAACTCTTTAGAAAGGCTCCTGCTGAGCAGGTGAGGGGCTGAGATGAAACAGCAACTTAATCCACGAGGATGAACTCCATCAATGATCCAATTATTTAGGATCTGATGTCGTTTCTGTCTCAGAGTTGGCAGTTCCCAGCCCTGTGTACAGAGATGGACAACATTTTGCACCAGTGAACTGGGGGGGGGGAGGGATTGAAGAAGACTGCCTTGATTTACAAACGAAGGCCATTAGCATATAAATTGGTACTATAGGTTAGTGAGCAGTGTAGCCTCGCCGAGTTGAATGAATCAGCGGGGCTGAGGCTGTGGGAAGGAGGCAAATTAAAGTCTCTGCTCGCACGACTCACTTCAGAGTGCCTGCAAGAGAAAATGAAAGTCGTTTTTTTGTGTCGACTTTATTTATCTTTGATTATTTTTCACTTGCTGCTGCTTTAATTTCTGCCTTCTTCTCTCATCTTCTGTCTCCCTTCTCTCCCTTTCTCAATTGCTTCCTTTCTGATGGGGTCCTACACCTCTGTCCAGCACTGCAGATCCTGGCTGTTTCCCACATAACGTTGACTTGCAAACCCAGTGCATGTCTTCTTTCCTCTTTTTCCTCGTTGTTTTGCCTTTGTGCCCCACCCCCTTTATCCTTTTTTATTGACCTCTCGTTTTTTCTCATTACCTTTATTACTTTTTTTCCTGTTGCAGCTCTACCTCCCTGCTTTTACTGTTTCTCATGAGAAAGCCACCGAAACTCCAGGCGTAAAAGGACAGTAATAGCTGAGGTGGATGATTCCCCTGTGCTGTTTCAGTCACACCACTTTCTCTGCACTTAGAAACCTCTCTAACAACACACCTCTTTCTTTCAGAGCTCTGGAGGACAAGTGCAGTAGAAATCAGGTACTTAGCTAGTCTGATGTGTCCCTTGGACAGACAGACAGACATAGAATGTTCGAATCATAGTTTGGAAAAGACCTCTAGAACCATCAGGTCCAACTGCCAACCCAACACCAGCGTATCCACTAAACCATTTCCCTAAGTACCATGTCTACATGCTTTTTGAACACAAATTGCAGGATACTGTGGTAGTGGGACACTGCTTTTCCTGTTGTCCAGCTGCCTCCTTTTGCTCTTTGCATGCATGCTGCAAGCCAACACAGCAGGACACAAAGGCAGTGACATCAGGGCATTATTTCTCTTGGTCCCTTGCTGCTCTGGGTTTTCTCTCTTTCCACCCTTTCCTTGCTTTCTCATTCCTTACTTCCTTAAACAAGATCTTCTAACAGTGCTTTTCTTTGACTCAGCAAAGGAGCATGAGATAAATCCTTCCTAGGTCTGGGAAGGAAGGGAAGACTCTTCATCCTGGCCTTGGCTCTGGTCCATATTGCTAGCTGCTTTCTGCAGGGATCTACCTCTCTGCCCAGGTGACCATCGGGGGGTAGGCACATTCCTACATCACCAAGCACATCACTTTTAAAACTGTGCAGTGGCCGCGCGCAATGTCCTTTCTCATCTTCCTAAGCCACAGTGCAAAACAGCTTTTGTGTATTCAGTACAGCAAGAGCGTGATCTTCCACAGATCACCTGTCTTGAATGCTGTTATTGGCTACCAGCAATTTTCTAAGTAGAACTACAGATTCCTACACATGTAGGTGGGTGGAGGACCTCTGAGAGTCTCTGATCTAACCTACCTGCCTTTCCTGGGGAGCCCATAGTGTCCATTGCAGGACTCAGTCCTGCAAGCTGTCCCACCATCTCTCTGTTATTTGAGGGACAGCAGAGGGGACCCTGCAGCAGTGCTTTGTCCCCTTTGCTTTGTTTGCCAGGCATTTGTGCACAAGCATGGGAACCGGATCATTTTCTGACGCTTTCATCTTTCCTGCAGCCTTTCTCTCACCCATCACCTTACCCTAGGTACTTATTACCCTGATCTACAATTCCCTCAATCAACTGTCAGCTGTCACCACCATCCCCTGAAATATCTAGTTTGAAGCAATCCTTTCCACACTGGCAAGATGATTGTCAAAGATGCCCTCACCTCGCTTTGTTAAATGGGTTCCACCTCCTAATTATGGTCCTGGTTCCTGAAACAGGGACTATTGCTCTTAAAACCCAGGTGCTTGGGTTTTACGACCAAAAAAAACTCTGCTTGGCTTTTATGACCAAAAGCCTCCCCCTTTTTTGTTTTTTAGGAACCAGCCTTTCAGGGAAAACACAAAGAAGCTGTTGACTGCAGCGGCCTCAAGAAGCTACCAGAACAACTAGTTTTCTAGCTCACTGAAGGGTACAGACAATGCAAATGTCCCAGGGCTTGCTCACATCTCTGTTCTGGCTCAATCAAAATAACATAATGTAGGTTGTCCCTCTGAAAAATACAGATATAGTGGCACTTAAGCTCCCGGCCATGCCTGGGTTTTGCAAGAGGAGTTTGACTGTTGAGCTCCTTACACTGCCCTAGAAGATGTGCCTTGCTCCCAGAGTTTTATTTTTATACACTCTGATTGAAGATGAACTTAGGCAAAGAAACAAGCAGCTCCCCTTGCACTCATGTACATTCATATTTAGCCACTGTGGACAGTAGCATAGAGCAGGGAACATGTCTCCAGGCTGGCTTATGGGCCATGAGAGCATCTTCCTTCTCTCCTAGCTCTCTTTTGAGCAAGGTGATTTAAAAAGAAAAATTGGTTTAATAAAGAGCATCTCACTGTGTGATATACCAGCCCTGGGGTAGCAGTACATTTATCTGCACACATTATGGGTTTAATTTGTTCCATGCAAAACCTAGAGAAAACCAATTAAAAAAAAAAATCTTATTAAATAACTCCTCATCAAAAAAAATGAAGTTCAATCAAGTAGGTGGAACCAGGGAGATGAACAGAGCTCCTGGGCTCTGTCAGTTGGGGGACAGAGGGAAGATGTGTGCCAACTCCCTGTGTGGTTTTTCTTTGTCATGTTGTGCACGTATGTAAGATAGAGAGGACAACATCTGTATGTGAGAATCAGTGATTCCATTAGAGAGGGCTCAATGCAAGGTGCAGCAGAGAAACAAGGAATGAAACTGTCCATGCAACACTGAACTACAGCTGCCCTTGGTTAAGGTGTTACCCTCACAAAATGAGTACCAGCTTCAGACTGGACTTTTTTTTCCTTATCAGAGCATGTGGGAATTTTTTTCTACCTCCATGTGAAGATCGAATAAATGAATCAGTTTCTCCTCTCATTAATTTTTCATGTACAAAGTCCCTGGTATAATTACTCACCCTGAAATAAACCACCTCAGCCCTGATCAACTGAGTTGTAAATATTGATGTGAAAGAAAAACTGGCAGAAATGTTTCCTCTGAGCATTCAAAGGCAAGTGAGTTGTAAATACAAATGCAACCAGCTGGCATTTTCCAGAGCAATCGAAAGCCTCTTGCTTAAATTTAGAGATCAGAGCCCAGGTGATAGAAAAAGATCCTGGGCCAGCACAAGGTCCTGGGAGCAGGACTCTTGGACAACTTGTTCTTTTGCAGAAGCTCTGTAATGTCAGCTCCAAGATTTTTGACAGATCACTTGTTATGGGAATCGGTATAGACACTGACACCTAAACTGATGACTCCAAACTCCCTTGGTAGTCCTCAGAGAGCTTGTGAACCTCAGCGATGGAGTTTGGAGCATCCTAACATAGACACTCAAAATACCTAGACAGAATCACTTACCAAATACACTCTTTTCAATAAAAGAGGTGACCAGGTTGTAGGAAGACTAACAGTAGTTCCTTAAATGTAGATGAAATTAGTCATAGAATCATAGAATCTTTAAGGTTGGAAAAGATCTCTAAGGTCATCGAGTCCAACTGTCAACTCAACACCACCATGACTACTAAACCATGTCCTGAGGTGCCACGGCTACATGCTTTTTGAACACCTCCAGGGACGGTGACTCCACCACCTCCCTGGGCAACCTGTTCCAATGCCTCACCACTCTTTCCGAGAAGGAATTTTTCCAAATATCCAACCTAAACCTCCTCTGGAGCAACTTGAGGCCATTTCCTCTTGTTCTATCGCTTGTTGCTTGGGTGAAGAGACCAATACTCACCTCACCACAACCTCCTTTCAGGTAGTTGTAGAGAGCGACCAGGTCTCCCTCAGCGTCCTCTTCTCCAGGCTACACCCCAGTTCCCTCAGCGACTCCTCATAAGACCTGTGCTCCAGCCCCTTCACCAATTTCGTTGCCCTTCTCTGGACACGCTCCAGCACCTCAATGTTTTTCTTGTAGTGAGGGGTCCAAAACTGAACACAGTACTCCAGGTGCGGTCTCACCAGAGCTGAGTACAAGGGGATGATCACCTCCCTGCTCCTGCTGGCCACACTATTCCTGATACAAGCCCAGATGGCCACCTGAGTTGGCTCATGTTCAGCCAGCAGTCAACCAGCACCCCCAATCCTGATTTCATGTTTCTCCATGATCAACTCTAGTTGTGCTTTTCAGTGACTATGCAGTGATCAGGTTGGTTTAGAAGAGTTGAAATGACTGAAGAAGAAACAGGGTGCTAGGTAGAGAACTTGACCTTGAGGTGTCCAACACGTCTAGAAAAGCAGTCCAAATAGAAATTATCAAAGACTTTCCCCTCAAGGAGTCAGTATTTGCTCTGTTATGAAGAAACCGATTTACAAGATAATGCATAATTGTGCTGGTTCCTGCCACTGCTCCAGATGTAGAGCGATATTGCGTGGATGGATTCGTCAAAGCAGAAGGAAAGAACCAGACTTCTTACAGCAGTTTACCCAGTTTCATTTTCTGTTACAACTCACACTGGCTCTACGTCTAGCTGTTTTAGTCAGTAGGTCCTTGTGTTCAGAAAAAGAGATGATAGCAAAGAATCTAATTACCTGGCAGCTTTTATCCATTCCCGTGGTTTTCTAAATTAAAAATGTAAAAGCAGAAATATTCGTGATAACTTTTTGAAGACTGAGTAAGATGCATCAATCAGCTGGCTGAAGCTGATCACTCTCTCTGTATACACGATTTCCAGGGATGCTTTCCAGAGGAATGAGGGTGCCTCAGCTGGCTCTGATACTTACAGAGGGATCTGCCAGAACCATGTTTTCCTGCTTAAAACCGGTGCCAGAAAGCAATAACCTGATGAAGTCATGGCATTTCTGTAGCGACAAATATGATCTGTGCTTGGGGTCTTTTGCTCTTTGGTAATCCAAGCTTGGGATCCTCAGCTGCGTAGTTTGTGTTTCTATAACAGTTGTGTTGCTCCGTATCTTTACCAAGATGCATGTGGAAACCTAATCAGGAATCTTGATTTTCAGGTCATGGACGCTGTGCTCCATCTACACAGAAGAGTTGTGTTTTCCACTGGCTACTGAGATAAACTGTCCCTCAAACCAAATTTCTTTTGCCAGCTCTTGCCCATAGCTTGATCCCTAGGTTCAAGGTAGGAAGTTGGGTGTTTTCAGCACTGAAGGTTAATGTGAGATCAGGCAAATGAAAAAAGATGTTTATTCACCCCACAAGTCCCACTCCAGTGCATCAGGATACAATTTCTTTCTCAGCTGCACTTTGGAATCTTGTTGAGCCCCCTGTGGAATTGTAGCGAGTCTCCTGGACAAAGAGGGACTTGAGTATGCTCCAGCTGCCAGTACAAATGGTGGTTAAATGTCAGGTCATATTGTTCCCTATCAATTGTTGTTTTAGTAAAATGTTCCTATGGCTTCCCTGTAGTTTAGCATTCCCTTGCCCGTCCCCTTTTCCCAGCTGCCTATCATCACTCAAAAGAAATTACAGCAGCAATTTTCTGAAATCTGCGTTTCCTGAATTCCAATGTAGGTGTTCTTAATAAAAATTAAAGCTGACAAAATATTTTTTCCTCTTTTTTTCCTTTTTTTTTTTTTTTTTAATTCCCCTTGTCCTACAAGGGCACCATTTCTTTCAGAATGCATTAAGATTTACCATCTCATTCTCTAGCAGTTTATTGCTGTGTTACACGTGGGAGAAGGTTGCTTTAGCAAGTGCTTACTAGTGAAGAGCTCTGCAGATGATGTGGCAAGAAAGAGCAATAAAAGAAACTCCCTTAAATCCTAACAAAAGTTTAATGTACATGTAAATAACTTTTTTTTTTAAATTGCATTAAAAATCTTATATAAAGGGAGTGGGACGGTATATAATACAGCAAGCTTTAGTGACTTTCATATGTTGGAGAAACTGAATTTTATTATCTGGTTTGGTTTTTTTTCTGTTGAAAACATCTTTCACACAAATGACAGTAATTCTCTTCCTGGTAAATGTAGGAAGGAAGTTCATACACCTCAGTAGGGGCTCAAAAGAGTTTTTGTCTTTTTGATCAAATTTTCTGCCTCATTACACTAAGACACAAGTTGGTCCTGTATAAGGGAGCCGTAAGGTGTTGCAATGGATCAACTTTTGTGTGTCTACACAATGTTTTGAACGTGTTTGGGGGAATCTGAGTTATTTTTATTTGGGTTTTTTCAGTTAGTGACAAGATGACTGGGCAAGGTCTTACAACAGAACTTTCACGGATTCACAGAGTGGTAGGGGTTGGAAGGGACCTCTAGAAATCACCTAGTCCAACCCCCCTGCCAGAGCAGGATCATCTAGAGTAGATCACACAGGAACAAGTCCAGGCAGTTTTTGAATGTCTCCAGAGAAGGAGACTCCACCACCACTCTGGGCAGCCTGTCCCAGTGCTCTGTCACCCTCACAGTGAAGAAGTATTTCCTCACGTTCAGGTTGAACCTTCTGTTTTCCAGTTTATGGCCATTGTCCCTCATCCTGTCACTGGGCACCACTGAGAAGTGCCTGGCCCCATCTTCCTGACACCCACCCTTTACACATTTATAAGCATTTATAAGATCCCCCCTTCGCCTCCTCTTTTCCAAGCTAAACAGCCCCAGCTGTCTCAGCCTTTCCACATATGGTAGGTGCTCCAGGCCCTTAATCATCTTAGTGGCCCTGCACTGAACCCTCTTCAGTAGTTCCTTGTCCTTCTTGAACTGAGGAGCCCAGCACTAGACACAATACTCAGATGAGGCCTCACCAGCACAGAGTAGAGGGGAAGGATAACCTCCCTCGACCTGCTGGCCAAGCTCTTCTTAATGCACCCCAGGATGCCACTGGCCTTCTTGGCCATGAGGACACACTACTGGCTTATGGTCATCCTGTTGTTCACTAGGACTCCAAGGTCCTTTACCCTAGAACTGCACTCCAACAGATCAGCCCCCAACTTGTACTGATACTTCACACATTTCAACGCATCTTTTTGGTTAAACTCTTCCTGGCTAAATCTGAATGGATGTTTGGGGTTTTGGATTGCTTTTGGTTTGGTTTTGTGGGTGGTTTTGGTTGCTTTTTTTAAAACTCTTTTTTTTTTAAATCAAGAAAACGTGGACTTCCAAAGGGATCAAAATTGTTCTTTAAATGCTTTGAATTGAGTTGAATTAGGTCATTCCTTTCAGCGAGTAAATAATTTATGCACTTTGTGGTATAAATTTGCCATTGAAACATTTTGGAAATGTCTACCTAATTCCTGTAAAAGAAGAATGCTTTGACTCTTCCTTTCTAAAAGAATTTTTTTTTTTTTCAGTTGGCCTCTAGCTGAAAAGGATTTTTCTGAAGTACTTTAGCAACCTGAAAGTGAAGCAAAACATTCAATTACAAATGAAGAAAGCATGAAAGTAAATTCCAAATGGAACCAACTTAACTTTCAGCTTTGTACCAATCCAGCTGAAACACACCCACTTCTTTTTTTTTATTCACATACAGAACTCTGACTCTCTATAGTTTTTTAACTTTTTGCTACCTAGAAAAGCTACCACTGTGAGACGGTGGATGCTTAATACATCAGTATCAAGGTACATCTATTTAAATCTATTTATGCTCTATATTTAGGGACCTTGTATGGCAACAACCTTGAAAGACGTGCCCTATGCCTCTCTAAGTGCCATCCCATCTTGCAGCAGAAATAAGTTACATGAAGAGCTTAGGCTCATGTTGATGAAAAACTTGTCCCGTGTGCTTCTAAGGACAATTCTCAGAAAAATGAAGTCCTGGTTGTTGACTGAGTATCTAGGCAGTACTTTGTCATAGGAGCACTTGACTGAATCATAGCAAGCTGGAACATTTCAGCTTTTAATGGCTATCATTTGTTTTCATCTCTGTTTCAATAAACCCTAAGGAAACTGAGAGCTTGGTCTCTAAATAAGGACTGCCCCCTATGATGAAATAGCACTAAAGACCCAGAGACCTGAAAACTTGCTTTAGAGTGGTGTTTTGTATTAGATTTCAAACCCATTACTCCTCAGAGAAAATACCCTTTCCTGCACTATGAAAGGCAGGTGGGAGACTGTAGTGTCTATACTTGGTAGCAGGCTCACAGGTTAATTCTGGCTGGAAGGGATCCAGGAGGTCTTTAGCCCAAGCTCCTGCTCAAAGCAGGGTCAGCTACAAGGTCATACCAGGCTGTCCAGTTCTTTATCCAGTCAGCTCTTGAAAACCTCCAAGGATGCAGACTGCACACCCTTCTTCAAGCATCGTGTCCCTCACTGTGGAATGATTTATTCTTATATCCACTTTGAATCTTCCTTGTTTCCACTTGCGGCTAATGCCTTGTCCTCCCTCAATGCACCCCTGTGAAGAGTCTGGCTGTCTCCTTGATAATCTTCCTGTAGGTACAGGAGGCTGGTGTTAGGTGCCATCCAAAGCTGTCTCTTCTCCAGGCTCAACAAGCCCTGGTCCTGCAGCCTCTCTGCACAGGGAAAGGGCCTCATCCCCAACCATCTCAGTGGGCGTCCACTGAATTCATCACAGTTTATGAATATGTTTTCTGTATTGTGCTTTCCTTTTTAGCAATCAGATTTCCCTGAGCCATAATCTTTAACTGAAAACTACTGATTTTTATTTTTTTTTTTAATTGGTTTTCATGGTCTAACCCCAGTAGGTTGCTAAGACCTACAGAGTAGCTCACTCACTTCCCCTGCAGTGGGTTGGTGAAAGGAATCTGAAGAGCAAAAACCGAAAAAAAATTGTGGATTGGGATAAAGACAGTTTAATAGGTAAGGAAAAAGCGGCACGTGAAAGCAAAGCAAGGCTGTGACTAATTACAGAAGCTCATCATTGTGGCCCTCTGGAATGGCCAGTTTCAAAGAGTTTGAATGGATATTTCTTGAACAAGTATTTCTTGTTTACATAGGTGGCTGAAGACTACATTATCCACTGTTTTGTATGCTGCAGAAGTCTCTGACATATTCTATTCTATTCTATTCTATTGTTTACTTCCATGTAACATAAGAATAGTAAGTAGATAAATCGGACTAATACAAACTGTCAGTGAACACCTTCATGACAGACTGGAATCCAAACCAAAACCAAGCAGGAGACATTATGCCCCAATTTGTGCAAAAGTCTAGTCAACGCACAGAGAAATACCTGGCGCTGGAAGAGAGGGCCATGGCAAGGTGGAAAGGTGATGAGATCTCCCCTGCCCTTTCCCCTCATAGTTACCCCAGCAGATGTTTAGCAAGGTCTTGTGCTATTTTAAGTCAATAAAATTAAATTACTGACTTGTAGTTGACAAAGTGCATGGGTTGCTGTCGATAAACAAAGAGCTGAACACATCTTTCGGTGTCAAAAGTCAATATCTCATTCTCTCAGTGGAAAGGAGAACATTGTTTGCAGTGGTAGACAAAACGTCCTGTAATAAAAAGGGAAACAGTAGCCCAATATCTCAAGTTACTCTGTCCTGCTAAAACTTTGTTTTGAACTCTTAGAAAAACATACATATCTACAAAATCAAAGGGTAAACAGATCCTTTAGGATTTTTAGGGCTCAGAGTGGTTTTAGATTTGAAATGGCGAATACAAGAATGGTGTCAATACACTTTAGAAGGAAAAAAAAAGGCACAAGTGAAATGGAGAAATAGAGGGAAGGAAGTCCATTCCCACCCACAGGATCTGCACTGGGTGCAGATCTTTCTCTGATCTACTCAGGAAAGGCTATTTTTCAGCAGACGTCACAACACAGCCAGCTCAAAAGGTCTAAAAAAAAATGTTTCAGATGTGTCTAAACAGATGTCAGTGAGATGGCGTTAGCCTTTCCTCTTGCATCAGTTGAGTGATAAAACAATAATCTGTACCCACCGTATCTCATACAAATTGGACCAAAACATTAAAATATCTGCCCAGCAGAGCTCACGAGAAGCAACGTGCTGCTGCTTGTTTGTACTGAGGGAGGCAATTAAGATGCATCTCAGGTATTGGCTTGACTTTATTCTTATCCTCCCACCATTATTTACAACTATATAGCATTAGCAGAAAATTCTGCTGCATTAGGATTCACATCCCATCGCAAAGGCAGGTTTTCACCCCATCCTTTGTAAATCAGGCTCGCATTGGCTCTGTGTGAAACATATTGTATATCATGCTCATTAACACAGCACACGAACACATGGCTGAGAAGATAAGACACTTCAAGAAGAGGAGAAATGCTGAGATGGCAGCCTGCCTTCCGTAGAAAGAAACGTCAGTAAAACTTCAGCACAATGAGATTCTTCAATCATCTTCCCCAGTAACCTATTCCACTTGCTAACTACCCCTCTGAGTCTCCCTCCCTCTCTCTTGTGTATGGCATTTGGAAAAGCAACAGCAAATTATAAATTCAGACGAAGTTTACTGAGCCATTCAGCAGAGTCCAGGAAGGCTTCAAAATTTCCTTTATTATTCATCTTGCATTAAGTATGGGCTCTACAAACGTTACCAATAGGGACAGTACTCTGAATTTACCGGTCACAAATCAGTGAATTATCTCATCTGCTTTAACACACCATATCTCCATCTTCCATAAGTTTTCAGATGTGAAAGAGGGAATACTGAATTCCTCTGTTCCAAAGTGAGTGCTGGCATTTCTTCCATGGCTTCAGATGTATGTTCTTAAAAAGTCGCACTTCTCATTTCAGCAAGTGATAAGATCTTTATCTTCTGCCAGGACATTTCAGGCACAAAACCAGAAGTTCTGGCTTTTAGAGCTTGGGTGAGTGCTGCATTCACATCACTGAGGTGATTGATTTTTCCATCTATAATTTCCTGGCACATGTTGTGCTGCATCTTTGTAACTAATATTTGTTGGTGAATGCTTGTTATCACCGGGAGCTAAGGAACTGGAGCAGGGTTTAATGTGCCACTTATCGTTTTCAAAGTGCTATTATTGCGCTGTCTGTCAGAGCCTTCAAAGGAGGCTGCAGTATCAAAACGGTGGCGGTACTTTGCAATAGACAGCCCCGGGGATGTGTGTTTCTATCCCAAGCCAGACTGGAGAGCTTCCAAATCATATTTACCAAATCTTCTGTGTTGGATTGGGGTTCCCCCAGTGATATCGGTAAATGAGAATAGTCCCTTGGTAGGTGAGAATAGACGCTGAGATATTGGGTTATCAAGCATGCAAATGCCCCTCTTACATTTCCTTGATAAGTTTGCTTTTCAAATCAGTGACAATTTCCTGGGTTTATGAATGAGTAAAGACCCTGAAGGGTATTTGAAGTGTCAATGGAAAGAAGGAACAGAGGGAACTGAAAAGGCAGAAAATAGTTTTCTAATTTTTCCCCTGTACGAAACAGATATTTTGCCTTTGAAACAGACTCTGATCTCTATATTTTCTTCATTTTACAAAGAGAGAAAAAGCTTCATTGAAACATTTCCACAGTTCAAAGCACTGACTTGAGACATTTCTTTTGGATTTGACTTTTTTTTTTTTTTGGTTTTGTTTCCAAACAGAAACAAAACTATTCTTTTTCAGAAAGTGCCAATGAAGCCACAAACAATTTCTCATGCTGTGGTCTAGCAGACACACGCACATGCTGCCACCCCAGCTGCTTGCCTACAGGGACAGCCCATGCCCACCGGCAGTTCAAACCTAAACTTAAAATACATCTGAATGCCAAAGAGACGCTTCTCCTACCCTTCAGCTCTCGCCAATCAGTATTTGTTCCCTCCAGAAGTTATCTGTTACTTAGGGGAAGATGTTGAACATGCCTGAAGTCGCACAGAACAGCAGATGTCTGGATTTGAGGTATCTTGCATGCTGCGACGTCCATTCATGCATCAGCAAAAGGGCAAAGTGCCTTTAGGCAGTCCCTTTCTCAGAGCACAGATGTTTCACCCCTGGGTTCCTGCCCCACTCTGTGAACCAAGGCCACCACTCAGAGAAATTAGTGGTTATTAACCACCTACAAACCCAAGACATCAAACAGCACCTTCTGCAGCCTCTGTGCCAGTCCTGCCCTGATCTTAGCAGGGAGCGGAGATGCGCAGCTGAGCACGGGTTTTGGAAGTACAAAGGCGGAGGACTCATTTGAGCGCAAAGAAGAACCCTACTGATGTCAGGGAGTCAGGCTTTCCCTACTGGACCCTGTCCTTGGCTCTGAAAAATCCCTCTGGGGTGGTCTGGGGTGAAATGCCAAACCTATCATCTGCTGTAAATTCTCCATCTCTTTCTTTCCCCTTTCTCTTGCAGCTGGAAATGGAAACTTTTATCTCTTCTCTCGTAACACGCACTGCAGGGCTAACGAAGTGCATGAGGGACAACATGTCCCTGAATATCTTCACGTCTGCCACTAAGGGATGGGGAAAAAGACCTAACTAGGAGTGGAATGTAGCAAAGCATCTTATTGCCTTTGGCTAGAAGGAGCTGCAGATTTGCAAATTAGCATTAAAAATGTCTAGTCTTTACATATCATACCCAGATACACAGTGCCGTGGTGTGTGACACACAGCTTTGCTGAAAATGAGGGTGATGATTGTGGGACAAATGGTCAATTCACATATCAACACATGAAAACTGGACTGTTTTACAAATAACGTCTCCTGTTCTTTGGTGGATGAGGAACATAGTTAATTGAGTAATTTCCTGAGGACTTCCTATTAAAATATGGAATATGTGGGATTACCTCATCCATCAGTGAGAGTGAGACCTGTATTTAGGTAACTTGAGCAAACTCACCTTTGCTAGTATGAGTTCAGGTATCTCAGCAGCTGCTCTTCAGGAGTATTAAGGTACATTCCCATGGAAGATGTAAGAGTCTGAATGTCTCTTTGGATGGCCAGATGTGCTCTGTAGGAGCAGATGACGTCACTATGTAACAGTAAATAAGAAAAGAAAGGAAGAAAGGTCAACTTGATCCTCCAGAATAACCTAGGGAAGGCTGTTTGCCTTGTCCAAATTCCCTCCCTTGAGTCAAACAAAGATTTCAGTCTGCTTCTCCCACCTCTCCAGTGACTTCAGTGAGGCCAATCAGTCTCACCTCCATCCCTGGAAAAGTGATGGAACAGCTCGTTCTGATCTCATCTCTAACCTTGTGGAGGAAAAGAAGGTTATTAGGAGGGGTCAGCACAGATTCACGAAGGGGAAATCATGCCTGATCAATCTGATAGCCTTCTAGGATGGCATGACTGGCTGGGTGGGTGAAGGGAGAGCAGTGAATGTTGCCTACCTTGAACTCAGTAAGACTTTTGACACTGTCTCTCATAACATCCTCATAGACAAGCCAAGAAAGTGTGGGTTGGATAAGTGGACAGTGAGGTGGATTGAGAACGGGCTGAATGGCAGAGCCCAGAGGGTTGTGATAAGCAGCACAGAGTCTAGTTGGAGTCCTGTAGCTAGCAGTGTGCCACAGGGGTCAGTACTGGGTCCAGTTGTATTCAATATATTCATCAGTGATCTGGATGAAGGGACAGAGCGTACCCTCAGCAAGTCCACTGGCAATTCCAAACAGGGAGGAGTGGCCGATACACCAGAAAGCATTGTCCTGCCCAGCGGCAGGAGAAAGGGCAATGAGCACAAACTGGAACACCAGAAATTTCATCTGAACATGAGAAGAAAACTTCTTCACTTTGAAGGTGACAGATCCCTGGCACAGGCTGTCCAGAGAGGGTGTGGAGTCTCCTTCTCTGGAGATATTCAAAACCCACCTGGACACAATCCTGTGCAACCTGCTGTAGGTGATTCTGCTTTTGCAGAGGGGTTGGACTAGTTGATCTCCAGAGGTCCCTTCCAAGCCCTAACATCCTGTGACTCTGTGACTTCTCCACTTCTCAAGCAAAGAAAATGAGGTGTGGTTTTTGTGGGTTTTTTTTTCTCACTCAAGAACACTGCAATGCATGGGTTACTCCTGGAGAGAGCAGGAAGATTTGCAGATAGACTGCTGACATCGTTCATAGAGTGGGAAAAATATTTTGCTTTCATATGTAATTGGACGTTACTCTTAGATAACTCTATGCTCTTCCTCATCTGCATGCTCTTACCCTGCACAGCAGCCACCCCTGAGCTGAAATTAACACTGCTGTTCATACCTGAGGGAAAGCAAAAGGAATTGCGAGATGCACCCTCAGCAGGTTTGCCGACAGCACCAAGCTGTGTGGTGTGGTTGACACACTGGAGGGAAGGGATGCCATCCAGAGGGACCTTGACAGGCTTGAAAGGTGGGCCTGTGCAAACTGCGTGAAGTTCAACAAGGCCAAGTGCAAGGTCCTACAAGTGGGTCGGCACAATCCCAAGCACAACTACAGGCTGGATGGAGAATGGATTGAGAGCAGCCCTGAGGAAAAGGACTTGAGGGTTCTGGTTGATGAAAGCCTCAGCATGAGCCGGCAGTGTGCGCTGGCAGCCCAGAAAGCCAACTGTGTCCTGGGCTGCATCAGAAATAGTGTGGCCAGCAGGTGAAGCAAGGGATACTGCCCCTCTACTCTGCTCTCGTGAGACCCCACCTGGAGTACTGTGTCCAGCTCTGGGGTCCTCAGCACAGGAAAGACATGGAGCTGCTGGAGTGAGTCCAGAGGAGGCCACAAAGTTGATTAGAGGGCTGGAGCACATCTCCTACGAGGACAGGCTGAGGGAGTTTGGCTTGTTCAGCCTAGAGAAGAGAAGGCTCTGGGGAGACTTAATCACAGCCTTCCAGTACCTAAAGGGGACCTACAGGAAAGCTGGACAGGGGCTGTTTCTTGGGGAGTGCAGTGATAGGACAAGGGGTAATGGGTTTAAACTAAACGAGGGGAGATTTAGACTGAATATTAGAAAGAAATTCTTCCCTGTGAGGGTGGTGAGACCCTGGCAAAGGGTGCCCAGAGAAGCTGTGGACGCCCCATCCCTGGAAGTGTTCCAGGGCAGGTTGGATGGGGCTTTGGGCACCCTGGTCTAGTGGAGGGTGTCCATGCCCATGGCAGGGGGTTGGAACTAGATGATCTTTGAGGTCCCTTCCAACTCAAACCATTCTATGATTCTATGCTTCTATGCATGACATAGAAGGCGAACTGACTGCAGACTAGGAATAGTGTGGTTATATATTATCATACAACACTATGTCCAGCAAAATGCTGTTTCATTGTGACTGAATAAGGGTGCTGCCTGCTAAATCATCTTTACCACAAAGCCCTTTGGGAAGGGATTCTACGTGAAAAGACAAGCTGCTCACTGACAAACACTGAGCAGACTTCAGTACACCCAGTTATAGTTAAAATTTCAACAAATGAGCTACTCCATTTTTGTTTTTCTCCTGCAGTACTCAAAACACTGGTCTTGTGTATATCCCCCAGCTCTGGCTCTCATGGTCATGATGATACAGCACAGTGAAAAAGTTGGGACAGACATTGAAAGAAAGACGTGGGAGCACGGTGGAAAGGGAAGGAATCTCCAAAGGGATATAAAAATGTAAATAATAAATGTAATCTAAAATGTCCTCTTGGGCTGAGTCATTTGCACAAAGAGAAGCTGGGTCATACAAAAAGCAGTTGGAATAATCCTCTGGGAACTGGTGAATTAAAAGCAATGGCGTTTGATGTGACAATACTTGGCTCTAATTCCACATATTTATGGATTTCTGTTCCCATGTCTCTTCATTATTTTGCTAGCTGCTGAAATAAGGTGAGAAGAGAATGCTTTCAGTTGCCTTCTTACCTGCAGGACTGTAGCATTTGAATGAGCAGCTATTAAAAGCAAGAGGAATCTCAGAGATTCAGTTTGCTTCTAAATTAATGACCTTCATAGAGCTAAAAGAACAGATATCATTTCCAAGCAGTGGCACGTCATATGGGGAAAAAAAAGAACCACAAAAAACACAAAAATCAACGTGAAATAAACTCTTAGGCAGCCATGAAAGTGGAGAGGACAATTTTCTTAGAAGCTCAAAACTGAAGTCAAAACACCTAGACAAAACACTTCTGTGGATTTTGTCTGTGATAACCCGTAAGACAAGGCACAGCAGGGTGATGTTCTCCTTCAGCTGAGCTACTTCATTCAAATAAGGCTGGGAACAGTGTTTTCATAAGTCCTCAAGGCACTTACCACCTCCTTGAGTGCACCCTGTCACCAGTAATAGATAAACGTTTAGAGGAGGGCTTTTGATCAGAAACCCCATTCACCATTAAAATGATGGACATGACCTCTGGTAACTCTGCCTGGGGGGATCCCACACTGATGTAAAACACCAAACCCAGCTGGTAAATGCAGAATCTGACCATCTGCAGAAAGCACTGAAAATTATCCTTCGAGAAAGAAAAGAAGGACCTCCATTTCTCAGTGTCTCCCTTTGGACTAAAAGATCTATACATAGAATCATAGAATCACTAAGGTTGGAAAGGACCTCCAAGATCATCAAGTCCAGCCATCAACCTAACACCACCATATTTACTAAACCATGTCCTGGAGTGCCATGTCTACACACCTTTTGAATGTCTCCAGGGATGGTGATTCAACCACCTCTCTGAGCAGTCTGTTCCAACACCTCACTACTCTTTCCGTGAAGAAGGTTTTCCTAATATCCAATCTAAGAAGTACATAGGTACTTTATGGAGAGTGTTTATCCCTACAAGGTGGATCTTCCAGCTACTCCACAAAATCTCTCATAGTCCTTGGTACCCTTTCAGTTTTTACATGGAATTTAAGACATGACAGATGCCTTAACATATTAAGTCCCATTACACAGGCAAGAATAATTCACACTATGACTACAGCTATCCAGCACGCAGTGATGTTTTGCTTCTTGACTGTGGTTGCTATAGGTCTTCACAGCCTACAGGTGTCCACTTCATGGCTTGGTTCAATAAGCTGATAAAGAACATATCCATATCCATCCTGCCAGAAGATACTCTGTATCTGTAGATATTTCTATCGACCTCCAAAAAGCTTCACAATATGAGGAAACTCTTTAAATGGTCCATTTTCACCTCCTATTATGAACCAGACAGACATTGCGCTTTTTTTTCTTTATTTTTAAAAAGTCTTCAGTGATGGGGTCATTTTTCCCATGATAGCTTAAAGTTTACTTGAAGAAATTGCCAGGTCTGATGAAAGACCATAGACCAACATTGCAAAGGCGCACTCCCAACTTTATAACTCCTTGCCACAAAAGTAAATGAAAAAATAACACTTTTATGCCTTCCATCAGCATTTCTACTGCCTCAGCAAGTGTAAATCTGTGCAAGTTTGGGGCGTTGATGTGCCACAGTTGGGTCATTGCTGTACCCACGAATGGTCACCTCCATAGACATCATTAAATAAATTTGTTGGAGAAAGTCTTTGGAATCCTGGGAATATTAAAGTCTTTGGAATCATGGGAATATTTGTGATTCTGAATCTTCTACTCTTGGATCTACTCAGTTGTGCATGAATCTGGGCAATGGTCTTAATATGCTCCATGGTTCCTCATTTAAAGAACTCCAAGTTTTGTGCCTACATCACTGGCTTCAATGTTTATGATTTGATACATCCAGCTTCAAGACCAGGCTGGATTTATGACTGTGACACTGCAGTATCCAGAGCAGAGGCTCTGCTCACCCTCTCTGTATTCCTCTCTACTCTTGCAAACAGAGCAACAGAGGAGAAGAGGGCTACAGCGCTGTAGATGTGACTGCAGCTATGTGCTCCAGCAGTTACATCTGGAGCTTGAGCACTACAGCTTCTTCAATAAATAAAAGAACAATATTCCAGCAAGTTGATTTCACTAAACTTTTGACCCTCAGCTATAGAAGAGATAAGATCTTTAATATGAGGAGGTGGAGGGATTATGTGATTGCTGTACTGCAGATCAGCAAGGGAACAGTTAATCCTTGCCTCCGCATGGAAATGCTGTGATTCAAACAGACCAAGAGGTTGGGTTCAGCTGGTTTTCTTGGCGTGAGAAGTGACACGATTCCTGTGCTATTCTTTGGCCTCTTGTCTGATGGTGTGCTCTGCTGTTGTGACTTATTTCTCATTTTAACCAGGCATAACAAATAGCTTTACGCTGATGTTCTTCAGGTATCTGATTGCCTGGAAAACAGGTGTTTCTCCATGGCCTCATTTCCCCACAAATATTTCCATCAGGCTTTTCAGAAGGCAGCAGACTGCAGCCAAAGGAATTTGTTCAACATCTCCATGATTCTCTTAGCGTAGCTTTGTCTTTGGCGATAAGATACGTTTTAGGCAGGCTCCTGGGTCAGGGGAATGGCTGAGACCTTCAGCAACGTCGTTTCCGTTTCCAGGCTTGCTGTAGTCAACAGCTTTCAATGGAGAATAGGGACATTTCTGTGATGCATTAGTTCTTTCTCCTGACACCACTAATGACAAATCCCAAATTATTTGTTCATGGTGAGGGCTGAATTTGAAAGCTGGCCTAAACTTGCTGCAAGCCATGACCACACACATTTGGGCCAGGTTGTAGCTGATGCTAAACCAGCTATTAATTCTTATGGAACAGACTGTAATAAATGTGTTTATCCTAAAGCTGAGCCTAAGTTGATTGTAAGAGGAATCCCAAGGGGATCCTAAGGGGATGCATGTCCCATAAGCAAAATGTTGACTTCTGAAAGGGATCATATTCAGTATATCCAAGAGCGTCAATTTAAAGACCTCAGGTCCTGGGTCTCAAATCATAGAATCATAGAATATCCCGAGCTGGAAGAGACCTCTAAGGACCATTGAGTCCAACTCCTGGCCTCATACAGGACCAGCCCCATCAGAGCAGATGACTGAGAGTGTTGGCCAGATGCTGCTTGAACTCAGCCAAGCTCAGGGCGGTGACCACTGCCCTGGGGAGCCTGTGCCAGGGCCCCACCACCCTCTGGGGGAAGAACCTTTTCCTGATCTCCACCCTAACCCTCCCCTGTCATAGCTCCATGCTGGTACCTCACAGAACTCATTTAAATTATTATACTCTGAATCTGTGTCCAGGTCTGGATTTGGGAGCAGACTCAGACAAAGCTTTAATATCCATTTCTGCTGCAAGCCTCCTGCTGCTGTTTTGGGTGAAGCCTCTGTGAAGTCTTGACGCAGCCCTAGGAATGAATTGTTCCCACATCTTCAAGACTTTCCTTATTATAGCTCTTTCCATACGCATAATGCTATTGTCCTCCGTTATTACTTCAGCGCACCCTGTGGTGCCAAGGTCCATCAGTTATCACAGAGATGTCATTGCTTTGGGTACCCTAAAAACCAAGAGACATCTCTCTTGCCCTGGATACCTTCCAACAACCAAAAAGCTGAGACAGAATATTCTCGCTGGGCATAAAGTTTTATTACTGCTTGTGTCTTTAAAGAATAAAAGGCTGAGGGATTCACAGATATTAACTAAATGGGGACAGAAAAAGAGGTCAATGTGTGTAGCCCATTTATTTGATTAGTTGCATTAGGCGTGATTATATAAACCACAATTATGTCTTTTTCTTTCTCTGCATGTTGGTTGGACAAGCGAAAGATACTGCTATAGCATGAGTTCCGTGAGTTTATTGTGGAGCAGAGATGTCAGAATTAGAGGGAATTCAGAGGAACAGAAACTGCAGACACAGTTTCTGAACTCTTAAGACCAGAACTGTGCTGCTTTTATCCTTGTATCCCCTGATCGGGCTCAAAACTCTGGAGCTGGTCTGGGGAAGGGGTCTGTGTGAAACACTTTGTAGTGGCATAGTCTGACTTCTTTCAACATCTGTATTTGGACATGTACCTCAACCTGTTAAAGTCCACTTTCCTGTGAGTAAATCACTAAACTAAGCCTACAGAAGTGACTAGAGAACATCACCAGAGTCTCCAGAGAGAGCTGCAGGAACATCATACAGTTCCTTGCATTTTTTATTTTCTTTTGCTTAAATATTTATTTTTGTGACTGCTTGTTATTTATTTCTTAAATCTTTGTGTACACTCACATAGGCACATGTGCACGCATACTTCATTTTATTTAACTGCTTGTTCACTTGTTTATTTATTCCATATTTTCTTTATCTTCTTACTGCACATGATTATGCAAAAACCAGAACGCGGCTGCATTTGAAGGATGTATTTCAAGGATCAATCCCTACACTTAAATCTAACTCTGCTTCTATCTTTGCATGTTGTAAGGTCCACCCCTACGCTCTTGAGTTGCTACAAAAGGTCAGCGCTGTCAGTAAAGAGCACCGGGAGAAGGGGGTGAGAAGGGTAAGATGACAGACAGGTATGGAAAGAATGTGAATTAAAATTCAATGTGAATTGTCCAGCGCAGAGCCACAAAGATGATCAAGGGAGTGGAACATCTCCCTTATGAGGAAAGGCTGAGGGAGCTGGGTCTCTTTAGCTTGGAGAAGAGGAGGCTGAGGGGTGACCTTATCAGTGTTTATAAGTATGTTAAGGGTGAGTGTCAGGAAGATGGAGCCAGGCTCTTCTTGGTCTCACTAAGTGATAGGACAAGGGGCAATGGGTCCAAGCTGGAGCATAGGAGGTTCCAGGTTAACATAAGGAAAAACTTTTTCACCGTGAGGGTGACAGAGCACTGGAACAGGCTGCCCAGAGAGGTTGTGGAGTCTCCTTCTCTGGAGACATTCAAAACCCGACTGGACACGTTCCTGAGCGATGTGCTCTAGGTGGCCCTGCCTTGGCGGGGGGGGTTGGACTAGATGATCTTTCGAGGTCCCTTCCAACCTCTACGATTCTGTGATTCTGTAAAAAAAGCACTATCTCTTAGCAGAACAGAAAATCAAACGGTCAGCTAGGTGACTCTTTATTTGTTGTCATCTACATGCTTCCGTAAAACGCATCTCCATGAACTGTTTGCTGAGATTATCTTTACCGTACGGCTTAGGAAAGTAAACTTGCTCCACTTGGTGGAGCTTTATTCCTCACTCTTAATTTGAAACACCCTCTACTGGCACAGGCTCCCCAGGGCAGTGGTCACCGCCCCGAGCTTGACTGAGTTCAAGCAGCGTCTGGCCAACGCTCTCAGTCATCTGCTGTGCTTGGACTGGTCCTGTGTGGAGCCAGGAGTTGGACTGATGGGCCTTAGGGGGCCCTTCCAACTCAGGATATTCTGTGATTCTGTGATTTTTCAGTCCCAGGGCTAACAGAAATCTCTTGCCTTTTCAGTACTCTACCAACAGTTTCCCTGGATATTTTAGCCCTGCGTGTGCCATGTAAACCCACAGCATTTTGTCTGTTTGGACAAGATAATGCAGAGTTTTAACATTTGAACCTGAGTCTCAGGCAAAAAAAAAAGAAAAAAAAGGACTAATGCATTAGCTGAAAGCTTTCATTCTGGTCAAACAGTCTTTCTAGGCAATCCATAGCAGAATGAAAACAAGGAAGTTGCATACCTTTGCAAAACTACAGCACCTAACTCACCCTAACCGCAACACCAGACTTCTGTGGTTGCAACTTGCCCGAATTGACCAAACTAGTCCTTGCTGTGGCTCCTCTCCGGCTGGCGAGGATTTATGAATCACAGCCGACCAGCTGCCTGCTGATAACAAAGCAGCTCATTCGGTGCACGTTCCCAAGTTATTATGCTATTGTTTCAAAGGGTTAGTCAGCCTAGATCCAATTAAGATTGGGGTCAGCCTGCTTGCCCATGGCATGATAAGTGTCCTGCTGTGCTTACAGCACCATCTCCCCAAAAATGGTTAGGATACACGTTCCTGAGTGGACTTTGTTCACATCTGATGCTCGTTTGCTTGTTGCTAGGCTTTGACCTCAAATGCCTCTCTTTTTTTGGGCCTGCTTTCATTAGAAGAGATGGGGAAAGTTTGGTTGCAATGCAGAGTAGGTGCTTTAATAGACTGAATTGATGCTTTAATAGACCGAATTGTCAAATTCGTTTGGCCTCTGTCTCTACCAGTTGCCTACCTGATGTTTCTCCAGGTCAGAAGCTGGCAAAGGTTTCTGCTGAAGACCAGCCTCTCAGGGCTCCATCAGAGGCTTTCCACTTGTGTTTGGGGGTAGCAATACCTTCACTTCTCCAAAGTGATATCCTTTTTCATCCCTTTTTGTGATCAAACTGCAGTTAGGGAAGTGGAAAAAGGATTTTATTATTCTCAGAGTGTATCTACAAGGTACATTGAAGGCAGATGTAAGGTCTCGTTGACTGTGATCTGCAACCAAGATCCAGCCTAAAAAGTGTGTGAACACATTAAAAAAGATGGAAAATTTGAACCTTACTCCTTAGCAGGTTTATTGCCTTGGCCTCAGCTGGTGGCTTTGATCAGTCTGGCTGGACCACGTGCCCCTCAACAGCAAATAAAGTCCCTAAGTCATTCTCTAGGAAGGAATATCTAGGAAAATATGACTCTCTAACCTTCTTACGTGTTTGCTCTGTCATCAGAGACAGATGATATCATTAGACGTACCTTCAGTCTGACCAAGGATAGCCGTTGCATTTCTGCTGAAGGTCTCTATTAGCCCCAAAGCTTTCTGGTCCCAGGGGCTGCCTGACGGCTCTGTTGTCCCGTTATTCCCCGACTCCCCTACAAGTATGGAGCAAATTCAATTTGATCACAAACATACCAGCCACTCCACATCTGCATGGTGGCGTCTAGCCCGAATCAATACGTGATAGCCCAACTATTAAGACTCCTCCAGCTGTACGCTGGCAGTATTCCTCACATGCAAATACATTTGTTTGTCTTAAATGACAGTTTGGAACAGAGATCATCAGAGTCTCATTTTTAGCCAATTACCCAGCATTTGGTTTGCCCAATTTGCATGGAGAACAACCTATTATTGCTCTCAATCTGGGGGGAATTGTTTGCCTTTTGCAGCCTCACAAGCTGCAGATGGAGCCTAATTTTTTCGTAAATAAGTAAAACAATAAAGCGTGGAGGAAATAGTCTATCTGCGGATGTCAAGTAGGGAGAGAGCAGAGAGCACCTCGCCGCTGAAAATGGTGGCATTGATTATTGCTCATTAACTATGAAAAAGACTGAGCCAGTGTCATCAAATCTCCTGCAATACTTAATTGCAAAGCACTACTTTTAATGTTTTCCATCCTGTCTCCAGATTCTAAGGGATCTCAATATTATTGCATTCTTAGTGGGATTCAAGGGCTCCATAGACTGCTGTTATTTTTTTACATCAAAATGATGCGCACTTTTAAATAACTTTTCATCCTCAAAACTTTTTGAACACCTACTCTCACCTTAATTATATACATTAGGTTTTTCTTTCTTTCTCACACCAAAGATACCCAATGAGTAGTGTCAGCATGGCCATCATAAAGAGGACTAATATTTATAAAAAGAATACAAGAACTTCTATGTCTATGTCTCATCAACCAAGAACAAGAAAAAATAACACAGACTTGAGGACATGCGAAACGGGAATCAAGGTCTTTCAGAGGATGAAAAGCTCAACTCTTGTAGAAGAAAAAACCAAGAGATCTGACCTTGCTTATGTCACTAAAATGAGGTCTATGGTTATGATATGTAAGAACACCAGAAGTATTGAACATAGAGGGAGAAGATGGAAAAATCAACAGTGGCAGAAGAAAAGGGTCTAAGTAGACCAGAAATAAAGTTTGGCTCAAAATTAAAGGATGATTCCTGGCTATCAGAGGGGACAAATGTTGGAACGAAAATCTTGAATACTTGAAAGGCAACTGGGCTCATATAGCATGGTACCAGATGCTCCAGGAGATGGTAGATCATGACCCATATAAACCCTTCCAAGCTAATGCTCCCAAGCTGTGGTTCAGATGGCAGTAGGAGAAGCAACAGCCCAGCAGAGAAACATATTTCAACACAAGACTTTGGGAAATGCAGAGTCAGCCCTCGAGGTGCTGCATGCATTTGCTTTTCTGTGCTTCTCTACATTTACTCCAAACCAACGTGGCAGACCACAACGAGAACGTGAGCAGTCGATTTATGGCTCTTCTTGCTCTTTCTCCTCTTGATGTGAGGGAACTTTGTGGCCCCCGAGAGAAGCAGGACATAAAAGCTGTGGACAGAGGGTATGAAACTGCTTTTTTTTTTTTTCTGCTGACTCCAACAGAGGTGCCACTTAATTTGATGGTTAGTAGTTACGGGCAACGTGTGTTTAAACAGAAGAAAAAAACCCCTCTCCCTGCAGGTCTCATTACTGAAGAAAGTTCTTGCCACAGCTTCCTCTCTTGGAAAGAAGCCTGGCTTTAAGGAATCAGCAGAAATCTGCTACTGGGAAGTTGGAAAGGGAGACAGGGTACAGGGGTCCCAGCCCTACTGATGACATCTCCAGCAGGAATGTAGGACATTTTGCCTTTGTACCTAGATATGCTCTGACGAACAGTCGTTTTGCCACGCAAGCACAATTCACAATCCAGTTTTCTTCCTGCTAATTTAAATATGTATTACAGCAGGGTGCGAAGAGCCTTCAGGATCCTTTAATACAGTGTCGGAAGTAAGTGAGGTTAATTAAAACTCACTGTTTTAAAAGGAAGTAAGTCTTCAGGCTTCAAGCTATAAAGCCAGTGATAACTGGCGAGTTGCAGGAAAAAAAAAATCATGTTCTTTACAGGTGAGATAATTTGCCATTGCCACAGGGGCAATTCTTCATGACTTTTCTCTGCATGAGAGGCCAGTAAAGGCTGGTGTCGCATAGATAATTTGTAGAAAGGAGAACATTCCTGCATGACCATCATTGCCTCGGTAGTGACTCAGACATGGGACTTCTAGAAGCACCCATCTGGCTGTGGCCTCTTTGCTGGGTATGTACCTGGAGTCAGGAGCTATAACAAATAATTCTTGATAGATCAGCCAAGTTTTGTAACAAGTTGGGAGTCCGACAAATGGATCTTTTCTGCTAAAACAGTCCCCCAGTAGAGTCACAGCATTATCTACTGACAGCCATCAGAGACCTGGACCTGTCAGCATCTCAGGCTGAAGTCTTCCGGGATGAGAGCTTGACTCTGGATTCACCTCCAGAAGGCATTTTACAGGTGTAAAATAGGTAAATATCCAATTGCTTTAATTTTCTATAAATATCTAGACAGAGAAGCAGGCTGGATTCATCCTACAGCATTATGCATCAAGGAATTCCAGGAGGTGTTTTATGCTTTCAAGGGCTAGCAAAACATCCTGAAAAAGAATTATCCAGACACCAGCACAGACCTCAGCACGTCATCCTCTCTTCCTCTCATGATACATGTCCGCTGTATCGTGTAGCACACCCAGCATCCATCTCAGCCAGGCATTATAGAGGGGGAACGGTCACTCTGCATTATCACACGAGTTTTTCCTGCTTTTAGGTCAGAATTAATTCTGGAACAGGCTGCCCAGAGAGGTTGTGGAGTCTCCTTCTCTGGAGACATTCAAAACCCGACTGGACACGTTCCTGAGTGATGTGCTCTAGGTGGCCCTGCCTTGGCAGGGGGGGTTGGACTAGATGATCTTTCGAGGTCCCTTCCAACCCTTGCGATTCTGTGATTCTATGATTAATGAAATAATAGTCTATGGAGGGGTTGGCAACCACTGCACGTTAGGGAGCACACATCTTTATCTGATGCAGCCTCTCAGACGTGGGGTTCCACTTTTACGGTATAAATATCCTCCTTAGGAGAAGCTGCTCATGAAACGAGCAAAGAAAATAATGCATAACTGTAACCTGACATTGATGACTTATATAATTGTTTAACAAACCCTCTACAATACACTCTGTGAGAATACAAATGACACAAACAACTCATTAATAAGTCATTGATAATGGGAAGCAAAATGCATTAGCAGGGAAGAAAGAGTGGTGATTTAGGATTATTTGACGGTAGCAGTATATCTTGCAGGTCTTTGGAGTGCATCCTTAAAAATATATTAATTTCTAAAAGCTGTCAGCTGCAGTTCAGTTTAATTTAAAAAAAAACCACAAACAACAGAACTACAATGTTGCAATACACACTTTTGTTTTTAAAAATAATAAGAACCCTTATTCATATGCTCATTTTCAAAGTGTAATACAGCCTGCCACTCTTGAGCGATGTGAGGCAGCCTCTAATCTAAAAGCTTAATAGATAGATCATAATTGTTGGTTGGCAAGACAAAAGGATGTGATTATAATTAGAGGGGGGTGATGCCTAATGATTTTTAAGCTTTTTATTGAAAAGGTTTTATACTTCGATTCACTTTTGTTTATGGGCATATGCCTATATTTTATAAACGGATACTTACTTTTTATCCTCCCTTTCACTTCTTTATGTCTTTCATTTACTTACAGAGTAATTTTTGTGCCTTTTTCCTGATGGATGTGGAGATAAACATTTTTTATAATGCCTTATTGTTCAGCCATAAAGCAACAAGGGAAAATGGCTGCAAGTTGCGCCAGGGAAGGTTCAGGTTGGAGATGAGGAGAAATTTCTTCTCGGAAAGGGTGGTCGGGCATTGGAACGGGTTGCCCAGGGAGGTGGTGGAGTCACCGTCCCTGAGGGTGTTTAAGGAAAGGTTAGATGTGGTACTTAGGGACGTGGTTTAGTGGGTAATAGGTGGTGTGGGATGATTGGACTAGATGATCCTTGAGGTCACTTCCAACCTTAATGATTCTATTCTATTCTATTCTATTCTAAAACTCACGTACTTTTGCCTGGGAAGATTCTTTTCCCCTTTTCTGACGTGTTTGATCACCATGCAGGCCATGCACCTTTTACAGCTGTTTCTAGACAGAATTGCGTTAGAAATCCTTGGCTGTGCTAATTTTCTAATGACCTGCGCTCGTATTGATACAAAATGACACCATCCCTTTCGGTAAGAAACGTGTAGGTTTCCTGTGCTCAACAATCTCCAAATTAAATTTTTTTGGCAGTGACAGGGAACATAAAACTGTTATTATTGGATAATACCAGAAGCCCCTCTAAGCTGATATCTGAAGCCCTGCGGTGACCTCAAGCATACCCACATCGCTGTCATTAGCCATGAAGCACAGGCAGCGTGATTTCACATTGCCTGAGGAATGTGGCCCAGATATATTGAAAACAGTGGTCAGCAGCAGATGTCAAGGGGAGAGTTTGAGGGCAGAGAGTGGTACACTGCAGCATGCTGCTCTACCCTAGAGAGACCTCTGGAGTTGGAGATGTATACTATTATATTTAGTAGTCATCACTTGACTGGCTTTTTTTTTCCCCATCATTTTGTTTAATCAATTTTTGAAGATATGTAAATACACAAAGTTGATGAGAGGGCTGAAGCACCTCTGCTATGAGGACAGGCTGAGGGAGCTGGGGTTGTTCAGCCTGGAGACGAGAAGGCTCCAGGGAGACCTAATTGCAGCCTACCGGTACCTAAAGGGGCCTACAGGAAAGCTGGAGAGGGGCTGGTTACAGGGGCAGGGAGTGATAGGACAAGGGGTAATGGGTTTAAACTGAAAGAGGGGAGGCTTAGATTAGATATTAGGAAGAAATTATTCCCTGAGGGTGGAGAGGCAGTAGAACAGGTTGCCCAGAGAAGCTGTGGCTGCCCCATCCCTGAATGAGTTCAAGACCAGGTTGGATGGGGCTTTGGGCACCCTGGTCTAGTGTCGGGTGTCCCTGCCCATAGCAGGGCGGTTGGACCTAGATGGTCTTTGAGGTCCCTTCTAACCCAAACCATTCTATGATTCTGTGATTTAGCAACTATTAAGTCCTATGCTGAGAAATACTCTAGCTTAAGTTTTTGCTGTGTGAAATACTTCTTTTTCTTGTTTTAACTTGCCACCTGCTATTTCCATTGCAGAACTCCCAATAATTCTTGTTTTGTTTTGTTACATTTTGTTTCGTTCTGTTTTAAAAAGAGGAAAATGAATAAACATTTGCTCCCCTTTTGATGCCACTCAGGACTTTGCAGACCCCTGTCAGCTCCCAGCAGTCCCGTTTTCTGGGATGATGAAGCCTAATTTCTTTAGTCATACTTTGCAAGGAGATTGTTCCCCTTCTGTGATAATCCCCATCAATTTTTCTTATATCTTTTCCAATTCTATTCTGTTCTGTTTGAGACAGGGGAACTTGAAAGGCATACAGTAATTAGTAAATGCTTAATAGATATGTACCATCACAATGTCCATTTTTTGGTTTATTCCTTGTGGTTTTGCAGTGGGCTCCTTCTTGTCCTTTAACAGGGCTGTAAATGTCCTGAAGACAAAACCCACCATTTAGTCCCCTCCTCAGTGCCTGGCACTATTGAGTCTGGTGTTGGATAAAACCTGAGAAGCAGACAGTGCGGTGCAACCAACACAGCTCGTGCATACTCCTTTACCCTGTTTTCGAGATCAATTCTAGATCAATTCAAAGATTCACCTCCTGCACTTCACGGCCAGATTCAGCAGTGACCTCCCCTCCCTCTTCAGTTAAAGGTCTCTATTTCTGGTTGGAGTCTGTCTGAGTCAGCTTCAGGCAATCATTTCTGCTTCTCCCATTTCTTTGCCAGATTAAACATCCTTTTATGACTCCCCTATTTTCTCCCTGTGAAAATATTTGTGGATTCTAAGGAATATTCTTTTTACTAAGTGAAACAGATTGAGTTCCGTGACTTTTATTTTTTTTCCTGCCACAATACAGCATTTTTTCCAGCCCTCAAATCATTTTTGCAGCTCTTTCTGTACACACTCTGGGTTTTTTTCAGCATCTTGTTTAAAGATGATGACAACAGGACTGGACTCAGCGTTGATGTAACAAGCTGTGATTGTTAATTCTGAATTGACGTCGTCTTGGATCACATTCCAGGGCACATTTGATTTGGATCAGCACATGACAGCACGGAGATTATGACCACTTTTGGCTGGCTTTGCAAAGACAGACAGATTACTTCCTCTCTAAATCTGGCCTGTTTTGCTCGGGATGGTAACAAGTAAACAGCCTTTCCCTATCCTTATCTTGACCTATGAGCCGTTCGTTGCACCTTTTCTCCCCTGTCAAGTTAAGGAGGGAGAGGCATAGAGCGGCTTTGGTGGGCACCTGGACTCCATCCGGGGTCAATCCACCACAGTCTGCTGTCCACCAGGACTCCCAGGTCCTCCTCTGCAGTGCTGCTTCCCAGCAGGTCAACCCCTAACCTGTACTGGTGCTTGGGGTTAGTCCTCCCTGGGTGCAGGACTCTACGCTTGCCCATACCAAATCTCATTAGGTACCTATCAGTCCAACTCTCCACCCTGTCCACATGTGCCCGAATGGCAGCACAACCTTCTGGTGCGTCAGTCACTCTTCCCAGTTTTATATCATCAGCAAACTTGTTGAGGGTACACTCTGTCCCTTCATCCAGGTCATTGATGAATATGCTGAATAAGACCAGACCCAGTACTGACCTGTGGTGCACCCTGCTATCTACAACACAAAATACAAGCTTAAGATAGCTCAACATTGTAAGCTACTAGAATGGTGGCCATTAGATAAGTGCTTTACATGCCATGAAAGTCCTGCTTTTGGTCTAATACTGCAAAATTTTAGTTATGGTGCATTTCATACAGGCTTGGGGTGGGGTGGCTGGAAAGCTGTGTAGAGGAAAAGGACCTGGGGGTGTTGGTTGACGCCCGCCTGGACATGAGCCGGCAGTGTGCCAAGTGNCTGAGGGAACTGGGTTTGTTTAGTCTGGAGAAGAGGAGGCTCAGGGGAGACCTTATTGCCCTCTACAACTACCTGAAAGGAAGTTGTGGTGAGCTGGGGGTCGGCCTCTTCTCACAGATAACTAGTGACAGGACTAGGGGGAACGGCTGCAAGTTGCACCAGGGGAGGTTCAGGTTGGAGATGAGGATAAATTTCTTCTCGGAAAGGGTGGTTGGGCATTGGAACGGGTTGCCCAGGGAGGTGGTGGAGTCACCATCCCTGAGGGGGTTTAAGGAAATGTTAGATGTGGTACTGAGGGACATGGTTTAGTGGGTAATAGGGGGGGGGGAGGGGGATGGCTGGACTAGATGATCCCTGAGATCTCTTCCAACCTTAATGATTCTATGACTCTATGATCTTTACAAAAGTTACATTAGGATATTAATGTCCTAGAATAGGATATCCCTTAGGCAGGAACTACAGACTGGTTAGGGATCGCTATTATTTCAGGCAGTGAGTGTGTGTTTTACCTCTATTCAGAATATCCCTTTTATGTCGGTCTAAGGACATTTTTATTACTTCTTCTGCCAAGTACCTCTGGGACTGGATCCAGTACCTTCCTGCTGCACAAGCCACTTGGATCACCTCGGTGCTTTGGGAATCCCACTGAGAGAGGGAGATGCCAGCAATTTCTACTTAGGTCTGTGAAGAAATCACTCCTTGCTCAGCAAATTAAGGACACGACTACCTCTCCCCAGCTAATCAGAACAATCTTGTAGTGCAGATTTACAAGCTTAGGTGCCAAATAACCAGGAAATCAGCAAACACATGTGCCCTTCCAAATAATCCTTTGCCTAGAAAGGGCAGCTATTGAGATGATATTTAGATATAATTGACTGACTCTGTGTGGTCCCTGGCTCAATATGTTCAGGATGTTGATTTTTATTCTTGGACAATTTCAGCTAAGCTTAGTCCATTTGTCCCTACAAGATTCCCAGTTTAGCTAAAAACCTCTGCCTGTAGGACTTGGACGCACTCAGCTCTGTGGGTGTGCATTCAAGAGGTCCAATCTTTGAGTGTTCAGCTTGGCTTGATGTTCCTAAGTTGCGTAGCTGAAAAGTTTGACATCCAACCAGTGGTCTCTGGACACCTACGTTCAATCCTGTGAGCTTACAGAAGTATACTGGTGCTTTATTAATTTTTATGTATCTTAATCAGTGGTAGCTGTAATTATTAAACACATTATTTGACTTTGTTAGGAAGCTTTGGGAAATGAAGAGAGCTTTATCATCTATGCCTGTATATTGCTTGAGGCAGGAGTTTGGAATAAGCAATACAGAGGAAACATAGCTGTTATGTCAGGGAAAAAAAATAATAGAAAAATATATAATCAGGAGACCTGCTTTCCAAACAGTTCATTGACCATCCTTCAGTGATCATCATATCCATGGATGGGGAAAGGACTGACCGAGTTAGGTTTCTTTGCCTCTTCAAAGAAGGAGAAATAATGTTCAGAGGATTGTGGATTGTGAGGAAAGCAGAGAAAGGATTTCATGTCCTATGTCCCTTTTAACAGCACAACATTCTATATGGTGCCTACAACAAAACTCTCCAGAGAGAAAAAAAAAATGTATAAAGAACTAAGTCTCTTGGGTCGCAGCGGTCTGTTTTCCCTTTTCCTCTCTTCTCGTGCATTCATACGTCAGATGGTTTAATGTGGAGTGAAGCTAACCATCTCCATCCACAGATCTCTCAAGTGCTCAAGGTGTCTAAATGGGAAGTGGCTTTGTACTCACGCTTCAGGCAAAGGCCCTTTGGAGCAATCACTCGTGTGAGCAGCTGGATTCAACACCTGCGTGGCAGAGGCTAAGTGCTCTGCCTTATTTTGCGAGCAAAAGGCTGAAAATATCACTCATTACCATTTATTATGCCAAATTATGCCGAAGGGGAAATAGATCTCTTTGGCTTCAATCCTACTCCTTTAAGTTTGCCCCATCAGGATGGAGAACGGGAAGAAGTGTCTTCTCCTTGAAGTTATATTTGAGCTATATTAAAAAAGATTTTGGGACAATCAAACCAAAGTGAAGAGTAAGCAAGCCTTTTAGCCCTCATGAGTGGAGTTCAAGCAGCTGCCAACATTTCTGAGTCGCAGAAAAACTAACATTAAAAAAAGAATACATAAAAATGAATCCGCTCTGCTCTCCTGAACAGATATTTTTAAAAAAAAAAACACCTCTTTTTCCAAAGTTTCCAAGTACCCACCTCAAATTCACCCTTCTCCAAAGCAAAATGAAGCTGTGTCATCTTCAGTGACAGCTGGCAAGCGGAAAAGACGTGGGAAGATGAGAATACAGAGAGCAGCAGCCGAGAAGTGCTGTGGGAGGATACATGTGGCCAGGCTGTGTAAGTCTTCATGTGTCTGTTAGTGTCTTGACCAACAGGTAATTGGTGACCCTTCCAGTTTATGGCTGAAATTTCAGCCAAAAAAAAAAAGGTAACTTTGGGCAATTCTTTTGATTCCATTCCAGAGAATCCTGGGTTAGCAGAGGCAGGAATTGGTCAGAAGCTATGCCTACCGTTTTCTGACCAGCTTGGAAGTGTGAAGGACAACAGATTCACAACTCACCTGCCTTGATGGCAGCATGCACTTCTTTTTCTTACTGTTGATCCAGCTGTATGAATTCAAGCTTCACTGCAGATTTTGTCTGAAGGTGAGCGTTAGATAATCACCTCTGAATGGGAAATTAAAAATGGCCAGGTATTTGTCATTGTAAATCGGGCAGAAATAGAATCATCAAATCAGAAATGGACTTTTGGGCTGTTTGCTGTAGCCTGTGCAAGTATTTTCTTTCCTCACAGTAAACAGGAACGAGCAGTTCCATGAAGCACTTTGCCAACACATTTCTGGCCTACGTTTTTCTGGAGGACATAATGGAAATTTTTGATAAGAGGGAAATCACATCACTCACTCAAGAGTTTAATTCTAGGTAGCAGTCCTTCCTGCCTTGCCACAGATGTAATGGTTCACTCATAGAATCACAGAATCTTTAAGGTTTGAAAAGACCCCTAGGATTACCAAGTCCAACCGTCAACCCAATACCACCATGTCTAGTAAACCATGTCCTGAAGTGCCACATCTACACAGTTTTTGAACACCTCCAGGGACGGTGACTCCCCCCCCTCCCTGGGCAGCCTGTTCCAAGGCCTGACCACTCTTTTGGTGGAGAATTTTTTCCTGATATCCAAATTAAACCTCCCCTGCAGCAATTTGAGGCCATTTCCTTTTGTCCTTCTGGTAGTTACTTGGGAGAAGAGACCAACACCCACCTCACTACAACCTTCTTTCAGGTAGTTGTAGAGCACGATAAGGTGTACAGAGCGATAAGGTCCATCAGTGTCCATTAAGGCTGGGACTCTGTCCTGGCCAGGTAGTGGTGGCCCTTTACACAACAATTAAAAGCATCTAATTGCAGATGGAAACATTTCCCAGATATAACCTTAAAAGACGCTAAGACTACCTTCAAAGAGGAGAGTTATTAATCTTGATGCACTGCCTGAAAACCTGCTCAGTCATGGTAGAATAAATGCTTCAAAGCAAGCAGGCATCCCCGATGTGCCTGAAAGAACATGCTCTTCTCTCAGGAATTTATTTCAGTGGCTGGTTCTTAGACTTTCATAAAGTGAAATAAGGTGCATCAAACAAAAGTGGTATTCATGTCAAGGCAGAAATACTTAAATGTAGGTGTCAACAAGTAGTCTTCTACATGTGCGTTGGTATCTGAGTTCACAACAGAGTGAAGAGCTAGTCAGTACAGTCAGCAGGCTTGGTTTGACCAACAGAGACATCCAAGGATGTCACA
>VWZZ01004919.1:23820-37437 GCA_013399095.1 Psophia crepitans | reverse complement strand
GATTCTGTGATTCTGTGATGATAGAGAAAAATTAGAAAGCAGCAAGATCCTCAACTGCAGAAGTGTTGGGGAAGCTGACATTATTTTTCATTCATGATCACAAATGCTTATAGCCCATTTTTGGCAGACTTAGGGTTTGCCCAAAGACGTTCAACAAATAAATTATGATCTATGTCAATGAAAGGAGACAGCAAGCAATTCACTGCACCATGATGTCAGGCTTTAGATCAAGGAAGCACTGTGAAAACTGTTAAAAAAAAAATATCCAGGTACAATGATAACTTCTTTGGGGTGTTAACTTCATGACATTCAATGGGGTGGCTTCAGAGTAAAAGTGTCAGTCAGAGGCATTGCCATGAGCAATAGTACAGGAAACACAACACATAACCACTGTTTCTATTTCCTCCTAAGCATGAAAGATGAGAGTTTATGTGCTTCTGGCTTCCTGTAGGATCAAAAGGGAATTTTCTTTATTCATGTGGTCAGAGGCAAAGCAGGCTGTTCTCTGTGAAAGATTTCTCATGTTGTCTATGTCACTGACAGCCATTAATGGAAATACCATGATCGAAAGGAAATCAGCTGTAACTGATGTTGGCCACTATGTTACTTTGATGAAATAATAAAAGTAATCAGTAAGGACCAAAAGCCAGGTAAGAAGAGCACCTGTATTTGCTCTTGGCTTGGGGTTCATGGAGATTTTTTTTTAAATTGCACTATAAAAGGGAGAAAAGAGGGATTGTGCCTGAAAAAACATTGCCACTGAGGTTAGTGGAAATTTTGGGTTTTGGTGAGAGCAGACCAGAGTAGCGAGTCCTGTGTTTCATAGAATCATGGAGTCTTTAAGGTTGGAAAAGTCCCCTAAGGTCATCGAGTCCAACCATCAACCCAACACCACCATGTCTACTAAACCATGTCCCAAAGTGCCATGTCTCCAGGCTTTTTGAACACCTCCAGGGACGGTGACTCCACCACCTCCCTGAGGAGCCTGTCCCAATGCCTGACCACTCTTTCAGTGAAGAAATTTTTCCTAATATTTAATCTAAACGTGCCCCGGAGCAATTTGAGGCCATTTCCTCTTGTCCTATCACTTGTTACTTGGGAGAAGAGACCAACAGCCACCTAACAACAACCTCTGTTCAGGTAGTTGTAGAGATCAATAAGATCTCCCCTCAGCCTCCTCTTCTCCAGACTAAACAACCCCAGTTCCCTCAGCCGCTCTTTATCAGACTTGCTCTCTAGACTCACAGCCTCCGGTGAAGTCAGTCACGCGGTTCCCGGAAGAGCGATTGGCTGCAGGATCGGGTCCTAGGTTATCATTTCATTCTTGTGGGGATTTGCTAATGTAGTCAGTCCAGTAAGCTCGATTTTGATGCCATCGCATTTTACTTGACGCTAAACTAACCCAGCTGTTTGTAATTAGCACAGATGAAAAGAACAATAACAAAAATGCAGCCTGCCCTTCCAGCTCTACACATACTCAATGCAAAGAGTTCACCAAGTTCTGATGATTTTCCCTCCCTGTGCTCTAACTAAAACATCCAAAACAATCGATCTCGCTGAAGACCAGACGAAAAAAAAATTGTTTATTGTTCCCCAAACGTTTCTGACGGGCAGCAGCGATTGGCTAACGACAGATAAATGTTGCTCCGGGCGCGCGTGCAGGCTCGCTGCTGCGGAGCTGATCTAAGCACCAAGCTAAAGGCAGGCGAGGGCCGGGCGATGGCTGCCGCTGCGCTGGGACAGGATGAGGTAGAGAGCTGGTTTCTTACCAGGACTGGGATCCAGGGCAGCTGGCCCACCCTCCCATTGGGAACAGTGAACAAGGAGCTTGTAAAATACACAGACCAAATGGAAATGACCCCTATTGACTGAAACCAGCTGCATGTCAGACCTCTCACTGTCTCTCTTGATTTGCTATCTCAAATAAATGGATGTGGTAGAAGGGGCTATGGAAAGAAAACAAAATAATTTATTCTCCTTGAAGTCGTGCCACGCTAATAAGCCACAGTTTTTACAGCTGAAAAGAAAATGTTTATTCGTAGATTAAGTTTTTCCCGCTTTTTTTTTTTTTTTTTTTGGCTTTGAAAGTCTGCAGTTTAGAATAAGACATGGTGTCAAATATAGCATTGGTAGGTTTTGTTAGGTATTCATCACATAAAACTGCTGGCTAATGAGAGCTTGGGTTTTTTGCATTTCGATTCACAAAACAAAGTTACGACAGCTTTTGTTGGTGCTTTGGCTTAGATCTGTGTGGTGGCTCAGCCCCATGAAAAAGGTCGTAGTGAGTTTTGAAGAAGGAAGACGTGCAGAATGACTTGACTTATTCATGTGTTGTTTTTTTTATTTTTCCTAATACACTCCTGGATAACACCAGTTATTCTGAGCGTTGTAAAGAGCTGCTTGCTGTAACCAGGGTAGCACTTGAATTTGAAAACACTAAGGACAACTATCGCTTAAATCCTCCATTTTATACCCAGGATGGGTTACTGCTTTTGATGTTAGGTTGAGCTCTGTTCTGACTTTAGAGGTAGGGAAGGAGGTATTTAACCTCGCTGTCATAGTTGCCTCAATCTCTTTTGTCAGGTCTACACATGCCATAGTGTGGTCATGGTTTGATTGGTTTTCTTAAAGAAATTTCCTAAGAGTCATCACTCTAGTTTTCCTTCATATAAACTGAGGCACTGATTGTTTTGCAAGTGTATCTTTTCTTTTTTTTTTTAAAGTCTAGTTTAGCCTATTGATTGTTAGTGAAATAAACCACCAGATTTGGATTAATGGATCTATTAAAGTGTCTCAGTGGAATGACCTTCATGAAGTATGCAAAAACATATGGGATACAAAAAATTTCAGGATGATACTTGGAATTGATCCTGTTACTTCTAAAAAGAAGTCTTTTGCCTTCCACAACCTCCTTTTTTTTTTCTCTAATATTTTTCTTCTTTTTTCTCCTTAAGAATTTGTTTCTTCCTCACTCCCAGGTGTACAAACACAATAGGGTAGCAGCTTTGAACATAGGAGCCTTTACCTGTTGCCTTGCAGTGGAGTTGCACAGGCAGATGTTATTGCAATATAAAGTAGATTGACATTCCTATCTATAGGTTCTGTGTGTCCCGGCAGTCGCTCTATTTGCTTTAAAAACAAAACCAAAATGCAGTTCAGTCTGGTCATTGCTCCTCCACTGGCAGAGTTTATCCACATTGGTTTGTAGGATCTTCTGATCGTCATCTGTGACCCATAGATATTGCTATGGGGAGAGGCTCATACCACTGCTGTTTGTTGCTGTCTGTCTTATGGGTGGCATCTCTTACTGATGAGCTATCTGCAATTCATTGTAACCTCTGGCTGGATAATGAATTATGAGCTAGTTGATGGGTTGTTCAGATCATGCTAGTAGGGCATCAAGTGATGCTGTGGACCTCCTTCCTTTCATTTTTATCTTGCCATTTTCTGTTGACTAAGTACTTGCATTAGTGAGTAAACCAAGCTTATGTTGAGTTCTTAAAAAATGTGAAAAGGTAAAGCAGTCTTGGGTGGCTGCCTGTAAAGAATGTCCTGTGTGCACAGAACCATTTATGCAAGGGAGGTTTCTATGGGTTTGGAAGGAGCCCTTCTCCTAGCTGACATCTGTCAGGCCCTGTCTTTGGCACACTCTTATAGGACGCCGCTGATTTCAGTAGTCCAAAGGTAGGGTGGCACCAGCGAGGTCTCTGTATGTCAGTAGAGCTCACAGCTTTGGGATAAGCCTGTAATTGCACTGAAAAGGAACCCTTATTTCTCTGTATTTTGGCTATAGCCATAGTACACAAGGGCCCTCTCCTGCAGTCCAACATGTGGCAGCCCTTCCCGTTGCCCTTTGGTGGTGTTCAGGTAAAAGTGAACAAATCCCATTGTTATTAAGGAGAGTTTTGTCCTGGTCAGGACTCCAGGGCCCAATCCAGTGACAGCACAAAACGTGAGGAATACAGAACAGAGAGAGGGATTAGCAATCAGTAACACCACAGCAGATGTTTGAACTTTCCAGCAAAGAGAGAGGATCAGGTTGAAGCTGCCCTCTTTATTTTCCTGTCTTTCTGATGAAAGAACAGGTAGGGTACTAGTACAATTGCAGAATATATTTGAGCCTGAATTTGAAAAGCACATCAATGCAATATATTTATGAATGAGTCTTCTAAATAATATCTGTAGTTAAAACAAGAGGGGAACTTTGTTTCATGTTTATTTTGATCAGACTTTCCTTTTTAAAAGTTGCAAGAGTACAAGCTTGACGAAGCTAATGCTACTAAGCTGGCCAAAGAGAAGAGGATGAGCGCCAGTTATTTTTCCTCAGCAGCACAGTAGGAAATGTGTAACTGTTAAATTTCAGTTCAGATGTTTGTATCTTTACATATTTACAGTGGAAAACTAGATTAGAGCCCAAGAATATGTTCTTTCTCAAACTGAAATAAGATGCCTTTTATCAAGGGAACAGCAAGAGAGAAACTAAATAAATCTCAAAACACAGGACAAGGCATCGTTTCTACAACAGCAGAAATTTTACTCTGATTGCTGAGATCATCATGTATGAATGTTGAATTTTCTGCCTTGTTCTGTTCCAGAGGCTGAAGGCAGCGCTGACTCATCATCCTGCCGCCATGTCGAACGGGAATATGAACACCATGGGCCACATGATGGAAATGATGAGCTCGCGGCAGGACCAGACGCCACACCATCATATGCACTCACATCCTCATCAGCACCAGACACTGCCACCTCATCACTCATACCCGCATCAGCACCAGCATCCGGCGCACCATCCTCATCCTCAGCCTCATCACCAGCAGAATCATCCCCACCACCACTCCCACTCGCACCTTCACGCACACCCGGCACATCACCAGACCTCGCCGCACCCCCCGCTGCACTCAGGCGGACAAGCACAGGTAGACCTTCATGCCATGCTACATCGCTGAGTTTTGCTGTTATGCGGAGTTAAAGCTTGATCCCTGTATTACTTCTTCTTGCAGGCATGTCTTGCTAGATACCAGCCCCTCGGGCTACTCACCAACGTCTGCTCCTAGTGGTGAGGAAGCACAAATTTTATTCGGAAAACAGAGTGAAGCAACAAATTGTTTCGCTGCTTAATTTGCTAGACATTTGTAGTATCTTACTTTATAAGGAGCTCCAAGCTTTTTCAGTGCTCTGAGCTCTGCAGATTGCCACATAGCCTTTTATGGATGAGGTTTATAATGGAGATTGGCATATTACGTATGTTGCTTAAAGTGCTTGAACCTAAACCTCTCAGGCTGAGATTTAAAGACCTATATGTGTTCTACCTACAGAAATACATAGTGTGATCTGTAGTGAGGTAAAACAGTACTTCATGTACATACTCAGAGCAAGATGTGCGTGTGTGTAAAAAAATAGCCTCACTGAACTTAACGAGCTATTTATTTCCCATAGAGACTGGAGATAGTAGAGGTACTTTCAAGGTAAGATACGCTGGCTTATAGGGGAAAAGGATCCAGATGCTGTGAAGGGGATAGCACCCCCAGCTGTGGGGTATGAGAGAAAGCCAAGGTTAGCTGAGAACATAGGCAGTAGTTGGCAGGTGTTGTGTCAGGAGAAAAAGGTGGTGAATCCAGTCCAAGGAGAGAGATTTAAACCAGGAAGGCAATTTTGAATTGGATTCATTTGATGAGAACTCAGTGAAGGTCTCCATTGAATGAGATGGAGGTCTGCATTTCTGAACCAGGTATATTGGCTTCAGCAGTTTGGACAATGCAGTATCTGATTGGAATGTTTCTTGAACTAATGAACTAGTGAGCACGGATTTTAGCAGTCATTTTTAAGAGCAATTCTATTAATGTCTTAAGGTGATAGGCTCCTGCATCAGGATTGCACAAGAAAAATAAAGCTCTGGGGGCAGTAACTGTAACATGTCCGGTCTGGGGAGCAAATTTAAGGAGGACAAGCAGGCAGAGCTGAATGAAGACAAAGAGGAGTGCCAGCCATAAGAAGTTCAATCTGTGAAGTATTGTGTTGCTTGCAAATACCTTTCAGACAAGCTCTTAGAAAACATTAAAGAAAATGAGAGTATTTGGCTGACATCCCAGTGTCCCACAACATTAACTATTTACTAACATCTAGCTTTATTATTGCAGAGGCTGCAAGCACATGGGATTTCCCTAAAGCATTTGCTAATGTAAAATGAATTGTCAGCTTTAGAGAAACAGTCTAAATAAGAAAGCAGCAGACTCCCCTGTGAGAAGATGTCCAGAGCTTTCCTAAGTTTACTTCAGTTTTTACTTTGTGAATTCAATTATTTTCCCATCTGTTAATGAGTTATTTTCCTTGGAGTTGTTTAAAAACTCCAATTAAAAAGACGTTATCTCATAACAGAGAAACCAAAAGGAACCTGATGGCTGTCTTGGAGATCCATGGAAGAGTAAGGATACAGTTGTGCTTAGTAGACTGAGTACTCTGTGGATGAGATGGAGGACATCACTTAACCTCTCTGAGGCTTTTAAAACAAGGGTAATAGTACTGACACCTCAACGAGGGGTTGGGAGGATAAGCATGTTAATGCAGGTGAGAGAGTTAGATACCGTGCTATGGAGCACTGCTGCAGAACATCCACATTACCACTTTTAACAGATGAGGAGAAAACAGGTACTAGAGAAAACTAACATCAATGAGCCAGTGGCCGTCCTCTGGACCCACTCAAGCAGGTCCATATCTTCTTACACTCATTCCAGTTAGGACAGCCTAGACTTCTTGTGCTTTGTATTCCCTATTAGCTAGGCACCCCAAGAGATTCGCAAGAAGGCAAGAAGACTTATGGGCACCAGGGCAGGTGGGCTAACTGTCAGCCACGAAACTATGTCAGATTCACCCTGTATGCCACCACCACACAGTCTGGAGCTGGACCTAGGCAGTCACATGAGCTTTGCCATGCACAGCGTGTCACTGAAGGCAACAGGCCCCATCAGGATCAAGGAGGTCTTCACCTTGTCCATAGGTGTGTCACCAAGAGGATGGGAACAGAGGGTGATGGAGTATGAATCCTAGGGTCAGGTGCTTTCCTGGGCAGCAGAGCTCTTGCTGTGCATCTGTTCTCATGGTGCAAAGGCAATAGTGATTTCTGAATCCTTAGTGGGGAGAAAAGAAGGATTTACTGAGTAAACCACATGGTTATTACTTTACCAAGTCCCCATGGTAGTGGCCTCTTTGGGGGTCAGATTGATCCAGCAGACATGAATTTTATGGTGCGTTTTACTAATTATTAACCTCCTTATTTTTCTGAGCCAGATTCTTCCATTCCAAACCACCTGCCAAATGACAGCATGGTCCTCGCTGCTGTAAGCCGTGTGCTCCCATACCGAGACTGTGGTTATTCTACACCACACCCTTCTGTGATGTCAGAATTCATTTCATGCTTTTCAGCTGCCATTCCGATACACAAAAGTCCAATGAATTATGCTTTCGTAGAATGAGTGAACGGGTATTAGTATTGTGGTAAGTTGCAAAGAACGGAGAGAAGTATTGGGTCAAGCGTAAGAGTAGAAACCACCTTCTGATAGATATCTTTCTGAGAAAGTGAGATATTTTATGAAGCTGTAGCTATATTGTCTCAACTACTACAAAAATGGTACTATTATTCTTGTGTTGGTCTCATAGAATCATAGAATCACTAAGGTTGGAAAGGACCTCTGAGATTATCAAGTCCAACCGTCAACCTAACACCACCGTGCCTGCTAGACCATGTCCTGGAGTGCCACGTCTACACGTTTTTTGAAAGTTTCTTCACATCAAACTTGCCAGAGTGATAGCTTAAGCAGAGTAGGGGTTTATTCTCTTAGCTGTCTTACGTTTGTTTTCATTGTGGATACGTGATTAGCATTCTCTAAAAAAAAGTAAATATATTAACCTCCATTTTAATATACGTTTGTTTTCTTCCTTTATAGAGCGTGTATGTCATAGGCAGTGCAGTGAAATCTTGCTAGAGAAGGATGCTTAGATGGTTACTAAGATCGAGCCTAACAGATTTCAGGGTTAAGAGGTATCTAGTAAGAGTCAGTTAATTATCCCATGTGATGTAATTAGTGACATAATGGCAACCTTTATAAATAATATCTGCCAGAGATGGAGAGAAGATTTTGTTGTCCTGCAAATGTGCTCTGACTGCCCAAAGACAGACTGGTACATTCTGAAAACAAAATGACTCACTAGTTTTTCAGGAGAAAATGACCATGGGGGGGAGAATTGTAAAGTTACCTGTTTCTGCTTGTGTAGCAGACCCCAGTGAGAGAGTTAAGTGACAAGAAATTTTAAAGCTGAATGAAAAAGAAGAGAAATGGGATCAGGAAACATAAATAACAGATCTTTGAAGTCTGGAAAGGTGTTGTATGTGAGAAAATGAAAGGCCTTTGGAGAGATGTTGACATTAAAAGGGAACTCTGAGGCCTCTGCGCTCAGACATACTGCTAAAGCGGTGGCGTGCCTGGCCCCGGTGGACAGGGACCAGCTGGCACCCCTCGGCACCCCTCGGCAGTGATCTCCCAGCCACAGCCTGGGGATGCTGGTGGGGACGGGGGCTGCACCCGGCGGTCCTGCGCGGTGCCGGCTGGCTGTCCTGCCCAGTGCTGGGGGTTGCAGTCGCTGCAGCTGCCGTAGCCCTGGGACTCCAACCCCTGGCTGGAGATTTTACCAGCAAGTGGAAGGACTTAATAGAAGCTGAAAATTTAAAAATCAGTCAGAAAGTGCAGAGTGGCTTATTTATTTTTAGAAGGTTATTTTTTTAAAACATTTTTCTGCTGCTGCAAGGGAGATTCCCTGACTCTGCAACATAAAGCTGGGAACAAATTCAGCTTTATGCGAAAAGCCTTATCAGATGCACAGAATAATTACACATAAAATTGCCACTTTAATTGACAGAAGTCAGCTCCGGGAGGGAGCAAACTCTTCTTCACAGTTTGTGGTGAGATTCTAGACAGAAAAGCGACCTCGCAAGATGCAAGACGATGGTATCATTTTAATTGAAACAGACAGAGGTGTTAGGCAAACACATGTTAATTGCTGCAATTGAAATTCAGGGCTCGGTCTGACAAAGCACTGAGTACGTCCACTCCCTGGAGTCAGAAGGAAGCACCTTGGAGGTTTGGGCCTTTGCCAGAACAAGAGGGTTAATTCTGAGTCAACAATTCAGGTTTCCAGACTGTTCCAGACTGTGCCGGAGCAACGGCGGCATGAGCAGCAGCGGCAACGTGAGCAGCAGCTCCTGCCACACACCAGCAATGGGACCCCGTGGGTCAGACTCCTGAGCCCCGAGCCTGGTCCAGAGCCGTGTGGCCTGGGCCCCACAGCGAGGCAGCAGTCCAAAAGCTGGCTATTCCCAGGCAGCTGAACATTAGGTCTGATGGCGGGTCCTGCCAGGGACGTGGGCACGTGTTTCATCCGCCCAGGAGTCGGAGCACAGACTATGTGGGGCTGCCCCCACCACACGCCTTTTCTGTAGTGGCATGGGGCAGTTACTCTCAGGAGCAGGATCAATACTGTCCTGCACTTCAAAAAGCAAAAATACATATTTTTCCATAGTTTATAGCAGCGGGGCTGGATGTGGTGTGCCTCTACTGTCAAAGCAAGGCTGCTGAATAAAAAGGAGTATAGCATCCACAGAGGTCATACGGAAACACCTGATAAGGGGAATATCCCTTTCCACGCAGTGCAGGGGTACCAAAATGCGTATCCCAGTTCAGGTACCTCAGTCCTTTCTTTTGCCCTCAGCTGAGGGGCACTGAGGTCTGCTGGCCTTGCGAGATCACAGCCCGCAGCTTTCCAGCTCCACTCGGGTGCAAAGAGCGCTTCAGCTCCTGTCTCCAGAGGCGGTAAAGCCTGAGATGGAGATGGGGGAGCCTGTGAAACAGAAATGTCCTAAAATTTTTGGGGCAATTGGGGAAAAAAAGAGAAATATGGCCACTACAGTCCTCTTCTTTGATTAAGCGGTTATTGAGAGAAACTTGACATTTCGGGTTTGAAATAGCTGGTGGCAGAGAAAGTACCTAAGTGAAATGTTTTTAATAACTAACTGTAAGGGGAAAAATATTTTCTCTACTAATATTCAGATGATGGTTTAAAAAAAAAAAAAATCTCCCCTTTGACCATGGCAAGGATTTGCCAGCAGCTCATTGCAGTGGCATCTGGTGCAGCCTTCCAACTTGCGCCTGTTGCAGACCTCGCCGGGGAGCAGAGCGAAATTTTCCTCCCATTTTCCCCCTCCGTAACTTTCCCCCCTCACCAACCACTGCCAAACCTCTTCTTACCCACCAGGTTTCGCCGGCGGCACAGCAGATGCAGCCCACACAGACGATACAGCCGCCGCAGCCGACCGGAGGTCGCCGGAGGAGGGTGGTGGACGAAGACCCGGATGAGAGGAGGCGGAAATTTCTGGAAAGGAACCGAGCTGCCGCCACGCGCTGCAGACAGAAGAGGAAGGTCTGGGTGATGTCACTGGAAAAGAAAGCAGAAGAGCTCACCCAGACAAACATGCAGCTTCAGGTGCGAGCCACTGTCTGCACCCCCGAGGGCACAGAGGGGCTCTTTGTGCTCGGAGGGGCTGCCCGGCACAGCCGGCTCCTAGTAGGAGCACAGGCATAATCAAAGTCGATTAATCAAGATGTGTGTGCTTCAATTAAAGAAATAATTGCATTTTAGTGGGATAAGCCAGGAAAAAGCTGTCTTGGGATTTAGAAGCCTTCGCTAGACAGAGTTGTATTTATTTTCTTTTCTTGTCGCTGCTTTTTGTGGGGATTTTTTTTGGAAGTGCGATTAATTCGGCTGTAAAAGACTGCTTCAGAGCAGAGCATGTAGCTAACTAAACCCTCATTCCAAGCCAGCAAGATAGGAGCATAAATAGATCAGTCTACCAGTAAGGAAAAGAATGAAGTGCATGGATGAAAATACCCTGAACTAATATAAAAGCCCTCCTATACGGTGGTGCTCTTCCTACGGTGGGCACAGTTCTCCTGCCCCATCCAGAGGTGTGCCTGTGCGCTGCCCAGGGTGCAAAGACTGTTCACGTAATGGCACTCCCCTGAAACACAGAGGTGTGAGCAGCACCCAGGCACCGGCCGTAGCGGAGTTGTAGGTGACATGCCATAGGTGACAGCGGCCCTGCCACCGCGTCCCCGAGTGCGGCAGTCTGCTGTTTGTCCCCACGCGTCTGGGCCCCTGTCCTGATGCAGAGAGCCACAGTATTTCCCAAGCAGACTAAAACACTGCCTAGAGTATCTCTGCTGCTGTGAAGGGATGGTTTGCTTGTCAGTTTGTGATCAAATCTGGAAGCCAAATCGCCTTCAAAAGAAGTTATAAAATAATGTCATGGACAAATGTTAACGTAAACCCAGCACATGAGCACCGAGTGCCGTTTTTGCTCAGTTCTTCCGAAGCTGTGGAGCAGAGTCTGTGTTCTTGGGTTTAAACTTTGCAGAAGAGCCTGGTTGCAGCTTTGTGGCAAACCAAACCCTCTCTTTCTTTTCCAGAATGAGGTTTCCATGCTGAAAAATGAGGTAGCACAGCTGAAACAGTTATTGTTAACACATAAAGACTGTCCGATAACAGCTATGCAGAAAGAATCGCAAGGATATCTAAGTAAGTAGCTGGTATGTTTGCTGGTATGTCTCCACACTCCACACAGGAAAGCAAAATTTCTAATTCTTACCTCCAGAACCCCTTCTTGATCATATTCTCACTTGAACCTGTCTCAAACATCATCCGAGCCATCCAATCTCCTGCCCTTATTTATCCAGCCCTGCTCAAACCCAAAAAAGCCCTGGTTTGCATCTCACTCAGCAGAGCTAGCCTTCCCCACCCCTCCCTTCCGCAAGCTGATGCACACGGATGGACGCTCACTCCCCTGTAGAGGATCCCTCTTCAAATCACAGCTCCAAACCTTCAAGAGTCCTCCTGGGCGCAGCACTGCCAGCACCTTAAAATAACTCTCAAAAGGAAAAGTTAAAAAGGAAAACATTGCAGTCCCCTCCAGCGAAAATGGTACTGTGCTCTGACAGTGGCGCAGACCAGGAGTGGCGCAGGTTTTCAAGGTTTGTTAACTCTTTTTTAACTCTTATCTTTAATTATTTTTTTTTTTTCCCAAAAATCTCATCTAACGGAGATGTTGAATTGATTCTGTCTAGTTGATGCATTTTACAAGTGGGGTAATTCTTTGCTTGGCTCTAGAACAGCTCAGAAGAGCCTCAGGGTTAATATTTGCTAAACTGCGGCATTCTCTTAAAATAGAGCCCATTTCTGTCTCCTCTGCATCACTATGCATCTGGCTCTTTAACAGTGCTCAAAGAAAAAAATACATAATTGCATTACATGCCTATCAACTGTTGTTTAAATTAGATTTTCTGTGCCGCAGTGCACTGCACTCTAATTTTGATTCCTGCTGGAGCAAATAAAACATCTAAGCATCCCAACTGATTTTCTAGACCTTATATCTGACTTTTTATCCTGATTGGTTTCATAATCGTTAAGGTCTTGGACTTTTTTCAAGGTCCCAACTCCTGAAGTCAGGCTGATGTTGGAGAAGCTGGCTTAAAAAAAAACCCACAACCAAACCTGCCAAAGATCAGAAGACAGAGAGTGTTGGATAACTGTGTTTTTTGAAATCCTGGGACTTGTGCATGCCTCTGGTTGCTAGTATTGCTGCCGTAGTAGTACATCCCTTTTCCAGGAGTGTCACCCAGCCTGGGCTTGTCACTGGGATGGATAATTGAATGTGTGTTGTCTCTGTGCCCTCACCCCCTTCCCAGGTCCTGAGAGCAGTCCTCCCGCAAGCCCGGTCCCAGCTTGCTCCCAGCAGCAAGTCATCCAGCACAACACCATCACGACCTCCTCCTCCGTCAGCGACGTCGTGGGAAGCTCCACTCTCACCCAGCTCGCCAGCCACAGAACAGACATCAACCCCATCCTTTAAAAGTGGTTGAGCAGAAACTGCTAGGGGAGTGTGGTAGCGTATCAAAGCGTCCTCTGTGCTAAGGACATTTGCAACCTTAACTCAAGCCTGGAAGATTCCTCAGTTCTTGAAAGACTCTGGCTTTCATTTTTATAGATATTAAAATGTCTTTTATACTTAGTTACATAAAAGGGAGTTATGCAATTAATATGCTATCAGCTTGAGAAATGCTTTGGTGCTTTCTCCGGTTTTTTTTTGGTACCAGTTACTTGTTTATAAACCTAACTGTTTCTGTACATAGTCACGTTTCCTTCTCACCAATCTAGCCTGAAGCCTCAGAAACATGGAGTTGTGTTAAACTGCAGCTTGTTAGCCAACGTGAGGCATGAAAAGTATTAAACAGAGTCGTATGTAGGTAACTAGGAATAATTAGGCTATAAATATAGAGAGAGGGCATCTGCTGACAGCATAATAAAAAATGAGTTAGCATTGTGCTATCAGCAGACCCCGTCTTGCATTCAGAGCCTCTTTCAAAGTGGTTATATAGGACGTGGCTATCAGGACAAAATCAAGCCCAAATAACGTGCTCTTTTGTCTAGCCCTCACCCTTCTCTCTCTCCTACTCTGCCCTTTTCTCCTCCAGTTGTTCCTACACCTTCCTTTTCCCTTCCCAAACCAGCTTC
>VWZZ01004919.1:9240-23777 GCA_013399095.1 Psophia crepitans | reverse complement strand
GCCACCCCCCCCCCCCCCGCTTTTTTTCATTCCAAGGCTTTCTCACATCCCTCTCTTTTTCTTGAAAAACGGTGATGAACAAGCAAAAACTTCAAACCCACCTAAAAACTGTCGGCACGGCTGCTGCTTTCACTAGCTCTTCACCCGCAGCTGGGCTGCACTGAGCGTTTGGCTTTTAAAAAATAGAAATGCTCCTGATTTAGTGTTTTTAATAAACAGCAAAAGGCAAAAGCAGTGCAGGTGAAGCGGGACTGAGAGCCAGCTGTGTTGACGCTAGCAGCCCTGCGAGCTTCTGTGGCGCGGTACAGGCGTAGCGAGCAACACTGGAGAATCGCAGCAATTCTTTTGCACTGCCAGTCATTAGCATAGAAAAAAAACATGTAGTATATAATAATTCAGAAAAGTTTTGTTCCCTAACCCGGTTATGTTGTTCTAGCACCGAAAGCTGACAGCCTCGGGTTTCACGGGCTGTAAATGAGAAATAAATCAGCATAACGGTTCTGACCAGTTGGAAAAATGCCATTTTTAATTCCCAGGGAAAGACCTGCTCTCTGCAGGCGTTTCTTTAAGCGTCTGCAGACCGATCCTGAGCTGGCAGACAGCAGCATAGCTTCACTGACTTTAATGGCACTTAACGCCTGTTTACCATGGGTAACGAACTGTCTCATTAGGGCGCTAAATAATTTTTAGAAGGCACGCAGCCACTAAAAAGTGCTGCAAGAATGGCAAATCCCACTGCACTCTGGATAAAATTCTGTCCTGCAAAGAGGGTCTGGAAAAGAGCCTTATGCCACAATTAAGGTTTTTGTTTGGACTCTGGGCCTGCCCCTCAGCACAACTGATTTGCATCCCCGAGTGGTACCAGTGATTGATGGGAAAATCAGACGGAGATGATGCCAGTTAATTACGCTACCCTGCCGTACGCTGGGGCCTGATTTTGCTCTCAGATCTGTCAGCGACAAAACCGCCTACTGCTTACGCAGGGAGCGGGCTCCGAGCTGGTGATGGATGCTCAAACATTTTGAACTGCATCTTTAATAGCCGAGGGTAATTCACGTTATTCCCAGCAAATCCACTGGCCCTGAAGAGATTTTGTTCTGAAGCAAAGCTCTCCTCCTCAAAGGCTGTGTCTTTGGTTTGTAGAGGAGTTGTGAAGTTTGAGAGGGTGACTCTTCTCCGAGCAGGAGGGAGAGTGAAACAACTGAAGCGTGAGGCACTGTAACGAGCAGGGCCCGCCTGGAAGGGAAAGCAAAATTCTGAGGATTGTTCATTTCCGAATTAGTTCTTATCTTGGTAACTCACTTTTTATCAGTATTCTTTAACAGCTCGCTTTCCATTTATGCAAGTACATTCAAAAGAAGAAGATTTTTAATGTACAGTGTAAATCTCGACTTGATTATATAGTCTAAGAACCAAAAAAAATTACGAAAAAATACAAATGTAAAGGATTTTCTATTATATTTTAGACAAACATATACTTTTAAAGTGTTTTAAATACTGAATCTATAAATTTTTTTTAACCTCCAGTTGTAATAGCTAAATGGTTTTCCTTCATCACAGCTCCCAAGGGAACTTTTTTCAAATATGCAGTCGAGCAAAATGTTCCAGCTGAATATCCACTATGTAAAAAAAAAACCCCAAATAAGCATTTCCCCTGTGTCTGAATTTCATCATTCACCATGAAAAAGAAAATGCCATCGCAGGGTTGATTTAAAAAAAACTTTCCCTCTGTATGGGTAGCACTTAAATACATTAAAAAATAAAAATCAAAGTTGTTGGCAATATTAGAATACCCAGTTGAGCTACACTGCACTAGAATTACGGTTTAGCTTCATTTTATTCAGTCTCCTCAATTAAAATATTTAGCTGTTAAACTGAAAGCCTCTACATTAAAAAGAAAAAAAAAAAAGCAAAAAAATACAAAAACCTTGCCTAAGTTTTGTTAAATTCAGCAACTTGACAGTTTGACTGATGTGTATTATATATAGCTCAATTATTTCTTTTTTTAATGCTAACTAGGCAAGCCAACCACACATGTTGGCCTAAATGTGTAATTACAATGAAATGTCTCCTCTCTATACTATTGGCCTTTAGGTATAATCCTTGCTAGTGATGTGGAAATAAGTAAAGGATGAAAAGCTATTTGCTATTGCTTCTTGTAACTCTGTCGCAGGTTCACAGGCCAAGACAACACGCAGCATATTTATATCGGCTATATCATCGGTAAAAGGACCAACTGTACCAGGCACCTTATATTATTCATCAGATTCGCTTCCACATTAAAACGCTCTTGTTTTCCAGGGGAGTGATCCTGCAGCCTTTCCTCAAGCTGCGGGTCCGGCCGGGCACTGGCGGCTGCCTGAGCAAGGGCTGCGGGAGACGCCCCTGCCCCTCTGTCCCCGGGATGTCCCTCTGCTGCGCGGTCGGTGGCAGCGGCCTCTTCCTAAGCCCGTCACCCTAAATGCACTTCCCAGGCTCTTTCCGTCAAGGAGAAATCCTGCTTTTCCATGAGCTACTGCTGGAGACGGCTCCACTTTCCTCCTGCCCTGCAAATCCAGCTGGTCGCCGGGCTCCCCGGGCACCATGCCCGGTCCCGCTGCTGGCGGACGGCTGGGACTGCTTCCCTCGCCCATTCTCCGGGCGCTAGCGGGGCGGTGAGCCCTGGCCGGCACCTCGCTCAGGGGGAGACGTTTCTGTGGACGGCATCTCTCATCGCGTGACGTGAGGAGCACGTTGGAAACCTCAGCCACGGACAATTGCAATTCTTTGAGCGGAAAGAAACGATGCTGTGATCCAGTTCCTTCAGCCCCAGCCCCCCCCCCTTCCCCAAGTCAATTTATGCAAGCCATATTCATAATGCTGCCTGTGGGAGACAAGTAGTTTGTGTGCTATCATGGTGTGTTTTATAAGGACGATGACGATGATGATGATGATGATTTATGGAGAATTTCGTGCTGTTGGGAGTTAATTCCTGCTATGAAGCTAAATGTCTGCTGCCCATCTTCTGAATAGTGGAAAGTCAATGGTTCAGTGCCTCAGTGCGTGTGGATTTAGTGTGTTAACTGACTCTGTCCTGTTAACTAACAAGCCAGCTATATCTGTTGTTAAATGCCCAACTTTTGAGGATTCATATTTTTTTAAGCGACAATATTTAGTGTTGAAAACTAGCCTTTTAGTTTAGGCAAAATGTGCTTTTTAGCAGCTAATACCTTTTTTAAAAAAAAGCGTATAGACTGAATTTATGAAAATTCATGAGGACCAAAGCAATTTTAAAACAGGAATCTATTAATTTAGTATTCACATAGAATTTTATAAAGTATTTATTAATAAATGTTATTTTAACACATTCCATTTGAACAGTATTCTTGTACAGAATCTGTTTGTTTTTTTAAGTTACAATATTAGTTTTGCAATAAACTACTCTAGGTGTGTGTGCATCTTAATCTTTCAGGGTCTCAAGCAAAAGTCATCCATCAAAGATGGAAAAACTTGCTGAGGTCAGTTGTACAGAAATTCCTAGAATTAAATGTTTTCCTTAAAGCAGCATCTGCTTTTTTTTTTTTTTTTATTGGTAACAACGAAACAAATTGCGAATCTTCAGTTGTTTCCTTTCTATTGGAAAATGTGCTCTCTCATTTTAGAAAGCATGGGTCAATGTATAACTGGAAAGCCTGTCTTTTTTTTTTCTCTCTTTTTTTTTTTTTTCGTAAGGCTGATTTTATACATCACCACAGAAGATCTAACCTCATCCTTGTTTCTTTTCTAGTATCACATAGTGAGTTGCACTATACTGCCTTATCATTGTCTCTTCTGTCCTCTTACTAAGCAGTGTTCCTTAGATTGAGACCATTGAAACTCCATTATACATCAGAGAAAATTACTGGAGGGGGAAGAAGAGAAAAAGATTGATCTGTAGACATAAAAACTAAACTGTGCCTATAAAACAAAACCAGTTACGACTAATTAGTATCTTATTTCTACGTTTCAATTATTTATATTATTTTTAAATTGCACTTTAGCTCTCACTCTCTTTCTTGCTCTCCCTTGTTGAATCATTTATAAATACTCTTGTAAAACATTTGCACCAGACACATTTATATGCTTTCACTGGTGGCATATCTACAACTTGTCTCTCACACCTGCCCGAACGGAGAAGCTGAGAACAGCCAGTGTGACTTAGACTTTACACCCTCTTCATGACAGCATATAAATGTTTTATTATGCAAAGTGTGCGAGGCAGCATCTAAGCCACATTTATAATCTCTCATCCCGAGAACCAAAGTGTCCTGTATATCGTAAGGTCAGGAGACTGGCTCTGTCGTGCATTGTCGTGCACTTTGACTGTTGTCCAACCCACGGTAGCTGCGAAGCTGCAGTGATAACAGTGGCCATACTATGTATTAGAGTTCTGAATCAGTAAAATATGTTGCCTTATAACTTGACTAGGGACAGCACCTTTAAAAAAAAAAAAAGGATAAGAAAAGAGACTAAAAACTTAGAAGGACAAACAAAAGCAATAAAATCTCAAGTGATTTGAACACCAAACCAAAAATTGTTCAGTTTTTCATCATCTGAAATAATCATCTTACTGCAAAGACAAACCAGACTGTTTACATCTGTAATGCTTTTTTTTCTCCAGAGCTTAATCTCAGTTTTATCGGTGGCTTTACAGTTAAGAGCTAAATTGCTGACCATTATTGGTTTTCCGTAGCTTTCAAAATGACTTTGTAGCAAATCCTAAACTGCATGAGGCCAAAAATGTCAGTGTTCACACACGCTCACAGACAAGATTGATTCTGTAAGTGGAAATCTGATCCTTTCCCAGGCTGTCCTTGGACTGGAATCAATAATTGCAACTTGCTATATTTAGACTAGTGTGTAATACCTGTGATTCAGGATCTCCACTTCTATATTTATGCAAATTAAATGTTAGTGATGTTGAGTTTCACCTGGTGGAACTGTTCCCAGAACCCACAGGAAGAACATGCCATCTGATGCTGTGAGACTCTTAGACCCAAATCTCTTTCTTGACGGAAAATCGGTGCGACAGCCTTCTGAATGAAGACTGAAAGCTCCTTCTGGCTTTGCAGAAACTGCAGCAGTCAGGAAGCAAGAGGAGGGGTAGGGCTGATAGGGCATTTCAAGGGAAATGTTTTCCTTGCTGGAATTTAGCAAGTTCCAGAGAATTTTTTTTCCCCACCCCTCAGAGCTGAGATTGCAAAGAGATCCCTGTCAGAGACAACCTTTACCATGCTTCCACAAGACAAACTGTTTTGCACGAAAGGTGTATTTGGTCTTCCCAATCAGAAGAATTGCCACTGAGAGTTTTGCCAAGGACTTTTTAATTGGGACTCAAGTGTTTCCCAGCCCATGGCCGTGAGCTCTGTGCCCCTCTCTGCAACAGCTCCGTTCAAACGCTGGGTAGCACTCATCGCTGAACGTTGCTTCTTCGGACTATTGCCATTGTCCTGGTTTTAAGGAACTTTTAGCACTGCTTGGAGTAAGCCTAAACTATCGAAGTTTATTATAAATATATATATATTATATTAAAAAAAGGTGCTGTCACAGTAAGTTTTGGGCTTGAGGTTGTTCGTATTGTATGCAAAGGTTTTGTGTTTGTTTGTCTGTTTGTTTTAATCTGTAAAGCAACCACCTTCCTTACTGGAGGGAGATAATTTTTTTTTTGTTTGTTTTGGTACATAAATGTAAATACTTGCTGCAGCATTTAATATGTTTAATTTTACGTTAAGCTTTTTGTTGCATTGTGAACCCATTATTGTTACAAATGGACAATGAGTTCATTGAGACTGTTCAACTAGGTCAGATTTTTACATCTCTTTCTAGCTAGAAGAGACAGGAATTTTGTGCATTTGTACAAATGTTAATAATATCACCGCAATTCCAATATAATAAAGCACTCAAATACAAATAGTTCCAGTAGTTTGGCTGTGTCTATACCCTGGACATTTTACAGTACAGATAACTCTTGCAATTAAACCAAGCCCCTCCTCAGTGATTGATATTCCGAGCTGCATCCATCATCTCTCCCAAATTCACAGGAGGACCACGGTGCTGGGCATCCTCCTGTCTGGCCGAGGGGCTGTACAGACCTCACAACCCACCTTTGCCCTCTGGCAGCTGAGGTGACTTTGCAAGAACAAGTTCTCTGAGCCTTTTCCAAGCAGGGAAGCTGCAAAGCCTCAAACAAAAAGACTTACGTGGTGGAGCCTGACGCGAGGCCTCCGCATAAGGATGAGACAAGCTGTTATTTTACTTTTCCTTGCAGCTGGAGTGTGCTTATATCAAAATACACTCTATGCTTGTTATCCCGCCAACCTCATCTCTTGCCAAAAGCTGCCTGGAAATGGATTTCCTGCTGGGCTAATTAGCTCTAATTGTGATGCCCCTGTTATCTTGCCAACCTCATTTCTCACTATAAATTGGTCCAATACAGACCTTGGCACAATAATGCGTAAACTGTAATCTAAAGTTAGTCAGGATGAACCCATCTCTCCAGTAGGAAAGCCAACTTCAGATTAAGGCAACGTGATGACCTTGCTGGCAGTCCCGGAGCGACGGACTGACCTGATGGGGTCTGAGACCTGAGAGGTGCAGCCTTGGCTACAGGGACCAGCCTATCCGCAAGCGCTCGGCCCTGGTGTCACACTGCAGGGGACGGGCCCCCTGCGGCACGACCATGCTTCTCCCTTGGAGGCCCTGGCACGGGCACAGCTTCTGCTGCTATCCCTCTGGTTTTCCAAAGGCTAAATCCGGCCAAGAGCATTCACCCTCCTAAAATGGGTAGGAAAAAGGCAGAGCCATGCTCCTGTTCCCATTCTCCCTTTCTAAAAGCTGGAAGATGGGGCAGTGGGCACACATGGCTCCCTCTTTAAGGGGGGACAGCAGATGTTTTCCCCAGATATCAAGGCATGGCGTTAGCTGGAGCCATTCCTGAGGCTATATACTTCTGTGTCACCTTTAAAGCCCGGCTGTCATACCACAGCTTAACCTGTATTTATACGGCAGGGCTCCTCCTCTGGGACCAAATACTGAAAGAGTATCATCATATCTGTAAAAATAGATGCCTCTCATGAAGGCATGTCACGGGACTATTTTATTGTTCACACAGTTATATTTACACCTGACAGTGTGAGCTAAGCAAGATGTATTAAAGCTGAGGTAACACTGCCCTTTACAGCTGATTCATGGTTTCCCAAACCTGATCACAATATTTGTTCCTCTTCCAAGCAATCCACTGTTACTATTGCTCTCTCTGGGCTGCTCTGGACATCATAACAAAGTTATTATTAGAGGAAAAATGAATCAGTGTGAGTGCATGCTCCTTCCCCTCCTTTGCAGGGGTGCAGCTAGAGCAGGACGGAGCTCTGCATCAGCGAGAGGGTTGCTCCAGCTTACATCAGTCAGAGCAGTGGTGCAGACAGACACCTTGCCCTTACTAAACCAGCCCCTCATGCTTTGGTTGGACCTGCTTTTCTTCTCAACCTGCCCCCAGCTTTCTCCTGAACCCAGGCTGCAGCCTCAGCTACTTGTTGTAAGGGCACTCAAAAGTAATAGCAACATAGCACGGAGTTTGTGTAGGGAAGATAAGCTCGCACAGAGGGCACCGTAGGTGCCCACAGGCATTGGCAACATAACAGATCAGCAATAACCATCTGGAGAAAGCAGACACCTCTCAAAAAAAGGAGTGTGGGGCGAGGGGAGGGGGGCAAACCCAAAGGAGCCCAGATGTAAATGGAGGCAAGAGCTGAGAAACTGGAAGTGGACTAATGCTAAAGACACCTTTCAGGAGGGGGATGGAGAAGCAGGCAGACATAAGTGCTTTTCTGTTCATTTGGGGTGATTTTTAAAAAAATACCGGGATAGAGGGAACACTGAACGTGCAAGGATGCAAAGCTCTCCAACACCACACTGACTCTCAGCATAAAAGAGCCGAAGCAAGTCTGACCCGCCCCCCCCCTCCGCTCCGGGAAATCTCCCCGCATGCAACACGTGGGGGACAGTCTCAGAAATGGTGCGGTGGGTTGTGTTCCCCCCATGAACAATCTTTGCCAGCCACACTCTAGCAAAGACTTGCAGCACTGATGAATCTCTCAGCTCCTCTGCCAACCCAGGAGCCAGCAATGGGCCACCTAAGGGGGAAAACCAGTTTTCTTCTCCACAATAGCTACTGGCTGCTGAGGCCCCACTACAGGAGACTCCAGCTCTGGGACTACCCCCAGAATTACCCTGTTGCACCCACATTATAAAAGTTTTACTCACAGTCATTTGAGAGCTTGGCCCTCAGGGAATAAGCACAAGATTAAACACAAATCTTTCTGAGAACTAGTTTCAAGGGAGTCAAAAAATTAATCAAGGGTCAAAAAGGAGGGATCAAAGTTAAGCCAGGACTGCCACCCTTCAGATCAGAGCCAGCAACTGAGCATTTGGGGCAATTTTTGCTCAATTCTTTGCTCTGTCTTGTTATTGCAAATGCCGTAACTTCTTTTAGCCAAAAGACATTTCTTTTAGCAGCTCTAAGCAGGACATTAGTGCTTGCCATTTCCTTAAAGCCCTCTTTCTGCAGCACTCTTGAGCACCCTTTCCTCCAGTCTGCTCAATTCTTCAGTGCAACACAATTCCATGGTATGAGAATGACCCCACAAAGCTGATAAAATATTTAAGACGCGTGTTCTGATTGTGTTAGGTAAGCAAATACCATGAGAGCCTGACCATTAGTGAACCTGAGCGGTCCAGTCCCTCGGGACTTGCCGGCAGAGCAGCCTGAACTGGAAGCAATGGGACAGCTGCCTTTCCCAAAGGAGAGGGGAGCTCGAAGGTGTATTTTGCAGAGGCTTGGGGAATTTGCAACCTGTATGCCCCGCTCTAAAAGCAAATTATGTAGATGTAGATATAGATGATATAAATACAGATATGCAGGTATAGACATATAGAGGCAGATGGTATCGATGTGTGTGTGTGCATGTGTGTACACAGCAGGTCAGCAGGTGTTTTCACAGGGCATTGCATCCAGCTGACAGCAAGTCAAGTTAAAAGAAAGAAAAATACTTGACATAACTGGCCAGTTCATGTAGGAAATTGAGTCAAGAAAAAATAAATAAAGGCAGAAACAGATTAGTTAAATGTGGAGCACTCCAGATTATAATGGATCACATAGGAAGAGAGGAGGCTTTGTATAGAAGGACTCTATATCCTCCTCGCACTTTCTTTTTTATTTCACTAATCATTTTCATTCTGTGTTATAAGGCAGCCAAGCCAATTCCAGCTTAGCAAAAGTTTTTCTTAGCTTCAAGAAGCTGTGCTGCAAAGACAACACATAACCATGGATGAGAAAAAGGAACCGTCCGCAGCGGGGCACGGCCGCGGACTCCAGTTACACGGGATTATGTTTGGTATCACAACACCGGCTGTTGCTCTGGCTTGGGTGTTTTGTCGTCGGCGTTTTGCTGTAGCTATTCCCTGCACTTTGATCTAGAAGTTGAACTGTCCGAATTAAAGTTAAAGCCAGGCAGTTTTCACAAGCTGAAAGGGGAGGATGAGGGAGTGGTGGCTTTGCTTTTGCCATCCCACAACAGTGGCCTGCCTTTAGAGGCAGTTTTTACCATTCAGCGGGAGTAGGCGCAAGCTGCGCTGACTGACTCCCCTGGGCCCCTAATTTCGCCAGTTCTCTTAAGCCCATCCCCTAAAACAGCTGAGGGACTATTAGCCCTCTGCAAAGGTGTCCTGCTAGCTCTGTGGGATGAGGCGGAGGGCCTGCAGGGACACCCACAGCCCCACAATTTCCACAGCAATACTAAAGCACCCTGGCCGTGCCGGCAGCAAGGTTTTCAGGGGTCCTGCTAGGCTGACCTGCTTGGCTCCAGCACTGCAAGCTACTCCTGCCACCATGCTGCAAGGGCTGAGATAAACCAAGGTTGGTCGGTTGTCTGGCTGACTAAAACCAGGGAAAAAATGCAGCAGAAGGTATTTATCGCACTATCAGCTTTGCAGACTGGTGTGGCTAATCAAGCAGCGTCCCAGGAGGGCAGGTGGGATCCGCGGGTGGGTGGGCAGAGAGCGAGCGGAGTGCGGGAAGGTGATGGGCCGGACATGGCCAAGAGGTTTGTGAGTTGCTGTGTAGTGAATCTGGACCCCCAGACTGTGTCCCGTGCACTAGATGGAAACTCGAGCGAGGTGGCATCCACGGCTTGTGCCATCAGCGGTGCCGCCCAGCTGTCTGTGCAGGGTTCACCCACCTGAGTGCACTGCTGGTGCTGACCCACCAGCAAGGCTTCACCCAGAGCTGTACTGCCCTCCAAAGCCCACAAAGCCAAAAGTAACTTTAAAACATAACCTACTCTCTGCCTTCAAACAGTCAGCAAACCTCACTCTGCAGATAGAGAGAAAACAACACTGCTGATTAAAACAACGTAATTTTTTTCCTCTTTTTATAGCTGATTTCCAGAGCAGAACCTACATTTTTAATTGCTTAGGATGAGTCTCAGGCATATCTTCATTAGGGCAATTTCCTCTGCCTTGTTACATCGCATGTCACTCAAGGACAATTGTACAAAGTCCTTTTTGCAGCAGCAAAACCAGGTACCATTTCGATGCCTCTCACAAAAACTTTTCTCCTTCCCTTGCAGCCCCGGTCATACAGGGAGTGTGCAAGGCTGAGCCTTGCTGAGGGACGGTGTGGCAGGAGTGATACCCAGCAGGGCCCTGGCACTCACAGCTCCTCTCTGGGATGGGATGAGAAAAAGTCCCTTTTTTCCCAATTGGAAATTAAGCCTCCTTGGTTTGGCGAAGCCACGGAAGATGTCAGGAGCAAGTCAGTCCCTTTTCCAGGAAAGCTCTGATCCTAACGTGGTATGAGAGCAGTAGGATCCCACCAGTGCCGCAAAGCGGAGCTCCGGCAGCCGCCGCTGGGCTAATCGGAGCCAGCAGTTGGGAGAGGAAGCCAAGGACAGCTTTTAAATGCAGGCGGCGGAGAGAGGAATGAAAAATATTAATTTTAAATGGATCGACGCTGGCCTTGGAACTAGGCAGGCAAACATCCAAGCCTGTCAGGAGGGAGTAATGAGGGCTTTTAAATTAGATGTGATCACCTATCTGTGGCTGCACAGAGTATTTGCCGTGTATCCCCCGCACTTTAGGGAGAACCCCAGGCACGTGAGGTTACAAGCGTGCTGTCCACATACGGGCTCTTTCATCAGAGTTTCAAGTACTTCTCAGGCTTTAATTTAGTGCCTTAATTACCCAGGGATTTAGGTAAATACAATTGTCTCAATTTTTCCCAGCAGCATGCAGAGAGGAATACACTGACAGAGCAACCAGAAAACGTGAGCACACCCTCCACTTTCCTACCCCCTTTCCTGCTCTTGCCAACAGCCCATACGTACATCAGGGCCCCTCTGGGAGACTGCAGGCAGGTGAAGCTTTACCTGCTGGAGGCACATCCATGCAGTCCTCTCTAGAAATCATCACCCTTGCCCTCAAGGAGAAATGAGGTGTTTCGCTTTCCGTTTGTCTTCTTCAAAGTTCTGGCCAAGCTCATCCTCATTAGGAGGCCGTTCAAACACTGATGTTCTTCACATTACAATTTCCTCTTGGATTAGATGGGAAGATTTTTATGTGCCGTAAAAAGATTCTCCGGTTCTGACATCTCTCTTTTTTATTTGCCCAGACCAAAAGTTCACGAGGAACAGGAATGGGAAACCATATCTGCATTCAAATAAAATGCCACAATCATCCACAGAGGCGAGGGGAAAGCCCTGCAGTCTCATTAGCCAAACTTGCACATGGTTATAATCAAACGGGTGGGAGGGAGACATTCCCTTGGCCACGGATACCACCGATTTTTTCCTTAGATTCCAATTCTGTAACTCTTATTCATTCGAAGATAAACGGGCTTTTCAGGCGGGGAAAGAGGACTTTGGGACCGGGCTCTAAGGCTTTTCATGTATTCAGTTGTCACTTGCCTTTTACATTCATATTCTGATGGGTCAGACTTCGAGACGGTGTCTTTCAACACCTAATAACTCACCCTGCAAGCTCCAGTGCTAATACAGACGTCTTCTTATCAAGCTTGAAACGGGGTGGTTTTGGGGGGGATTATTTTAAAGACGGTTTTTGGTGCTTTCTCCCTCTACGTTTATACTGAGTCCTTCACAAGGATTATTTATGTGGCATTTCTTTCCCATTACACAGCTGAAAATGTCACCTGTTTTAGCAGGAGATTTCTGGGGTGAGCGCAGAAATATTTTGAGGAATTTGGTCATTGCCATTTGCTAATGGAAAATCTAGTAACCGAAGTGTGTTGGCTTTTTTTTAAAAAAAACACAATAAATTTTATATTTGTTACTGCTGGATTCCCATTAAATACATTAATTACAGGAATGTTTAATGAAGAAAAAAAAAGCCATTATGTATAGAGCACTGTGAAAAACAAGGTATTCAGCAGCGTGTGCTCTTATATACTCTTAATAAAAGACCTTACCTTAAGGTAAAAACCCAATAAAATATGCCATAATGTGCTATGGGACCCACCGTTGATTTACAATGCATTACTCCTTTAGCAGTAAGCAACTTTTGCACAATACACAGCAAGCTTTTATATATTTATATATAAGACCTTTTTTCTTCTAACAAAGATTTATTGAATTTCCCCAGAGCATATTCATTTTCTAAAAAGTTCTTTGTTTTGCTCTACTATATTAGTTGTAATGAAGGCAGCAATCTCCTTCCTGATTGACACTTGTGATATTAAAATTTTAAAAAAATGAGTCAATATCACAATACTTTATATAGAAATATTACTCTGTACATTCTATGAAACTGAATGCAAACAGAGTGTTGTTAATATCTGCTGTTTTGCAAAACCGTGTTGGGCGAGGTCTAGAAATACACGGTGAAATTATCGTAAAGTCCCGGTCTCTAATTCCTCCAAGGAACTATAAATGAGTAACTTTAAAAATAAGTTCCTAGACCTTCTGCTCCCCCAAATTTAAATGACGAATATGTAAAACCAACAAGTTCAGTCTAACCGCCGAGAAAGTTAAATTATGCATAACATGATGAACATGGGTTGAAGCCCTTGAAGAAATAAAGGAGGATTCCCTGAAATGCACTTGCCAATCCTTCACATGTCATCAAAGACTGTTTTTTCAAGCAAGATGTAATGTCTCATGATATAATGGAAGAGTTCTCAGTGTTCCCTATTAGTCACACTGATTATTATACTTGGCACAGGGTCCTCTCCGTGTTCGTTCCTCAGAGGTGTGTTTGCTCTCCGATTCCCACTCACTCCACTATAAAATCCCCTGGTTTTAAAAGGGCCCCCTTCTCCCTCAGCTTCACCTGCTGTAATGGGAGGGGAACGTGCCAGACCCTCGTCCTGCAAACACACACACACACATGCAAAGGGACCGTCCCGCTGGAGTCGGCAGTGGTTTACCACCCCCCGTATGCACGTACGTACAAGCAGAGCTGTGGCCTATGAATACAATGAGCACAAGAGGTTTTGAGGGGAAAAAAACGTCTCTGTGCAGCCAGCAAGCGTTCCCCGTGTTCACACATTTTGGGGGCAGCAGAGTGGGGAGGAGACATGTCTTTCATCTGCAGAGCCTCGGGCTGGCCGAGGCACTGGGAGACGCATGTGCGAGGGGACGGTGAGGGCACAGCAGCGTGCAAGGAAACTGTCACCACCCACACCATAGTGACTGGATTCCTGCTTTTCAGTTACTGCTGGCACGTTCTGGGGTGCCAAAAAGCAACTGCTCCTCCCGTGACTGGCCAAACGCACTTTGTTTGCGTGAAGATGATCAGGGTCCATACACAAAATGGGGTTACATCAATGGTTACCAGAGCTGGGGAAAGGAAGGGAAGGGAAGGGAAGGGAAGGGAAGGGAAGGGAAGGGAAGGGAACAATCCTATGAATGAACTTGGGCAATAGACTTTTAAAATAATATTATTCTGTTTTTCTCCAAATGATTTACAGGGAAAAAGCAACTAAGTTTTATTTCGTTTTGCTTTTATTTTCAGGGATTTTGAAATTTATAAATTGAATTTGAGTATATACACTCTACTTGTTTCTTGACAAGAAAGAAGTCAAATCCCTTTTCCTTTTATAGTAAAATATAAACAGATTTCGTTGACCATTTCTCTTTCAAAATAGATTCTTCTTAAATTTCGTTGGCTGAAATATCATGATGTGACATAGTACATCTGGTTACACCCGTCAAGCTGTGTAACATTGCCTTCTGTAACATGATGGTGCATGGCTGATGTGACAGGAAATTGAACAGGACAACACAGAGTTTCAGAACAGGAATTTTGTCATGAGAACATTGTCTTTGCTGAAAACCATTTAAGAAAACACAGATCTAATCCTTTGTGCAATTTGCTACACCTTCATTTCCAAATGCAAAATGGCTGTACTTAGCTGCAGTTATCTGAAAGTGTTTAATAGACTGTGCTTTTCTTTGTAAATAATTGTGTTCCAGCAAAAATTAACTAGGTTTATAGCAACTGAATTAGCC
>VWZZ01004918.1:1604627-1646932 GCA_013399095.1 Psophia crepitans | reverse complement strand
CCGCCGCGGCCAGGGCAGTGCCTGGCCTGGTAACGGACGGAGTGACTGCTTTACCTTTGCTATGCTTTTTTTTTTTAGGTCTTAAGTTATTGTTCACGTGCAGGTTAGAGACTGCGTGGTATCGTGGGACTTAAGCATGATTTGGAAGTGATTTAAAGTACTAACCTGGCACTGTTTGCTGCGCATTGCCGGTATATGCACAATTATAGTTAAGCCTTGTGAGCGTGAGCCAGAGCTGCCTGTTTCCTCCTGAGTGGTTGTGGTAATAGGATTTGCTTTTTAATGTTAAAAAAGCCCCTGCTTGTCATGTTTACAGGTCTGCTTTGCAGTATTTTTCTCTGCTGTGGTAACTCTGGGAAAATACTGTTAAAAGCTGCTTGGGTAGGAAATACTTAGTCACTGAGACTCGCCATTAGTGTGACTGGTATCCCTGATGCATTTGTAACTATATTAACTGAAATAACTGTAAGAAAGTTGTCTAGAGTAATATGTTAACATTGAAATGGAACCTAAAATATTTAGGATTAAGGTCTAGATCAATGCATTGCTTTTTTTAGTCCTTTTCCTTTTAAGAACAGTGCTCATACTGAGAGATTCTTCTCTCTTGCTTGGTCCTTGCCTCCCCTTGCAGTGCATACATGTGCTGTTGAGTCACAGAAGTTTAACAGCCTTTTCAAGGATGCAGAAATGTGACCGGTTTTGATGAACAGCAATGCGTTCCCAATAATAATCATCTACGTCGTGTGTCATTGGTTCACATACATTATCACAACTAAGTCTGTAAAACTTATGAACACCGCATACTAATTCAAAGCCAAAGCAGTGGCGTACACTTCGCTTGGTCTACAGGTGCCACAGCTGGGTTTGTTATGTGGCATTTACTGTTAAATTCTGTGTGTGTTAGAAGTGGTACTGTCATCTTCCTGAATAAGAGTAATGCACAGATGGATCTAACTGTTAATGTGTAAGAGGGGATTCGTTCAATTGATAACATCTGTTTCTGATGGAAATGGAATCGCCTGGGATGGGTGATACAGAGGAAGTGACGCCTCTCTCTGGGAGCGTTTGGGAGGGGGTTTCCAACCAGAGGTGAGGACTAGCTGTGGACAAAGCATGGCACAGGGAGCAGGATGTGCACGATGTGCTGTTGTATGAATCACCCAACTCGTATCAAACAACTTTGATAGCGTAAGCTTTAAAGAAAAGAAAAAAAGGTTACGTGCTTTGTATTTGAATACTGCCCCTATATGCAGTTTGGAATATAGTGAGGAGATTTGTAATTTTCACGTAACTTCCTTGTTTCTCTGTATGCAATATGCTCAGAGATGTTCTTAATATTGTTTTAAAAAATTGTTTATGTATGTGTCTCAGTGCTTTGACATTTCTTTGTGGGGTTTTGTAGCTGCTCTTGTGAGAAACCACAAATATTGATATTACACTGAGATACTCTTGGTGTTTCTCCGTTTGCTTTAAGTCCTAAAATGACATAACACAGAATGCCAGTGTTGTTCAGACCATTCCAACACTACGTAAGTCTTTACTGCTTTCTGTGGTTCCTTATTAGGTTACTAAAAACTTTTTAAAAAGTATCAGAGTTATGTAATCTCAGATGGAAAGAAAGAGGCCTCACTTGATAAATCAGGAGGGCTGTTCCGCTGTAGAGATGGTTGTTAAAGTCACTCTAAGCTGATTATCATTTAAAATGTTGTTTAATATCCTTATATGGAAATGCTCTTTGTACGTTTTTCAGAGCGTTTTCTTTGTGCTGGTTCCTATTAAGAAGCTCCCAGCCTGGCTGTTCCTAACAGTTTACTTCTTGCATCCTGACAGGAACAAAGGAAATGACCCATTTTCCTTCCCCCCTCCCCCTGAATACTTTTCTTAGTAAAAGGCAGTAGAGTGGCATGTTCCCAGCCTCTGTATTTGTGGATGAGGCAACCATAACCGAATTTAGTGGTGATCTGCTCCCTTCGGTTGCCCAACAGCACATTGTTTAGGATAGCAATTTGCTGAGATCTGAAATGAAACTTGGTTACATTATCCACTGTTCAAAAACTGATTTGAACATCCCTGTACTGCAGCGCAGTGTCCCTTTTTTCTGCTAGGCCTGCTAGATGGGGCCCACAATTATTTGCAAATAAGGTTTCACTGCGTTTTAAAAGTTAATGCAGTTGTATCTTATCTGTTCCTTTCTCTTCAGAAATATTGTGCGTGTGATGCTTTGCTCCTCTCATAATGATTGAAATAGTCCTTTGAAAATCTAAAGAAAGCGGAACGACTACGGCCTCTTCTGTTTTGCGTTAGTTGTTTTGGGTTTCTTAAATATTATTATGGAAAACTGATTGTAAAATGAAACACTGAAATTTCCAGATGTGGGACTGCCCAAAGTGCTGTCAGACACTCACCTTCACATTATTTTACTGTTTGCCACAGCTGTGTGCAGATGGACGGCAGTCACTGGTGCATAGTGTAGTCTGGTCCATTGGCAAGTTATCCCTTGTAAGCAGTACTGCAAGCTCTGCAGTTACGATGCGACATATGGTATTTTGCTAATTGTGAGGTTTTGATTTGTAATGATATGATAAAGCTTCAGGAAGATGGCTCATGCTCATCTGGGGAGGTTGGCTGATTGAATAATTTTCTAGGAAACCTCACGAGGGCAGCATTATGAATTGCAAAGTGTATTGAAGCTGAATAACAGGATTCATTCAACTTCAGTGCCGTATTTCGGTGTTGCGGAACAGCAGGGTGGGTTTTGTTTCTTTGGGTTTTTTCCCCGTTTTCCCTAACTTTTAGTTAGCATGTTTCTGTTGTAGCAAAATACAGTGGGAAATAACTAACAGGATGCTTGTTCTACACAGACATTTAAGCACGTGCTGCAGTCATGGTGTGATCAGGGCAGTTGTCCTGCAGCTTTGACTACAGCAACTTTTTGGTCAGAGTAAGACACGAGGTGAATGTGGTTTGCCTGGTAGGAAACAGACTTTGTAACTCATGTTTGTGGAATGATTTGTTGCAAATTTAGCTTTTTCTGAGATGACAGGCTAATTTTGAAGCCAGATGTGTAACAATCAGTTGACAATTTTGACTTTTCTGCTTTTTAATCAAGTGGCTTGAGTAATGCTACAGTGGATGTGACTATACTGCTAGTTTAAAGCAGAAGTAATTAGACAATTTGCCATAAATATTTAAATCTGAATTGTTCCCCCTTCTCATCTCTGACTGTAGGCAGCTTTCTCACCTGTAACTGTAGGCAGCTGCTCGGGGTAGTTTCTCATCTGGCCTTACAGTGAGAAATGGGCCCGAAGGTCTGTCTCCATTAGCACTCAGACAGTGACTGTTTTCTAAACTCTTCAATTATGTTACTGATTTTAAAGGTGACAACAGAGGTTTCCAAATGTAGAAACAAGATGTGGACAGAGCAGTGAGTTACATGGTCAGTAAGGCTGTGGCTGCCTTTTGGGATCTGTAAAGATCCTAAAGAGGCTGGAGACTGGAATGAGCCCTTGCATATTAGTCAGAGAAAGATAATCTCTGTTTTTTCAAAACAATTCTTAAGGGAAGTTTCCCAGGCTCCTTTGAGGAATAGCCAGTTGGAGGCAGTCATGAGATGATTAGGGTTGGGACCTCCCCATTTTTAGGGCAATGGATGTATTAGGCTGTTACTAGTAAGCAAATGAACTGGGTATGGGGGAGAAAAAAAACAACCTTCCCTTGCTGACAGGGTGGCTGGTGTCTGCACAGCTGCCAGGATTTGAAATTTCTGCTTCAGGGCAAATGAAATGCCATGTGAGCTGAAGACAAGTTTTCTTTAAAACTCCGAGTTGCAATTATGCTAACGTCAACTTTTCCTCTAGTGCAAAGCTTCGTATTTCTCTGCTAGGATTTGACTGTCAAACAGCCGGTGTCAGAAACTGGACTGTATCCTGCTAGAACGACTCTGCTACCCAACAGGAAAGCATTTCTGTCTGAACACACAGGTGCCTGCATAGGTCACTTCCCTGCTTTTCCAGGCCAAGAGCTGTGTTGTCAACAAACCAAGCTGTGAAGTGCTCCTGCCGCTCCTGTGTTTCCTGTCAGTGCTCTGTGGCAGTGCTGAATAAAAGGGCCTTGCTATTGCCCTGATAACTAATCTATAGCACAATTAACATCCTTGAGTAAAAGATAAGGGCTTGCCAAAGCCCAGCTGTTCTGGGTGTCTGGAACTAAATCTTTTTGATAGTCCTTCAGATCAGGGTGAATTTTCATGTCCAGCGTGGGTTAGCCAAGTGCCAAGGTTCTGCAATATTCAGTGTAGTGTTCACGTTCAGTGATAGTACTTTGAAGTGACTGAAATGAATGTTATAAACTTTACCTGGAAATCTCATAGGTGTCCTGTTCTTGGAAGAATTTTTTTATGTGATAATAACTCTCAAATACCATTTTTTTTGGATGACAGTTAGATTACATTCACCTAGTTGTAAACCATTTTTTCCTTCTTTAAAGACAAGATGGATGAAAGATCTTCAAGGATACTCAATTTTAGTATTTTCAGTTTTAAAGAAATCTTTCTGGTTTAAAACGGCTAACATGTGCTATGGGTTTTATTTTGCAGTGTCTGAAACTTGGAGTGACGAAACATGTCTCAATCAGGTGAAAAAGTAAAGGTAAAGAGATGGCTGCATAGCCAAAATTTTGTTTAGAATCTGTTCAACTTCTGAAAATACTCATGGTGTACTGAAGTGGTAAAATAGTGAATAAACAATCCCTTATTGCTTGAGGTGCGTTTCTTAAAAGGCACCGTTGAGTAGAAGCAGAGCTTGCATGTGATTCTAGTAATAGGCTTTCGGATGTTTGCCAGACATTTGGTGTTTGCTTACACGTTTAGAATGGTGCCTTTACCTAAGGAAATTTCTTTTGACAAACCTTCATTTCTAACGTTTTTGCCCATGTGGATGGGTTTTAAAAGGATTGGTAACAAATAACTAGTTGCCTTTTGAGTGATTTCCCCTGCATCCCCCCCTGCCCCACTGGAAGTAAGGCATTGCATAAAAACTGTTTTCATCATGAACTTGTCTGTGAAGATAACATTTGGTTCCAGTTAGCTCACAGGTCACTAAATGAAGTGCCTGCAGTTCTAGTTTAGGCTCCTATTAGGTTTTCAGTCAATCGATAACAGATGGTAAAGCAGACTGTCCTTTTTATAGCACACATCTCTTTGATAAGTTTTTCAGGCATGTTTCTTTTCCCTGCTTTTTTTGTTAGAAGCTAGACAATGTGAAAAGATAGGTGAACAACTTAACAAGCAGAAGATAGATCTCTGTGTGAATGTACCTAGATAATCTCTGCATTACTATACACCATTCTTGGTTTTCTACGTGTGAGTGCATGCATTATTTATTTTTATAGAATATAGTAGCAGCAGAAACTGAATTTAAACAGATATTTTTCACCTCTAGCTTAAAATCTTTGGGATTTTTAGCTATGTTTACAGGTTAAGATTGATAATAGTGCATTCTTACAAGCTTGCAGATTTATTTTTTTTAATCCAAGGAGAGACTTTTGTTTATGGTGCAGCCCAAGGTGCTTATCAGATTTCTATTTATATCAGACTGCTTGGTAAATGGGCCTGTTTCAAGGTCTGCCTTGCTATAGCAGCAAAAAATTGTTTCATTCTCTAATTTTCCATCTGCTTTATCTACCTCTGCACTTTATTGTATAGAATTAACTGAACTGTGTTTCAACTTTTTAGGGGGAAGGGGATCTCATTGATACTCAACTCTTGTTTTCTTGTCAGTTTTCTGACTCAGCAGGCTATGTGGGGTTCGCTAATCTGCCCAACCAGGTTCACAGGAAATCTGTGAAGAAGGGCTTTGAATTCACACTGATGGTGGTTGGTAAGTGACTTGTTTAAGTATTTTTGACTTCTAAACAACAACAACAAAACATCTTTCACTTAGACATATGTCTTCCTACGTAGCAATCGACTGTTATACAGAAGTAAAAGCTTTGAACCTCTATATACTCTAACTAAATCTCTTACTGTTTTGTCATGTTTGGTGGGAGGGAGTCTTTGTAGTGATTAAAGATGACTTTGAGCCAAAAGGACATTCTTGTATTCCTGACTCATCATCAGATGGTACAGATAGTTGCTTAATCTTTCTTTGACTCCCATTTCCCCAGCTGAAGGCATGAATGCACACGGTGAATGTCTTGCTGTTGGAGTGGTGATGCTATTCTTGTGTTTTCTGTTGTTCTGTACTGACTCACTCTGGTATTACAACTAAACTTCTAATTTGACTGTTCTGTGAATGAGCATCTGTAGGAATCTTTGCTGGACAGTCCTGTAGGCACAAAGCTGTTTTAAGTGACATGTTGAATTATACTTGCATTAAATCAGTTTAATGTTACACAAGTGCAAAGGGAGTCCACAGTGCTATCACCTTTTTGTAGTAGTTAACCTTGGAATTACAAGTTCCTGGAAAAAGAAGGAAGTGTTCTGCGTCTCTCTTCATATTCCCTGTGCTCTGTAGCACTGTTTGGGATTATTTGGTGACACAGCATTCAGCAGTGTCTATAAAATAAGTAGGTAATTTGTGATAAATGTAGAATTTTTTTATTTCATGTAGTTGGTGATGATAAATACAGGTAACTTCTCAATCTCTAAGATTAGGCTAGTAGCATCTAAAATGACACAGCCAGTTGTTCTAAATGCTGACTGCTTTGATTCCTTGGCTTAGGGAAAAAAATGCTTTTTGAAATTCAGATTCAGTAATTGCATTTACAGGTTTAACTCTACTACTTTGACATATAGGACAAAACCTGTGTGACCTGAAGTTCTAGAATTGTAGAACTTCTCAGGTGAATTTTGAATAATTTTCTTAGGATTTTCTGTTTCCTGTTTCATAGGATGTGTGTGTCCTAACTGTAAGGGTGCAAAGCTTGACTGTTAGTTCGGGATTGCTTTATTTGTTCTCCCTATTAACAGTCTTCCAGGTTCAATTTCTAGCTTAGGAACATCTTAAAGCTCTCAGAAATTTTCAACAGGAGAGTTACAGCTCCTGATTTTGTAAGTTTAAATAATAGAATAAAGCTTTTATTTCCCTGAAGTAACCTATCTCTAGATCTGTAGTCAGTTCTGTATGACCTTTCAGCTTTTATTATGAAATCTATTACAGTAAACTTAGCATTTTCATGTAACATTTATAAAAACACTAGAGGCTTGTTTTTCCTGTGTTTTTTAAAGTGCTTAGCTGAACCTTTGATGTTTTTATCTCAAAAACTAGGGTGGATCCTAATGAACAAATTATTTTTCCTCCAGAATGTCAGCTTGCGGAAAGAGGAGGTGCTTTAAAAAGCCTGCAGTAAAAGGTGTATATGCTTAATAACCTCAGTTGTTTTGTTTGTAGGTGAGTCTGGCTTGGGAAAATCCACTTTAATTAACAGTCTGTTCCTGACTGATCTTTATCCAGAACGTTATATTCCTGGAGCTGCAGGTAAATGTGGTTTTGCAGTTGCTCCAGAACATACCCTATGAAATTTCATGTTCTTTCAGTTAACATTGCTTCATTCTGGTAACTTCCCTTTCTTCACACTGTCTAGATGTATTGTAATCCTCCAAATTATAATTTCTTGAGCTGTCATTTTTCTCATTTGTATTTCCTTTCAAAGACTCAGCTTTTGTTGTTTCTTCAGAAATTGTTATTTAAAAAAACAACCCCCGAAACCTTTTAGGTGTGAGTATATCCAAATGTGGTTTTGCTCTAATTCCCATTTCCTCTAATGTTTTTTGCTTATAATGCCTTCAATCCTGGTTAGAGCTGCAAATACCTTTTGACAAAAAACCTCACATGCTTCTGAGTATTACATTTTTATTTTTGCATATTTTCGGTTTTTTTTGTTGTGTGTGGTTTTTTGTTTTTTTTTTTAATTCATTGCTTTGTGTTTATTTACAAAACTGTGGTGTTCAGTTTTGACTACCTAGCTTGTTTCTTTCTTTAAGATATTTTGTCATGTAGGTTACAATACACTTCAGGCTGCACTTCCTCCTCTGTTGCTCTCTCCTGCAGGAGTGTCTGCAGCAATTGATAGGTGGAATAACAATCAAAATGTTCCTTTATTTTAGAGAAAATAGAGAGAACAGTTCAAATCGAAGCTTCTACAGTAGAGATAGAGGAGCGAGGGGTGAAACTGCGTTTAACAGTAGTTGACACGCCAGGATATGGAGATGCCATTAACAGCCAGGACTGGTACGTGTGTAAATACTGCTTTGCTTGGTACAGTTTGTATCTTACACAAACACTGCTCTAGTGTGTTTGTCTCTCTGAACTTAAGTGATTCAGCTGGTGATCTTTGGATAACTTTGATGTACTAACAGGAAGCAGCAAGTTCATTATTCTTAACATGAATGGAGTCTTATCTTGAATTCATGGTATGAATTTTCTGAGACCTTGCAGTTAAGCACAATTTTCTAAGGCCTTCTACATTCTGGGTGCTTAGTAAGACGCCTGAATTATTCCAGTGCAAGTAGAAGCTGAACTTTGAATTTCCTTTAATTTCTGAGATTGTCCTTTAAGAAATGTTAACAATATTTATTTTGCTTAGCCATCAATTTTTGTTGATGCTTTTTTTGTGGTGGTAATCCTCAGGCAAACAAAGTGTCACTGTGTGGAGAAAGGGAGCATAAAACTAATGCTCATTGATTTTTCAGTTCTGCAGTATAAGTTAAAGATCAGGAAGAAAGCAAATTGCTGATAAAATAAACACCTAAAATGCTAATAGAATGTTTTATAATCTTTTCTTGACAGAATGCTGTGTTATCTGGAGCATTTAGAAAAACCATGTCTGATAATCATGGTCTTCATTCTGTGATGTACTGTAGAAACACAGCAAAAGTGAAGGGAGTGAAGTTATATACTATACTAAATCAAAGGTTGAAAGTAAGGCTGTAATGAGATTTTTATTTTTATTTTATTTTTATTTTCCTCCTGCTTTTCCTACTTTATTAAGTTGGAAAAAATTGAACTTTAAAATAAGACTAAGCCATCTTTCTGGACTGCAGCATCGTCTTGCTTATTTTGTGCACTGTTGACTAGAGCTTCCTTCCGCTGGAGCGAAGAGCTCTGCAGCCTGTGTATTGTGTTACATAGAGCTCTTCCTGTTGATTGTGTTCTAATGCCCTTTGTTTATTCTGCTAAGATGTTTCTTAGGGACTTACGTGCTCAGATTTTTCCCCTTTCTTTTTGGAGGCTTACTAAATAGAGTCATTCCATGATGATTCAGACCCAGTAGAACAATCTACTGGTTTATACTTGGTTTTCTGTGACAAATCTTACACATCAAAATACATTACGGGAACAAAGAGTACTTGCATACTGCAAAATAAAAAGTTGCCATTAATTTTGATTGTCTCTCACTCATGCCATTTTCTTATTTCACATGGAAAGAGCCATGACGAGCGTCATTTTGACAAAGTCTGTTCGCCTTTACAGGATGTCTTAGGGACTTGGATGGGTAGACTTTGTTTCAAACTGCAGTCAAGACTAACTCAGTGCAACTACCTTCCTTCCTTGTTAGTTCAGAGGAAGCAGCAAGTTTGTGCTCTTGAACTTATGCTTGTGTTCAGGAGCATTTACTGCAATTATGGTTACCCAGTAGATGGTGCTGATCTCGATCCAAGTTTTAGAAAGCACTTTTTTTTTTTGAAAGCTGGAAATTGTGCAGACTACCTGCTTTTCAGGATGATGAATTTTACTATGGTTATTTTTGAACAGAGAGAAATCAAGTTGGCACGATGTCCCTAGGAGGCAGCAATTGCTGGTCCTGTTTCAAATATCTTTCTCCTGAGTAGGTTTCCTAATGGCTTTTGGTTTCTGTTGTTGGATTGGTGAAAGGGCTTAATTTTGGAGTTTGATTTTTCCAAGGATGGGAGTGAGGGTCAATTTTTATGTATTTTCCATCACAGAAGACATGCTAGTAAGGATTATGTGTTGTCAGAAGCTTGTCAGGGCATCTCCTGGATTGGAATAATAACAGGGTTGGATTGGGAAATGAGTTGTTATAGACTTGATACAAAATGTTCTGTATAGCAGATTATTTTTTGTTTTCCAAATGTTGTTGTACTTAAAACAGCCTGTAAGAAAAGGTGTATGCTAAGCACAGTTGACCATAGAGGCAATTTTTTAGATTCTGTGTGAAGCTTTAGTGCTACCTGGAGTTCTGTATTCTAGAATCCAAATACACTTAGGAATGCTTTTGGTGTGAGTTTAGTGTGTTTGGAGAGTAGCAAAATTCTTTATGGTGGGAAGTTTGAACCATAGAACAGCTCTTCCATGCATAAGGACACTGGGACTGTGAGAGAAGCATGTCCTTAAAGGAACATTGTTCATCAGACAGAAGAGAGGGGATCTAAGGGGGGCAAGAAAAAAATCCTTCACGCCCAGATTTGGGATCAAATCTGGTCTCAAAAGGATGGTTAACAGCAACTGTTTACAGATTAATTTATTAGATATTGCTGATCATACACCTCATCTCGGTTACAGTGCAGCAGGTCATTCTTTAATAACTGCTTTCTGGCTGCTGCTAACTTTCTTCTTTTACAGGCTTATGCAAAGCTGTATTTTGTGTGTTTTGGCAGCTTGGTAATATTGTTCATTTTCCCCCAGTGGGCTTAAATGCAACCGTTGCATTGTTTGCTGTTACAATACAGGATGTGCTATCTCCTAAGTAATGACAGCACAGTGGTATAAACCAGGTGTTTCCCGGAAGTTAGGAGGTACAGGACACTAATGCCATATTTACAGGGAAAATTATAGCTGTTAGAGCTAGAAAGCTGCACGTAAACTAATTAGATTGCCAGAGAAATGTGTGATAGTTGCTTTCCCATTGTTTGTGCTTGGTTTCTGTCCTAATATTTGTACTTCTTCAGTCTCGTTACCTTTCACCAGCTAAGAGGAGAGTATCTAAGATCAGCAGGAACAAAAACAATGTTGTCCTTTTTCATCACATTTAAGTATTAAGATGCTAGTTCTTAAAGACTTGAGCAGCACTGAGGTCAAAACCCAAGAAATTCCATGTTTTTCTGTGTTGTCTTCCATAGAGTGACTTAGAACGGTGCAAATCTTGAAGATATAAACATGCATATATGCATTCCACTATGGATTTATTCCTCCTTCATCCAGAAGCTTACTCAGCTTCGGAAAATCAAATCCTCTCCAGGATCTCTTCCGTCATTCTTGTTACTTTCTTTCATTATCTTCATTACAGCCACGCAGCCCAGGGTTGAACTTTGCTGCTTGTCACCATATTTGCCATCACTCTATGTGTTCGTTTTCCAGATTACTAATTCTTTCTCTGTGTTCTTGTCTCTTTCCTCCTTAAATTTCTCCCGTCAAAATTGTACTTTTTCAACCACAGAAATGCTATTTTTCAAGTTAAGCTTTCTGTTCTGTTTTTCCCCAAGTAGTTTAAGATATGTTCATGACACACAATCATCTGCCTAATCTTATCTTCATCAGTGTGTTCATTTCCCTTCCCCTGCAGTACTTAATATAAAGTGTCCTTTTATATTAACGTTGTTTGCAGGTGTCTACATGCTCTGGAATATCTTAAAACAGTCTTCTTAGTAATGCATTGTGTTTTCTTCTCGCTCTCTAGTCACTGCTGTTTGTATCTGATTAACCTGTATGATCAAATTTTGTGTTCCTTTACTTCTTTGCAGGGCATATTTTAAATTGCCTTGAACTAAGTAGGAATTACTTTTCTTTGCCAACAGAAAAGGATTCCGTAAGGTAACAAAAATAGCTTAATAAATCATGTGATGCTTTAGTGCGTGACTTGCAAATGTATTTCTACTTAATTCAAACAGACTACAATACCAGAATTTTCATAGGTAACTATAGAAATCCAACTCTAGGGTCAGGGGTGTAAATCAAGAGGATATCCAGGATATGTCATTTGTCAGCTGATCTAAAAACAAATTCTCACCCTCTACTCCCAGAAAATAAGAAAAAATCCTCAATCTTCTGTTACTGTCTGTGTTGTCTCAGCACTGAGTGCTTTTTTCTGAGCTTGCGCTTGAACTTTTTATCCAGTGGACAGAGTAACACTTGAAAGTAGCTCCAGGCGTAAATAGACACTTGGTTGCCATGAAAATATCTTTTTGCATTATCAAAGTACTTTTCCTGAGTAGTAGATACAATGCTAGGAAGTTGAATTTTTTCTAACAGAAATGTTTTTAATAAAAGTGTCATTTTCCTCCTTCTGTTCTTTTCATAATTCTTTTTATTATTTTAAAGCTGATCTAAGATGCCTCTCTTTCTATCCCCCCCATACCACAGCTTCAAAACAATTATCCAGTACATTGACAACCAGTTTGAAAGATACCTTCACGACGAAAGTGGTCTAAACAGGCGCCACATTATAGACAACAGAGTCCATTGCTGTTTTTACTTCATCTCTCCCTTTGGGCATGGGTAAGAAAAAGCTCTTGAGCTCTTGTGTTTTACGGCGTTATATTGTGTTCATAAGTCTATTCACTACTTGAACTGGAAACTTAACTTTAATGTTAATTGAGTTGCTTCCTAAGTTGTCAGTTAGCCAGTGCAATTAAAATGGTCTTTGGGGATTAATGCTGTCCTCTGCTTTGTCCCCTTTTTGGCATTTAACGTTGTTTTGAAGCAGTCAGTATTAACGTTGTTTACCACACAGAAACGTAAGAGCTTATAATACCTGATTTATCTTACAGTGACAACTCTAATTGCAATTTAACCTTTACGCAACCAAGCTGATAAGCAAGTACTCTGGTTTAATTTATTCTGGAAATAATATTTATGTAGATACTTGAAATAAATAATTTTTAATACATTTGGTCTGTTAATAAACCACACAAACAAAAACCCACCTTTTTTTTTTGCTGTTTTCTTCCCCACTTTTTGGCAGGCTGAAACCATTAGATGTAGAATTCATGAAGGCTCTTCATGGAAAAGTCAACATCGTCCCTGTGATTGCCAAGGCTGACACACTGACGCTGAAGGAGAGAGAAAGGCTGAAGAGAAGAGTAGGTCTAACACTTGATCATGAGAACAATGCCACCCATGCAGTGTTAAAGCCAAATATAAAGTAAATTAAAGCTGAAGAGAGGTGAATGATATTGGCGAAGGACCTAGTCTTCGGGAAGTGTGAGGTCTGACATCTGATGTGCTCTACCGGTTACACTTGCTGAGAATATGGCCTTTCTTGGCTTCATCTGTCTTAGCAAACAGCCTACCGCAATAGAGCAGGCTTTGAGCAAAACGGTTTGTCAGGAGCGCACAAATCATCCTGAAATGTATCTCATGGGGATGTTTCAGACCAGCTCTCATTTAGTCCAGTGAACTGATGACCCGTTAGTGATGGCAGTGCATTAGGTATGTTCCGAGTGTATCTTTAGGTTTAGTTTCATCCAAAAGAAACTTGATACGTGCTTTCCAACTATATTGTCTGTTTCTGTGAAATACCACGACACACTCAGGACTGCACTGGAGAAAGGCTTTCCAGACAGTGGTACTAGAATAAATCTCTTTGCATTGAAAGATTTGCATGCTGCTTGCTGTCTTGAATTTTATTTTTTTTTTTTGGCCAGACCTTTCCAAGACAGTCCAGCCTCTGCCAAACACATCATTGTAGTGATTTCTGTGGGAAGAAAGTACATATTTGTGGTCATACAAGTCTTTCACTTTAATTTCCATTTAATCTCATCATAGAATATTCTGGTCAATGAACATAAATATTTAATCTTTCCTGATTTATCCTCTTTGATTCAGAATGTCTTAATGCACCTTCTTAAAGAAAGAAATGGGTAGGTGGTGAGGGTGAATTATGTTGAGAGGAGGCTCAGTAAAATTTATTGAGATTACAAGCCTTTTTTTAGGTTCTATTGACTCAAACCCAGTACACTCAGTTGTAAAGTCTAACAGATTTGAACCCTACAAAGCTTGTGAATTTTTACAAGTTTAATAACTTATGTCTTGTAGTACAGAGATAATTAGTACTTCTAAAATGTAGTCTGTACTTTGCACCAGTGTGCAATCTTTTTTTCATACTAAGATTATATCATGGTCTTTTATATCTTCATATTGCTTTATACGACCACTTTTTTGTTTCCATGGATGGCACGACACATGTTTTGATTGTGATCCTCTGGCTTCCAGTAGTCCTTTAGAATGGTTATTGGATCTTTATTTCAAGGAAATTGGGGGGGAGGTGATTTTTCTTGGAGAGGGTGTACAGCTTTATTTAACTGGGAAAATAGCATAGTTAAAATCAGGCTTACAAAACAGCACATTAGCTGAACTCAACCTAAATTCAGAGGATTTGTTTGGGGGTTTTTGTGTTGAGTAATGCCACAATCAAAGGTGTGACCACAGTGTGTGAAGGCATGTAAGCAACTACAATTTGGTAAGGAGAGGTACTGCTGGTGGTATGTTTGTATAAAGCTCAGCGATGTAAGAAAACTTGCCTAAGAAATGGAATAAATCTTCTGTATCTGAGGAATTTTAAAGTTGGGACAGTTGTAACTGTATGAACCTTGTCTACAATGTAGAAGGACGTTCACTGGAGAGGGAGAGGTATTTATCCAAAAGTGACCAGCTTTATGATGAGCTAGGTGAAAGCAGCGGGGCGAAGGTCACTCAATAAGTTAAAAAGAACGTCTCGATCTTGTGGGAGAAATTCTGTCCGGGCTCTGGAGCTTTTATTTTGTTCCTCCACAAATGCTATGAGGAGATTACGGGTACTGTGGCAAATTTAAAGAACTTGGAAGGAAAATAGCAAAGCAGAGCTGGCTTTACCACTTCTGTTTTTCTGTGGCTGTACTGACTTGGTGGAAGATTTTTATCTGATAGTAATGTTGTCTGTGGAGCTGCTACTTCTTTTTATAAATAAACTATTTGACCTTTCAGCAGTGTACTTCAGGCCCAGTTTTCCTAGGTACTTATTTTTTGGTTCGGTATTTGGTAGCAAAATGGTGTTGAAAGATTTGAAGCAGGTGTTTAACTCAAACTTAGTTATTTGACAATAAAATTCATTGGGAATCTGAATGTTCTGCTTTGTTGGTTCAAATACATAAACTAAACTGAGAAAATATGTTCTAGTTACAGTCATCTTTCACTAAAACAGTTCTTGGGTGAAATGAAGAGGAACATACCCTTACCAGGTTTCAATATTTGCTGTAATTGTGTTGGAACTCTTTCTTCTGTGCTCCTTTTATCTCCTGCTTGGTGGACTCTCTTAACATCAAGGATAGCACAGTGCACGTGCTGTTTGACATTCACTTCTGTGTATTGTTAACACTGGATTTTAGCTGAAGCATGGCAGTAGCGCAAGCAAACGTGTCTCCCAATATGAATTTGGAATTGATTATTTTTCAGTTCAATGCTGTAAGTGATGTTAGAGTGGGGGGTTATGTTGTGTGTTTATTGTGGAGGCTGGAGAAGACTCAGAGTTTACATACCCTGTGGTGAACAGATTAATTTAAAGGCAACCTCTCTTGATCATATTCAGTGCTGATCCACATCTAGTTCTTCCTAGTATGAGCAAAATTACTTTTAACTAACCAGTCTTTAAAACAGTCTTGACTTGCGTGTATGGACACCACATTTATGCGTCGGCTAAATATAACGAGATGAATGGCACTTATTTTGTCGTCTGAGGGAGTGGTTAGGAAACAGGTAAACAGATCTTCATTATTTTTGTACTGTTGGCAAAGGTCACTCTACAAGCTAAGTTTATACTAAGTCAAATGTATAATGTGGTTCCAAAGCTTTGAAAGTCTACCTACTGTATATTGTTCTAACTCAAAGCATCTTGGCTAGCAGAATCTCTAATCAAGAATAAGAATCAAAATCCTGCTTTGCTGACGCAGCTTGAAGTCTTAATTTTTTTAGATGTCTGCCATTTGGCCGTCAATCTAAAGTAAAATGTTTTTGTTTTGCTGCTTTGGACTAAGCAGAAAGATTAGTTTGTGGTGCTTGCAAAGGAAACCCAGCTTGGAGTAATTCCTGTTTGGTCTTTTCTGGAATTCAAAGTTATTTTTTAAAACTCTTGAGTGGGAAGAAATGCAAGGCAGTTTCACAAGCTGTGCCATGCAAGGCTGCTAAAGGAAACCTGCTTAAAAGAATGACTTCATGAGAGGGGAACTAGTATTTTAACTTTTTTTTAAATTTCCCATGGGAAGGCTAATCTTTAGGAACACAGAATCCTCAGAGGCCAATAAAATTCCGATTTGAAGAAGCAAAATGCTGTTTCATTGTTAGGACCATAAAATACAGTTTGTTTTTATTGCATTTCTTTTTCCTTTCAGGAAAGCACTAGGTTTAACAGCTGTAATATATTATTCTAGCACCCCTTGTTGTCGGCTTTCCCGTTATTGTTTCACTTGCATTTTATCTTTTAAGATCTCAGCCAGGTTAAATGTCCTTTCTTGTTTTATGCAGCTACTTAAAGACATCGCAGTGCAGCACTGCCCCACCTATTCCAGCTGTGCATCTTTTATTGTCATTTGGTGGCATTTTAGTTATCTTCCATTTCGCAAAACAATAACAGCATGCCTTGAATTAAATGTAGTTGTGTGAATATAGCTGTTAATTGCAACACTTATTCCCAGATCTCTTTTTTTTCTTTTAAAAATACTGCTCCCTGTGTTGGTGGGGGCTCATATTTTATTCAGGGTGTGTGCGAGTGCGGGGGGTGTTTATATACCTGGCAGGAAAACATTGTCATGGGAATAACTGTGGCTCATACATGGTCATTCCTCTTCTAATGGTGTGAAGTATTGTTTCATTTTAAACAGCTGTTTAATAATCAAGCTGAGGTTGGAGGAGTCCTACTTATACACTAGCTATCGGTTGTCATCACGACAGAGGATGAGGAACCCAGCAATACTATGAGAAGGTTCATTAGGACTGCTTGTCCGTTTGAAGTCTGGTTGTGTTTGTATTATCAAGTTAATATCCAGGTATATATGTAGTAATGACAGCACAAGTCCTTAGGTGGGCTTTCTGAATGTTCTTATGATTACCTCAAACCCCTCCACCTTATTTCCCCAAACTTTGTCTACCCTAAGAGTTCGTTACAGCAGTAGTGCTGCTGCTTGGTTTGGGTGCTGGCTGTGGAGTTACAATTGCTACTCGTTAGGGAATACTAATCTAGGAAGTTTGCACAGTTAACCTTTCTGCGGAGACATCCAGGATCCCTTGAAGAGAGTTACTGTGTAATTTCAGCATTCTTCATGCTGTCATACCACCAGACTTTCGTAATGAGAGAAAATCTTGTCAGTGCATTTGATGGGATTTCTGACTTAAATAGAAGCATCCTCTTCGGTTTTGAGGAAAGGATTGACTTGTACCTCCTTCTGAAATTGCCAGAGGCCTGGAATTATGCTAGCTGCTTACCCCTGCAGTGATTTCGTTAGGTAAAGAATGTATACAAGACTACAGATAGTGTATTTTTTTAATGTTAATCTCAGATATTAGTGACAATAAAGAAAACTGTTTATGGATGGGTTTTGTCTTAGTGGATTTTGAATAACTTTCACCAGTGTAAGTGGATAATAAGCTTTTGTCTTTTTGATCCAAGAGACAATAGACACTGTCTTAAATGTTTGTACATACTAAATACACAAAAAAATACTTTGACATGAGCTGTGTGGTTTTGATGCTGTAACTAATGAATCCCTTCTACAAACTCATTGCTTTTACTTATTTTTTCATATTAACTTCACTTTGGTTTTGTCTGCTTCTGTATTATGTGCCGTGTAAATCTTCTGGGTCTTTTAATAGTTTACTTGCTATGTTTTCTAAAAATGCATTTATCTTTTGTGCCTCTCTTAAAATCTTTAAGCATGTGTTATTTGGCACGTTAGATGTTGAGTCATGTACGCATTTGTTAGTCTTCAGAAAGCGCCGTGCCCAAGTGCATTGTATTACGAACATTTCATTAGTTGTGCAGCTAGCTTTCACAGCAAATAGTGTTCCAATTCTGACGTTTGTTCTCTGAGTACAACTTTAGACTGTTGTCTGAAGGTCTTGATGGCATCTTGGTATGTTTATTTTAAATATTTATCTCTGTATCACTATACGCAGATGAGTTGGTTAAGGTCATATGCAAAGAACGATATATTAGGAATGTCACAAAACACATTGAGTTAGTGAGTCTGTTTCCCCATAAGCGGACAGACAGGTGAGCTGCTGTTTGCGTTTAGCTGTATCTGATTTTGCAAATTGTATTGCAGATTATAAACTGTTCAGAGATAATCTTGGCAAATGTTTTTGCTTTTTAAAATGCCCGTTAGTAAGCTTTTAAAAAGAGAACTTCTGTAGTTAGCAAATCTCAGCAATGTTTTTAAGATACTTTTTTTGCAATAGTAAACTAAAATCTTTAAAATCTAACCAGGTTTAGTGTAGGCTTTCTTCCTTCATTTTAAGGATGCGATTGATTTCACACTTAGTATTCCTTTCTTACATCTCAAATCATGTAGGTTACTTGCTGAGTGCTTTTACACCTTGAACTGTTCTTTCCAGGAGACTTAGGGGCTTGAGGTTCAAGTCTCTGTTGAATGAAGAAAAAATGAAAAACGCTGGGAATTTTTTTTCATAGGTAGAATGAAATTAATGCCATGTAAGGTAGTCTTGTAGGACATAAACTGGTTTGGCACTGCATAAACTCAAAGCATAAGTAATGGCAATTTTTGCTAACAATTTTTTTCTGAGCACTGTCAAACTGCTTAAAGCAGAAAAACATTCTGAGTTTTCTCAATGTGACAGACTAGCAAATCAATTGTATATATTGTTAACTTAATGCTTCTTCAGTTAAATAAGAATTCATTATTATTCCTTTTTTGTAAACTTCAGGTTCTGGATGAGATTTCTGAACATGGCATTAGGATTTATCAGCTCCCTGATGCAGATTCTGATGAAGATGAGGAGTTTAAAGAACAAACGAGAGTTCTAAAGGCAAGTTTCACTTCTGATTNCAAAGGTAGTGTGTTGTGACTTTCCTTTCTTTTCTCTTTTAAATGTAAGCAACTCTTTACCAAGAACTGTAATTTGCAGCTTCTCTGACTCAACCTTTTAACATGCAAGCAAAGAGTGAATGTGTGTGTTATGTTACTATACTAATTAACAACTTTCCTCTTGTTAGAGCAGATAATGAAGGTTTTACTGAAGTCATTTCCTTTTGGTGCTGTGATACTTGCAAAAGTCCCTGAAGAATGTATCTGAAATTCTCTCTCTAGCTACTTTAATCGGTATCTGAAGTGCGTTTCTGTTGGCTGTTTTCCATGTATGATCTTATGTCAGATGACACATTATGCCCAAGCTGTACAGTCAAGTGTTCCTAAAGCAAAGTGTCATTTCCTTCTATGCCTCTCTTAAGACAAACTGATTCTAACAAAACTACAGGTGTTAGTAACGAAAGGTTGCATTGTTTAGGGTAGGATTTGTTGGTTTTCTGATGTGGAAGGATTTTAGTAGAGTGTGTTTGTCAACACTTTTCCTGTCTGTTACTTGAAAGTCTTTGTGGTTTCTTTCAAAGAAAAACAAAAAAGTAGCCAGTCAGAAATCAAAACAGTAACTTGTTTTGCTCTGTCTCAACCAGGCTAGCATTCCCTTTGCTGTTATTGGATCCAATCAACTTATTGAGGTGAAAGGGAAAAAAATCAGAGGCCGCCTGTATCCCTGGGGAGTTGTTGAAGTTGAAAATCCGGAGCACAATGATTTCCTTAAACTGCGCACAATGCTGGTGTGAGTAATGGTAAAATTACCCATCTCCTGTGGTGACGTAACTGATACTATGACTAGAGAGTTACAAGAACGCGAACTCCTTAATTCAAAACTAGCTCCGGCCATGCAGAGTGACTTTTTATTGTGTCCACCCCCAGGAGCTTCTTTTTCCTGCTGTAATTCACTGATCTCTGACTTACGAAAACATTTTCTAGATTTTATGTTGTCAGATATACGTGACAATTTTTATGCCTTATGTGANCACTTCTGATTTTTTTTTTTCCTGCAGTAGTTCTTCAAGCCTACAGTATGTTTGAAGGTACTTCATTCCTTTATAACATGTTGGAACATTCAAGTTTTCTTTGGATGTTGACTCTGAATTATAATCCTTCCNTTATGTTACTATACTAATTAACAACTTTCCTCTTGTTAGAGCAGATAATGAAGGTTTTACTGAAGTCATTTCCTTTTGGTGCTGTGATACTTGCAAAAGTCCCTGAAGAATGTATCTGAAATTCTCTCTCTAGCTACTTTAATCGGTATCTGAAGTGCGTTTCTGTTGGCTGTTTTCCATGTATGATCTTATGTCAGATGACACGTTATGCCCAAGCTGTACAGTCAAGTGTTCCTAAAGCAAAGTGTCATTTCCTTCTATGCCTCTCTTAAGACAAACTGATTCTAACAAAACTACAGGTGTTAGTAACGAAAGGTTGCATTGTTTAGGGTAGGATTTGTTGGTTTTCTGATGTGGAAGGATTTTAGTAGAGTGTGTTTGTCAACACTTTTCCTGTCTGTTACTTGAAAGTCTTTGTGGTTTCTTTCAAAGAAAAACAAAAAAGTAGCCAGTCAGAAATCAAAACAGTAACTTGTTTTGCTCTGTCTCAACCAGGCTAGCATTCCCTTTGCTGTTATTGGATCCAATCAACTTATTGAGGTGAAAGGGAAAAAAATCAGAGGCCGCCTGTATCCCTGGGGAGTTGTTGAAGTTGAAAATCCGGAGCACAATGATTTCCTTAAACTGCGCACAATGCTGGTGTGAGTAATGGTAAAATTACCCATCTCCTGTGGTGACGTAACTGATACTATGACTAGAGAGTTACAAGAACGCGAACTCCTTAATTCAAAACTAGCTCCGGCCATGCAGAGTGACTTTTTATTGTGTCCACCCCCAGGAGCTTCTTTTTCCTGCTGTAATTCACTGATCTCTGACTTACGAAAACATTTTCTAGATTTTATGTTGTCAGATATACGTGACAATTTTTATGCCTTATGTGAACTTAGTCTTCTCATTCATCTGTAAATAGTGATACGCTTTTGATTGCTATACAGACAGTAAATATCAAACTTTAAGCTGTTTAACTGCATTGGCAGTAGTTCTGTTAGACCCACTAAAACCTCTGGGACTAGGAAATGTCCAAGATATGATACTCAGTGGCGGATGCTTTATTCTGGGCAGCCTGAGCTCCAGTTGGCCTCACAAAGTACATACGGAGAATGCGGTTGTAGGTGATCATAAAAAACCCCAAAACAAAAAACCTCACAGCAGAACAGTAAAGCAAACTGAATTGATGGCTTTACATATAAACTGACGTTTTCTTACAGCACAGTGGGTGGGGCAGAGAGGCTTTTAGAGTATTACTCAGCGCTGAATTAACCTGTGAAGAACATTCTAAAGGCAAAGCTCAGTTTTCTTCGCAGTAGAGGAAATCCTGCATTAAATATGATACTGCAGCCCTTTATGAACTTAACTGATATTCTAGTTCTTTAGATGGCTTTAAGTGATATTTTCTTCTTTCTTTTGGTTTATGACATCTTGCTGTTGTTGGAAATTGAATTCTATTGTGTGTTCCCAATTTTGGTCTCCCCTGGGCAGGGATTGCCCTCTGCTGGTCATTGGCAGCAAGCATTTTTTTCCCCTTTTTTTTTTTTGAGAATTGTTAGGCAATGTCAGCTGTTACGTGAGCCAAGGAGCTCCACCTAGTCTCAGTTACAAATTATACTTGAATAGCACTTGAGTCAAAAAATACTTTAGGAATTAAAGTGTCTTTCTGAATAACTGCTTTTGCAAGCTTCTTAACACTGCAAAGACTGGTATAAACAACTCCTATAAAGTAAATAGCGAACAAAAGGAGATCAAGATGCTTTGTGTCTTTGAAGAATATTGGTGGGAGGGCACTTAGTATGAATTAAAGACCAATAAACATGAAAGCAGTGTTCTGGTTAGCTTTGTGACTGGCTTGGTCTGTAAGGATTATCTTTCAAGTAAATGCATCCATTATATAAAACAAAAATAGACAATAAAAGGGTGTTTTTCATCCCTTTCACAAGAAGGCCAAAGTGTTCAATAGCCCTTTGCATGTTCTAGAACACACATGCAGGACCTGCAGGAGGTGACCCAAGATTTGCACTATGAGAACTTCCGTTCGGAGCGGCTGAAACGAACTGGCAAGTAAGTACCTGTGCGCCTTTGGGCTCTGCTGCTTCCGAGCCTCTTCTTTTTCCACTGTGACATTGGACTTGCCCTTCCTCCTAACTAAGCCCACCTGTAACCAGTTGTTTCTCAGATGACTTCAGTCTATGGAGTTAGTGAAATTAGTATGAAATTCTCTTCCTGAAGAGGAGTAATATGTAATGAAGTGCTGTGCTTACAAACAGCTGTTCTTGGTTTTGTATCTATTCCTTTTCCCCTGTGCTTTTAATTGGAATGTACGTAAAGTAGTACAGGCTGCAAGCGAGATAGGCTGGGGCCTGTATAAATGTGCACACTATAGTTTATTCTTTCCAAGTAGACATCATTAAATAAAAACCTGTCTGATTAGGTAGGGTGTTCCTTCTCCAGTTATTGCAGGATTGCCATAGTGGCTATTCTCTTGCTCCTTCATAAAGAGCTAGAGAGAGAAATTTAGACTGATCTTTTCTTGGTAATGTATGTGTGGTTTTGTGTTGTTCTTTTTTCTCCTTCTTAGTAAAGTTTCTGTCCTTGGCAAATTAATGCAAAAAATTGACATCTATCTGTGCTGCATATTTTTTGATAGCAATTTTATTCTTGTCCGCACTTTACGTGTTCTTTAAGTATTCAGCCCAAGCATTTTGATCTTAAAGAAGAAAGGAAATAGCCTATACAGCTTTTTAATGGTTGATTTTTGTAGCATGGGAATCTCTTGATTAGAGTAAATGGCAAAAAATCCCCATAGCAGTGAAGGAATATAACTTTAAGAAACAGCGTGAGTAGCTGGCGTCTATGAAGTAAAAATGACATTTTACAAAAGGGAAGCATAGGTTTAAGAATGTCCTGATTTCCCCTGTGCAGACTATGGACTTTTTTCTTGTTATATTACCTGAAATACAAGCCTTGAATCTGTTCTTGGCTATTTTTACTTCTCTATCTTATACCATCAATGCATTCTTTTGTTCAATAGGCCTGTTGAAGAAGAAGTGGTAGACAAGGATAGAATCCTCCAGCAGAAAGAGGCTGAGGTAAGAGGAAGCTTCTAAAACTGTTGGTCTTTAATATAACACTGTGTTCCAATTTTCAGTATTCTGCGTCAACTACTGCCTGTGGAATGTAAGATCGGAGCTGTGAAAAATGACAGACCTAATCTGAACATACAAGTTGCCTGTAAAAAGTGGGGGTTTTGATAGTCAGTTGCATAGTGAGGGTGGTAGGTAGCATGTGGACTCCCGGCTGTAGGCAGGGTATTTATCACTTCCAGTTGGTATGCTAAATTTCTGTAAGGATAGCTGCTATGTTTTCAGTATTGAAATCAATTTATGTTTGTCAGCTACATATGCTGCTTTAAACTTTGTATGTTGGGGTAGTCTAATGTTTTTTCAGATGTGCATGGCATAATACAAGCATGTTAGCAGTAAATTTCTTCTTATGTCTTGTGTGGCTATGGAGTAGGAAAAGGTGGTTGAGTCTTAAAAATCCCACGATATAATTAATATGCATATTCTTGCATCTTAATCTTGACTTGCAGCAAAATTCATAGTATTTCTGTTATACCAGTCAACTTATGAATTTGCTGTTTCCAGTCTCTGGAAGTCTCTGGTTTCAAGTTATTACTAGATCTTTCAAATTAACATTTTTATGCCAAAGTTCTAAAGTTTTAGCCTAGCATTTAAATTCCAGTAGTACACTGCCAATACTTATGACTGCTTGCATTGTGAAAACTTACAACTTGCTGCCAATTGGAAGATAGTGTTTTTTCTGTTGATCCTTCTTTTATCCAATTCAGCTGGATCCAAGTCCGTAAATAGAGGAAGGCATGATTTAAAAGATCGGTGCATATGTGCAGTGATTTGAAGTAGAAAGAAAAAACTACAAGCAGTTTTGTGTGTTTCTGAGGTGAAAGATTCAGACTCCCGTACATGGAAGTTTTTGGAATATAGTCACTTCTGTCTGTGCATTTCCTTTTTCCTTTACAGCATCCATATTTAAAAATAGCTAACCCTGGGCAGCTATTGGCTAACCTTGGCATGTTGACATAAATAGCAAAAAATTTTCCTAAAAGAAAATGCAGAAGCAACTGATTATCACCATAGTTAGTAGTTAATAATATGAATTACTGGAGATTAAATGAGCTGCATCTTTATCACTGTATAACTTAATTTCAGCAACATAAGCACACTTAACGGCCACGCACTTATGAGAGTGGAACTTTTGCAAGTACTCTATACACAAATTAACTGGATCCCATTTACTGGTGTGTGTGTGAAACAACAGTAGACCATCAGCTGATAGCCAGGAGTACTAGATGCTTTGAAAAGGTCAAGAGTGTTGTTTGGAAATGTTTTGTGGGTTTTTTCTTTAATGCATCCAAGATTCAGGCAGTAGGCAGAGAATTTGTCGCAACTGTTTCTCCTGTTATTTGAACTATATAAACTGAATGTATCTGGTGGTTAAGTAGAAGCCGAGGTGTCCTTGTAGAACTTCTCTTAAGGCTTAAGTCTGGAAAAATTCTACTGTAATGGTTTCGCTTAGAAACAGTTGATATGACAGGCACGTTATTATATATTGATCTATTTTGACCACTCTTGTGTGAATGTATATATAGTATTTTATATATAAATACATATGTAATGGGTTTTTTAATATATGTATTATGGCTAAAAGGATGAAGTACTGAATTTCTTGGAGGACAATCTCTGGAAGTTTCCTCTGGGAGTGATCATCTCTGAATAACTGCTGCTGAAGTTGCAGAGGATTAGGTTAGAACTTGAAAAAACAAATAGATTTTTAACTTCTGCGTTCTATTGTCCCAAAGAGATCAAGAGGCTTTGCTGAATCTTCTGTAGATAAGCTGGTATGAAATCCCTTCATCTCCATATCATCCCTAAGGTTCAGACTGGGAAAAATCTAGGGAGGAAAGAGGCACAGAGGAAATGGGCTTGCATTCCATGGCCTTTGCAGAGAAAACAAATATTCATTTCCCCTCCTGTTTTGCATTCCCATCAGTAACGGTGCTTGAAGTTCTATTTACAGTTTTGTGAGGTTTATATAACCTTGGAAGGAATGAATGCCTGGGCTAGTGCCAGGACCATCTTTATCGAGGCATCACTTTTGCTAAATGATCTTTTATTATGCCAAAGGATGTGGTCCCCAGTTCAGCAATTTGGAATTGCTAATCTGTCATTTTGGATTTATTGCTCAGTCTGGTTGTGCTTTTTGCTCATTTGCAAGTGATGACCTGTTTTTTGAGCTGGGAAGTGAAAATAAGAATAAAGTTGTCCATGTTCCTTACTGTAAATGTGCTGCAGTTCAGATTATTTTGACTTTGTGTGCACAAACTTAGTTTGTGGTGTTGTGCCATGCTCTTCCTACTCTGAAAAAAATCTCATAGTAAAAACCTTTCAAAGTTTTGAGAGGCAGTACTTCCAGAAAAATGTAAAGGCCATGCTCACATGAAATGGCAAGGAACAAACTTCCTCTGATTTTTTTCCAGTGAGTTACCCTGAGGCCTTGGGCAACTCCCTTTGCCCCACTGTCTTCAGTGCAGCTGGTCAGCAGTAGGCTGAATGCAGTAGAATTAATCGCAGTGTTGAAATTGTTTTCTCTCTATCCTTCAACTTTCTGGATGCGTTTAACCCTTTGTCAGATGAGACGAAGAACCCTGGTTTAGTGTGGGAGTCAGCGGGGGCACAGCCTGCAGTGGTGGGCTGCCAGGTGCAGGTCGAGCAGCAGCCCTGCACGTAGGTGAGGTTGGGACGAACCCTTAGGTGTGTGGGTAGCTGCTTGGTATTGCAGGTATTTGTGTAAGTGTTTTCTTGAAAGATAAGGTGAGAACTTTTATGTGGAGAGACAGCGTGACTGCTGATGATGGTCTGCAGACCTGAGGGAAATAAAAGCAGCTCTAAGGTTTAATTTCTGTTGTGGAATGCTGTGGCCTGGTGCAGGGGGAAGGAGGCGTGCTGTGTGCAGAATGCATCAGCCTTCCTCTGTGAAGTGATGGAGTCTCAGTCCTGGGAGAACATCATGAGAAGAAAACCCTTAGTAAGCAATTAGCAATGGGAATTCCTTAGAAGCTGGAATGAAGAATAACTTTTTTTTTTTTTCAGCTGTTGGGTGTTTTTATGTCCTTTTGTGTTGTTCTTTGAAGGAACAGTGCTTGCTGCCCATGTAGTGTGATGGCTGTGGCCTTAGTGACTTCTGGTATTTATAATACCAGTGTCCAGTTTTGGGCCCCTCACCACAAGAAAGACATCGAAGCCCTGGAGCGTGTCCAGAGAAGGGCAACGAAACTGGTGAAGGGGCTGGAGCACAGGTCTTATGAGGAGCAGCTGAAGGAGCTGGGCTTGTTTAGTCTGGAGAAGAGGAGGCTCAGGGCAGACCTTATTGCCCTCTACAACTACCTGAAAGGAAGTTGTGGCGAGCTGAGGGTCGGCCTCTTCTTGCAGATAACTAGTGACAGGACAAGGGGAAATGGCTGCAAGTTGCGCCAGGGAAGGTTCAGGTTGGAGATGAGGAGAAAATTCTTCTCAGAAAGGGTGGTCGGGCATTGGAACGGGTTGCCCAGGGAGGTGGTGGAGTCACCATCCCTGAGGGTGTTTAAGGAAAGGTCAGATGTGGTACTTAGGGACATGGTTTAGTGGGTAATAGGTGGTGGGGGGATGGTTGGACTAGATGATCCTTGAGGTCACTTCCAACCTTAATGATTCTATTCTATTCTAATGTCAGTGTGTCCTATGAGATGTTTATCTCTATGGTAGCCCCTTTTCCAATATAGTAACTTTGTCAAGAGTATTTTTCTTGTCTTCAGTTAACAAGATTAGTTGTGCTTGCTGGTATTTTTAACCAATAACTGTCATGGGAACATCCTGGTGTACTGGAAAATCCACTGTCTACAGTTTTCCATCTTGCCGTATTCCTGCAGCCTCTTCCCTTATGAACTTTCTTATGTACAGGCACGGACAGATATAACCACACTTGGTGTGGGCGGGAGAAGCGTGCCAGTGGGAAGTAGGTATTGTTTGGTTTTGAACACTTCTTTTCCTGTGATATCTGCAGGGTTGTCACTGAAAAGCTGCTCACCTTGTTCAGAAGGAGTAGTACTTGTTGGTATTCTGGGCAAAACATACTACAGATGAAATCTTGTAGGTAAAGCAAAGCTGTGTACCTGTGATTTCTGTTGACCATGTGGAAGCCATGAGGAAGCTGTATGGTTCACTTTTAACTCTGTAACCTTAACTCTCATTTTAAATGTTTGTTTCCTTTCTGTGTTGCTACAGTAGTTACGTGTAGTCACTACCCAGTAGTTACATGACAGTTTGAAGTAAATTTTAGTCCTGACGTACGTAAACTAGAGTTTATACCAAGGTTAAGTTTACTCTTTTGATTTCTGTTATCTAGGACTTCACTGGAATTGTTAGTCTTAACAGATTTCCAAACATTGTTTCCTAGCTTCCTTTTCATCCTGGTCATTGACCCTATGCTACCATGTTGTAGTATCCTTGAATGCAGGTTCCCTGCAGAATCTATTAATGCTGCCCTTACAAGTGAGAAGGTTTACTGCTGAGCGAGATCAAAGTCATGGTATGCCCTTGATGCTTGCAATTCCCAGCCGTGAAGGGAACACAGATGTTGATATGACATCAGTTTCAGTCTTTGTGTGATCTTTTACACTTACCTTATTAAGAGGAAAGATTGTTTCTGTCTATGCAGTAGGTCTAGTAAGGTGAAGACACACAAGTTGTTTTTAGCTTGTATTGTAATGTGTCGGAGTGGTTCTTCTATCCCGTTGTCTACTTGAAGAGGAATTGTGGAAGACACTGATGTGGTTATCACTTTGAGTACAATACATCTTGATTCTTCTTTTTTTAGTTTTCATTATAACTTTACACTTGAGATGACAGGATTCTTACTGTGCAGATGATTTTCTCTCCAAGATATTTGTGTGCATTCTCCCTAAGTGCAGTTGTTATACAGCCGGGTTTTAGTGTGTGATACCTATCATTACTCATAGGTTGTCTGCTGAGAGTACTGTTACAAAACTGATAGCTGTGAGTTTGCTTAGAGCTCTTGAGCAGCCACACTTTTACAGCAGAAAGCAACCATTCCGGATTGTTTGCATATCAAATGTTCAATAAAAAACCAAAATAAAATGCTAGTGCAGTCCAGGATTCAGTGGAAAAGGTAGGTGTGCTTGAGTACCTTTTTATTTTTAATTTTTTTTACTTTGCCAACTTTCCTTATGAAAAGCAAGCTTCAATGATAACTGATTAATGGCCATAAGAGAAAACAATGCGCCTAGGTTTTTTAGCAGGCTTTGTGCCTGAAAGTTTTTCTGCTGAATTATGCTAAAATAGCTTCAGAAACTTGCCTTTATTTAGCTAATGAATGAGACTAACGCTCCACCAGCAGATCTCAAAAACACCACATCAAAACGGAAAAGGAAAATCTTACAATCTATGTTAGAGCAGAGTAGGTCTCCTAGTACTTTTGTCCTACCTTACATTTGAGTCATATGCAGCATCTGATTTCTTTCATGGCGTGGGCCTGTTTTTATCAATTAAGATTAAGAAAATGTGAGACTTGATGCTGTATTTAAGTCTTAAAATATGATGTTGGTTATTTGCAGAATGCTGCATTTGAGTGATCACCATAATACATGTGCAGCAGTATCTTCCCCTGTGATTACTGAATGGTTTCTATTTTGGGAATGCTTCATGGCTCAGCTTGGAGTACTCTTGGGAAAGCTCAAGTAGGCGAGCTTCCAAAAAAGCTGGTTTTATTCTGGTGGTAAATCTGTAGAGAGGCAGTTCAAAAGACCAGGTGTCTTACATTTTTACAAGTTGATTTTTGGAACTTTTCTCTTCTCTTTGACCGTGGAATAAATACAGCTCTCATTTCTGATACTTTCTGCTTTTTTTTTTCCTCCTTGTTGCAGCATTATGTCACCCTTTTGATCAGAAGCTTTTCAAGTGTTCAGCAGAAAGGTGTAGCTGGCTACATAACAATCATTTCAGACTTAGGTGTATCTCCTGCTGTTCCTGTGTGAATCTCCTTTTGTCAGAGTATCTATGCTGCAGTCACGGGAACCTGAATTGGCCTCTGCTGAACCCGTGGTGCTGCAGCAAGAGGACAGGTACCAGTATATACACCAGCTAGTTTTAGGCAAGCTCTGTTATCTCTGGCTATGCGGCGAGCTCTGCACTTCAGTTTGTTTTCGTCCCCAAATCTGTATCTGAGGCCAGGCAAGAAAAAGTGATATAGGCACCTGCAGTTAATTTTCCCTGTTCTGTGATGTTTCTATCAGCTGGTTTCAGGGTTTTTTTAAACCCAGACAGCTCAACACCATGTACACGTAGTCAAGCGTTTATCACAGATTCTTTTATATTGACTCACAATAGCTAATGTGGTTGACTGGGTGAAAATACAATACACTTGTTTCAATGTAGCAGTGCTTTTAGAGTTGAAAAGATTTTGTTTGCTTGTTTTTTTCCCCAAAAAATAAATGAGGGGAGAGAATAAATAATTCTCTTAACTACTTTTTCCTAAAGGGAGGAAAAAGCTGGATATATTAAAAACTACACAGTTATTCTTAGAATAATGAAAACTTGTTATACAAGCTTCAGATTATTACATGATCTCCAGTTTGAGATGGACTCATATTTTATGGAGTGTGCATGAAAGTTGCAGCCTGTTTCTTTTCAGCTTGCAAGATAGGCCACTTGCAATTGTGTATGTGGACCTTTCCCACCTACATCTGGGAGGAAACACCTAGTCATTTGTAAACCGAATTAGAGGTATTTGCATATACGTTTTGAAAATCTGTATTAGTGTTTCATATTGTTTCTTAGGAACACAAAATAAGTGTTAATTTGTAAAGATAAAAAAAGTTATCTATAACTGATTGTTTATGAGATGGAAATTAACTTACAAATGTCATAAGAAAATGCCTTTAAGAAAACAGTTATTTCCAGAAAAGTCATTGTTTAGATGTAAAAATATTGGTGCTTAATATGTTTAGTCTGTCTTTCCAAATGTTGTAAACATTTTTGTGTTTTGTTTTTGAAGTAGTTTTTTAATTCTGTCTGCATGTTCAGCTCTTAACTCTACATGTGTTTAGCATCAGTATCTATCTGGTTAGCCACAAGATGAGTATTCATACATGATACCGTGCTTTGAGCACTTGTATCAGGACAAAGCTGCCACAGCTCACTCAAGCACTGTATCTCTGTACACACATAAAGGGCGTGCTTTATTTCTTGTAGATTAAATGTTAATTCACAGGTCTGCAAGCTTCAAAGGATTTTATTGCTTAATTTTCATTATAAGTATTCTTACAAATCTTTTCTGAAAATTAGATGTAATACATTAAAGAATCTGAGATGGGGAAAAAGAGCATATTCAATCGTGAATTAATTCAACATTTCCAATTTATAGAGAGGTAAATCAGATCTGCATTCTACTGTGGAAGAAAAAGATTTTAAGTTTCCTGGATTTTGGATTTCTCATGAAATTGTTTTAAACATGTGGGTGGTTTTCTCTTACAGCTGCGCCGCATGCAGGAGATGATTGCACAGATGCAAGCCCAAATGAGGATGAAGCCTGGTGATGATTAAGATGCTTAACATCTGGATTCATCAGGTATGATGTTTCTGACTTGTTTACTCCTCTTATATAAGGTCTTCACAATGATTATTGTTAATTTTGCACTTTCAACTTGCTTTTACAATACCTATTAAAAAAAAAATAGCTTCATGTTCTGGGTAGACTGGGAAAAAAATCTGTGCAGATGTTAACTTTCCAGCTGTTTTTAAGACCTGTAAATGCTTATCTTCAGTGCCTTATTTTTGGCTCATCTGGCTTTGTTTCTATTAGCAAAAGCTGCTGAGAAAATGAATTTGACTATATAGCAACGTAAGTTAGGGTGTTTTGGGGTATGAAGGCTGCTGAATTTATAGCAGTTTTTTCAAAGAACTAAACAAAATTTTAGATGAACCAGTTGTGTGCTGAATACAGACTCCCTTAATATCAACTATGATATATTAGGTAGGGTCAGAGTGAGTGAAGAAAAAAAACTCTTGTAACAAATATTCATGCTTTCTTCAGAAGGCAGCTCTTCTGGCATAATTTCTCTTTTAAATGCAAGAATAAAAACCAAAAGGATATGAGGAGTCTTGTTGCTTAATACTTCAGTTTAATACTCTAGTTGTGATTGCTGGTCTTCTGGAATGTAAAGCTTGAATAAAATGGATTATATTATCCCTTATGACCTTGTGGCAGCTGCCAACATTCCAAGCCTAAAATAAGGAGATTTTTTTGTTGCCTTTATTTGAACCTTCAGTCTTCCTGTTTATATTTAAAAAAAAAAAAAAGAAAAAAAAATTTAAAAAGTCTCCTATGAATAAAGTTATTCACTGGATTCCTATTTAAGCAGATGTTGATCGGTTTACTTCTGTGTGCACTGGGATCTTTGAGTGAAGTAGTTAAAAAGGAAAAAAGTAATTCAAACTCAGGTTTCTTACTGTCACAATTCCAAGTCTTGCAGATAGAGAAGTCTTCACATCAAGTCTCCCAACTTCCATACTAAGACACATTTTCCCAGACTTGGAAATCTAAACACTGAGGATCATTTTGTGGCTGACCATGCAGTGTATGCGATAGCAGTGTCTGACAAAGCTCTCACTTCCCCAGACAGGAGCTGGTAATTATGCAGCCTGTTAAATATTTTAGTCTGAACTGAAGGTCCCAAGTTCTCATGGTGGCTTTGTTATCATATGGCCAAACTCTGACCGCTTATGAAGATGTTGGTCTGACGCAGGGAACCTGATGTGGCGTAAATTATTATTAGTGTTCTTTGCAAAGAAGCTCAATTCTTTCTGTGATTCCAAATTGCATTTCATTACATGGCATCCTTTAAACTGATACTCGATAAGAAAAGAATCACCCTAAATCTAACAGGCTTCTCCATAATCGATGCTTGCAGAGCACGGGATGGCAATTGATGCATCCAGAGCTCTTTTTTCAGTTCCTGGATACTGGATTTGCTGTAAAATCAGTATCTGAAGGACTAATGGGATGTCATATTCCCACCAGTGGTTAGCTAGTAACGGCACCAGAATTCCCTCTGTTTCACAGCTTCTGGCAATACTGGATGTGGTATTTATAAAAACAAATTGGACCATGGTGTGTCCCAGGCTGAATTTGCAGCCATGGATACATCGGTAAACAGAGTTCTGAGCATGCTTATGTGCGTCCAAGTGAAATGTTATTTTGTAGATACTTTACATTGCTAATCTGCAGTACAACTTGGAGCACTAAATGTGTTCAGCAGGAGAGCTTTGCAGATTTAACTAGGCATCCACATGATCTTCTGATTTAGTCTGAACTAAGTCTTAAGAAAGTTAGTTGATCTGAAATACTGGAAGTGAACAAACTTGAGAAAGATTTGAATGAGATCTTCAGGTGTGGAGATGCCGCTGTTTTCTTTGGAATCTGCTAAACTGTGTTTCTGCAGCTACTGTGGAAATTGTATTGTGTGACAGATCACTTTCAGGAAAGGATTTTGAACTTTTTTGTTATCCTTGAGATATTGATGGATTAGATTTTTAGCATAATTTGTTGGCTAATATGCACAGTCAGAACTACAATTGCAGTCCTGCTAAGCCAGAGTGTTGCCCTGTGATCCTGTCAGCATCGTGAAGTGAATCCTCACCTCGAACTTAGCCTTAGGGAAGTTTCTCTCATGCATGGTAACTGACTTTGCAGCTTGGGAGGAATGATCATTTCAACCTCCAGCATTCCCATCAGATGTTTTTGCTGTGTTTTATTGAACTCACGATTTCCAGAGAAGCCAGGAAACTTGTAATTAGCACGGTAGTTAACAGAACCTAATTGCCAACAAATTTAAATATAATTGATATCAATCTTCTTGTTCTATGACAGCTTATCTTGAGCGTATCTCAAGTTCTAGTTTTAAAAGAAATTTAAAGTATCAGCTCTGCTACTGAAAACATGGTCTCTCCTCCAGTTGCTCTTTTGCACCCTTACTTATCTTTGCACTGACAAAAATGTGTGGTTTTATGGATAATTTATGTAAAAATGAACATTTTCACTTTTTTATTTTGGATAAATATGTATTGATTTTTTTTCTTCAAAAATATCTTTAAAATATTTTCCTCTTCAGAAAGCACAGATCTAAAGATGATTTCAGCTATTTTGGGAAAAGCAAAGTATGGTGTAGATGCCTTCATAGATAAGAGCTGGAGACTAAGCAGTAGGATAATGAAATGTGGTAATACCCAAATATGTGGAATACCACTTCTGGTTTCAGATGTATTTCAGGGTGGGGAGGAGATTGCCGAATGCTTGGGGTTTTCTGGAAAGAGTCTGGCATTGCATAATGATTAAGAAGTGCTAAACTCAAAGACTGGCGAGCCTGTATTATCATAAAGTGTTACCCATATGGGATAACTGGAAGATCTTGTTTGCCTGATCCCTTTTGAATAGGGGCGTCTTTAAAGGTTTTATGGAAGGAGCAAGGGGAGAATTTACTTCCAGCAGTTTCCTTTACTTTCAAGGCTAGAGAAAGAGAAACATAGAGGGAGTGACGAAGGCCAAGATTATATGCAGGGAATATGTTCAAAGTTTGCAGAGAAGATGGACAGATTTATTGCTGTGGAGAAGTAGAAACCTAGAGGGGAATGAAGAGGAGCACTGATGAGGACTATGTTAGGAGTAGGAAAGGAAGATGATTTTGGAAATGGTAGTGACCAGGGTGCCAGCTGCAGTCTTTGACAAAAGCCCCTGAGTACAGACTTACTCGACATGATGGTGGTGATTAAGAGTTGTGGAGAGCAGCCCTAGCAAATGTGTGTGACCTACACTTTTGTCTGATTCCTGTTAACATTTCGTAGCTCCTGTGTACAAATAGCACACTTGGAGGTGTTCGTAGCAGTCCGTGTGGAGCATGGTAAAGACTTCTAAGACAGGCTTGATTTTTCAGATTTTTTGCTTCTAAAATGCAAGACACTGCTGTAAAGTGTAGGAGCTTATTGCTTCTTATATTGGACAGTTCAAACTAAGGATTGGAGAGGAAGGAGATGGAGGAGTGGAATAAGTTACCAAAAATTAAAACAGATCTAGTTTTATTTGGATACTCCAATACGAAATGCTTTTGGAATAAGCCTGCAGTAATTCCAACAGCATATTTTCTGGTTTCTCAACTTGCCATCTCAGATGAGCAACTATTATGAAAAGCTGGAATTATTTTTTCAGATGAAATGGTTATTGATGGGTGTTTCTTTCCTTTCCATCTCTGTTTCTGAAAGTGTAGCCTCTTTGCACTCTGTTTTCTTCTTGTTATTCTTACAAATCTGGATCGTCTGTCTTCCACTAAGCTTCAAGATCATACTGGGACAAACCAGTAACAGAAGCCAGGCTATGGAAAACAAATATAGCCAGCTGGAAATGTAGTTATGGTTAGGGAGATGCGTTCAGAAAAAAACCCAAGCATCTTGCACTTAAAATATCTGTAGGATGTTGAAAATTCTTTTAGTATAGCTCATGATTTCCACAAGTATTTTAAAGTCTCCTGAGCTTGCTAATGCTGTTCCGATTCTTGATAAGAATGGTACTAGAGGCATCAAACAACTAGTTCTCTCTACCAATGAATTGACATCATGTAACAGAACAACACAAAGCATTGTCATAGCAACCAGCTTTCTAAAATGACGCTGCTGAATGCTGAATTGATTTGATGAGAAATGTCATTTGAGGAAGTAAAGATCATATTGCAGTTTCTGGCAGCTGAAATTGAGAGCCTGGAGAATGTGAAGCTTGGGCAAATTTGTAGCGTTTGGAAGAACTGCCTGGCACTTCCAGTGGATGTTTCTCTGGCCAGAAACTAGACTAGAAGAGCACCCTTGTTCTCCAGCTCTTTTCAGCTCTACTAACTGTGGAGTTGTTCAGCAAACCCTGTCTCAATGGGCTAGCACAAGTTCTTGTTTCCCTTAGCACATTTCTGATAGAAACTGTTGTTTTTCCTCTGCTACTGTACAAATGAAGTGCCACACTTGTGTGGCTCGATAGGACCTGGAAGTTAACTTGTGCAGGAAGGTCTTAGCAGGGTCTGCAAGAGCCACCTTATAGTTGGTGCCCACCTGTCCTTGTGTAATGTGCAGAGAGCCAGATGAGAGTCATGTTATGGCTTTTAATCCTTGGTAACAGAACAGTAACGCTTTCATTTGAGGTTGGTCATCTAAAGATAATATCTTACACCTTCCTGTTAGTCCATACTGCTCTCAGTTGGTGAAACAGTCATGTTCCTGGATTGTAAGTAGAACATAAGAACAATGTTGTACTTGGATTGCAACCTTGGCTGTTCCATAGCGTCTCTGTCTGTGGCCTTTGACAGAAAATAAGTTGCACGACTCTTGCCAATGGGAAAAAGGTAGCACTTTGTTAAAACTGTAATCTTCAAAGCACTGTACAGAAAAAAAATACGTATCTTTAGTATGATATGTAAGTCTGAAGTATTGGTCGGGTCTGTAAACCTCCTGTACCTAAAGGTCCTGTACCTAAAGGTTAGCTGTCTTCTGATTCTTAAAGAATCTTGTTTGGATTTTTATCTGTCTGTGTGTTCCGTATGCAAAATTTCCAGGAGTTTGTCAGAACCTATTTCTGTAAAGAAAGTTCTCCGCTAGAAATAGCGGTGTACCATTTCTAACACTGTAGGATTTATGCATCTTGAAAAGCACATTCCCATTGAGACCAATTTCCAGAACTGCTGTACTTAGGAGAGAGAAATGGTTCCGCCACCTCCCAAAAACCAAACCACTCTCTACTTTGCAGGCTTAAAAGGCTTTCCAAGGAATGACATGATGTTTGCAAACCATTACACCCAATAGCAAGTTTTTTCGCATATTTTCACATAATTGCCCAAACTGTATCTCAGTAGATTTTGTCAGTAAATGGATTAAGGCAAATTGGTTCAGTTTTTGCCAAGTGATCCCAGAGAACATAAAATTCCTAATGGGTCACTGCAGAAATCTTGTCTTGTGTGGAATTGTCGGGGATGAGTGGATGTTTATTTGCTCTTCAGTAATGTGTTGATGCCTTGGGAAGGATGAAGCCCACAGTGCAGGGGCTACAGCGACATTCTCAATTCTTGTGAATACGTGCAGTGGCACCTTGCACTCTGCCTCCAGGAGACGTGATTACCCAGGAATGACACAGTTGCCATATGCCACCTCTTCCTGTGTCTGTGACACGCTGCAGCATCCAGTACAGCTGTTGGATGCGTATGGATGCAGAGGGTGAGGAGAGGTGTTTGCTGCCAGAATTTCCATTAGTGGGCCTGAGGAGTGGAGTACAGAGACCTACCAGGTCCCTGCCAGAGCCTGACGTGGTGTCACGGGGGACTGTAAATGCTTCAGGCCACCTTTTGCTAAATAAACATTTTCAGAGAAACATTTCTTACAGTTCTGGAGCTTGGAGCCTGGTGCGTATATGTGACACAGTGGATATTAACCCTTAGCGTATTAGATTAACTGATAAACATTGGAAAGCAGTTCAAAGCCCAGTTTTGTAACTTAGTATATACTTGGCTGATGACATTTGCCGAGGGACAGAATGAGGTGCTGTTACAGACTAGCAAAAGGAAAGCGAACAAACTTGAGGCAGTGAAGTCAACAGAGGATAACTGGAATATCAGAAACTCAAAATGGGTGCAAGTGATAAAATGAGTCAAAACTAGGTAACAACATTTTACTGTCCTCCAATACTCGTTCTCCTTTGAAAGATGCCATTTCTCAAAGTTCTTGCTAATGATTGGACACTCAAAGGGCTGTAGCTACAACAAAAAATGGGTGGTATTTGAAGAAAAGGAAGTTAGGTCAGTGAGAAAATATAACTGCTAATAAATCAAATTTCTCATTAGGAATTCAGAAGTGTAGATGGAAAGATGTCAAGTTGCCCTGAGTTGTAGTGGTGTTCTTGGAAGCAGCTGAGGGGGAGGCAAACCCATTCCTTCCGAAGGCTTGTGACACTTTTACAGGTATAGGACTGCGAGCTGTCTGACCACCTGCATCAAGGTGCAGGCGTGTGTAGTGCTACCTGCGCTACTTACTGAGCAAGTTTTGTTTTAATGGCTTGCTGGAGAAATGGATCGTCTGTCTTAAATAATGGTATGAATTCATAATGCAGCTGGAGGCATTTATTAAAGCTATACATTGGTGAAAGGAGTATGGGGGACTGAGGTTAGTCTAATAAAACTGGAGATCAGATTTGTGAAGAACAGTATCAACCTGATGCATCATAAAATATTGTCTCATAGGGAGATCAGGAAGGGAGAGCAGTGAAATGAATCCACACTGAAAATGCACAAACGTACTTTGCCCAAGTGTGTTCTAAGAGCATATAAAATGTGGATATCGTGTTGCTGAAGCTGGTAACATCAGTGCACTGCTGCGCCAATAACGCGAGCCTTCATGTTTATTGGAAATTCCAGGCTTCTTGTGAGTCTGCAACATCAGTTATGGTTTCGTCTTGAGGTATCTTCTGTAACAGATTAGATTTAGGCAGGCAGTGGGAGAAATGTAGTTTCTTTTTCATACTCGAAGTAACAGCGTAGCACAGCAGGCTAATATTGAATTTGAATATTGAATTAGAAATGTAGACACTCTGGCTTTAAAGCCTTAATGCTGGCTCGTTTGTTCTGGTTGGTATGGGAGGTGATGGCTCCTTAAAATGTTAGGTAATGGTGTTTTGAACAGAATTCCCCCTGTGAGAGTGGCAGAGGGCAAAGGACCCTGTTGTCAGCTTCCCTTGCTCCTTATCCCAAGCGTAGTCTGGGTGAGTGTGGCACTGTACTTCACAAGTGAAGTGACACAACAGTGTTTTCTAGGTTATTTCTAGGATATTTCTTTTTTCTGTTCAGGTGAATGTTTAGATTAAGCTATTTTTTCCTGTTGGGAATGAGATTTCTGTGACTGGAGAATTTGAGGTGTCTCCCAGGTGCCAGGTTCTTAAGCAGTGTCCAGTTTTCAGGGAAAGCTGCAATTCTGCTTTCTTTGCAGCAGCCTTTTTGATTGGCAAGTAGCTAGAGAGACTTCAAAACTAGTAGTTATTTTTGAAATTACAGACTGGTATCCCTTTTCTCAGCCATATGAACGCTGCTGTATGAATGCTTGAAAAAAATGTTTGCTTTCCTGTTTTACCTAAGCAGCGTCGTAAAAGTTGTTTGTGCATGACATAAGCTCGCCGCTTGCTTTTAGCCCTGTTTAGGTAAGCCGTTTTCATTTTCCTCACCAGAAGTAACGTTTCATGTAACAGGCTGACGGAGGTTGGTTTCCTGTGCGCGTTACTGTTGAGATGAGCTGTAACACAGTCCTTGTATTCTTGCAGTCAGAGGGGGGTGTGGGTGCTTAAGAAAATATGTAACTAAAAATAGAGTCTTACTTACGTGCTCTATTAGACATTTGTGATAAATATTTGGGGCCAAACTGCATCTGACTCAGCTGATCTCGTTCTAACGCAGGTCCCGGCGATGCACTGACTGGAATGCCCTGTTCCCTGGATTACGCTGCTTTGCTCAGAAGGGTTCAGACTGCCCCAAACACTCGGACAGTGATGAGAGTTTGTCCTTTCTAATGCTCTTTGTCTTTTTCACTTCTGTTCACAGCAGCATACAGTTCTCTAAGTGGATGGGTGCTCTGTTTTCTTTGACCGAATGGTAACGTTCAAATGCAAAAGCTGGATGCCGCAGATCAAGACCTGCGTTAAAACAAACACAAAGCCTGAAGATCGTGTTGTAAAACGGCTTGTTTTATGTATTCAATGTTAATCAAGTTATATTGTATCTTTTTTGATTCTTTGGGTAACACTGTCTTCGTACTTATAAATATGATTTTATTATCCTTCCTATACCTTTTTATACAGACACTGATATAGTACACTGTTTGGACTAGTCATTGTGGTGGGTTTAAGGAGTTAATCGTGTATCTGCTAGGTTATTCTGGACATTTTTGTGATACTAAGAGGTTTGGGCCTGTTTACAGTAGATGTATGTGTATTTGCACGGTATCATAACTTTCACTTGCCATCTTGAGTCATTGTGTATCCTGTCAGTTTTTTCATAACTTTCTCTGTGCTTTGGTTACTTTTGAAGCTTCATCTCTGGTGGCTTATATTTGTGTGATGTATGAGAAAACATACAAAACACTGATGACTCACCAGTGATGCAAAGCAGCTGACTTTTCTAAATCATTGTGCCTTAACATACCATAAACACTACACATGGCAACAACTTCTGTGGATGCCTCTGAAGATTTGTCTTTGGGTCTCAAGTATTGATTGCAAGAATTTGTCACAGGCATTTTTATATGTCAGCTGAGCGATGGCATGTACTGAACTTTTTATATACCATAACACTAATTTTCATTGAAGTTTTGTAATAAATTGTATGATTGTGGAAAATGTTGAATTTCAGGGTGTGTTTTTGTCATTTTTTGGATTTTGGCTTTTTTAAGTTAATTTGTGAGATGTTGTAATGGTGGTGTGCACAGTGTGTATTCAAAGGAATGGTGATATTTACCCTGGAGAATGAAGGCGTTTTCTAGAGCTTGTCTACATACAGACTGATTTGTTTTAATTTCAAAACAACTTTAAAAGTGTTTTAACTGAAAGTTAGGTAGCAAGGCTTTGCATCTACTTTTTTATTTTTCAGTGCTCATTAGGCACCTACTGACATCTTTTAGGTGTGTAAATACCTTGGAAAATCTGGTCACACACCTTAGTTTATAAATTCATGAATGTTGCAGTTTCCTCTATGTCATTACTGAGTGTACAGCTCTTCTGCATGCTTTGTAGTCTTGTGCGTATTATATATGCAGAAGCATAAAGTCTTTTGCAAAGATGGGATTGAGATGCTTTGTCTTCTGTACTAAATTGGGGTGTCTTTCATGTAATGATTAGCCCTAATTTTGCTGTCTAGCAATGAGTGCTTAATCAGGATAGGATTAACAAATGATTTGCATTACAGGGATGCATATTTGGCTTGTTTGGAGTTGAACTGCATAAAGTGGACATGACATTGTTATCTCAGTGGCTGCTAGAATGAATTTGAAAGAAGAAATGGAGTGAAAGATTTGTGTTCATACAAAGTCTCTTCAGGTTTTGTGAAGATTTGAATTGTAAGCATGTCTGTGGAGAAGGCTGAGGTGAGAGATTTAATGATAAACACTTGCTTATTAATTGTGTGCCATTGCATGCACCTGGTTTTCTTCCAGAATCTTGCATCGTATTTTGCAACCTTCTTAAAATGATACGCTGTCCATTTGTGCTTGTGGGAGTAAGGACAACCACACCCCTCCTGAGGAACCAAGACTTCAGTTACATACATTGGTTAAATACTGGATTATCTCTCTGAACAAAGGTAGCACGAAAGGTTCATCTTTCAAAGCAAACTAGGACAATGGGGAAAAAGGCTTTCAACAGCATCTACTTTTTACTTTTACTAAAAATGGGACTTCCCCCCCCCATTTTCAAAGCAAGCCATGTGAAGTCACTGTCACTATTCTCATGTGTGTGAAACCTCAGTGAACAGACTTTCACTGGCAGATACTGTTTATTGATCAAGGACTCTGCCTCCTCCTGGCTTGTGAATTCCAGGTGGAGAGTTTTGGCTCAAAAGCTGAGATCTATCTGAATAATAGTCCAAGAAGGGCTTGCAGTACTGCTTATACCTGAGTGCTTTCTTTTCAATGTAGGCTTAATTTTTATGCCTTCTACCATTTCTTTGATGTTATCTGATGTTAATCTTCAGTTACATTTTAATTTGGTTTTGTTAAAATATATCACAGCTTAATATGGGAACATATTTGTTAAAGCAAGTCTTTGCTGCTGTGGAGATCTCTGGAGAGAGAACTCTGGCCAGAGCCTAATTCCTGACCTACCATTTCCACTCCTGTCTGTCTGCAGTGCCAGGGCCATGGAAGACAAGTCCCTCTTTCTGAATTCCACCCTGGCCTTCTCTGGGCTGACACTTCCAGCGCTGAGACAAAGTGCTCACATGTAACTATTTTAACAACTGTTCAGCAGGATCGAGGAGTAGGTGACTGCAGTCCTTTTGGTCTTCATTAGGTTTAAAACACTGTGGCAGATGATAAAACGACTCATGAAAGGTTGGTTGGCTTGTTGGGGCCTTTAATTGTGGTGTTGAGTTTGTAATGGTCTGCAGCTCTCTAGCATTTAAAAACAAGCAAATATGCTGACAATTACCTGACTTATTTTTTCCTGATGCTTTGAATCAATGGCTAGAAGTGGACTCAGGATGAAATAATGGGTTTTTAAAACATACATGCCTGGGATTGCCAGCCTCTGCTCTTTTTTTGATAGGAGGGATGTTTTGAATGAGAAGGTGGAACAAATGGCAAGATAAATGCTGTGATGGCTGCAAGGATTTGAGGAGTTTTTACTGTGGCATCAGTGTCAGGTTTTTTTGTTCTGAAGTAGGGGAGTGTCCTTGCACTTGTGAGGCCGTAACCCTGCCAAGCTTATCCTGTCCTGTATTCAGGAGAATTTCAAGTCTGATTATTTACGTGTCCTTGAAGAGTGGAAGATGTGACCCCTCCCTGCAGCTGTGGAAGCTTGGGGAAGGATCTGGGTATGCCGAGGCTTTGCATCCCCCTCTCCTTGAGCCTTTACTGTTGAGTTGAGGTTCCTATGAGCTGTTCTTAAATTGTGTCCTACTCCTGCTTTTGGACTGTTTAGAATTCATTTGAGTTCTTTTCTGCCTTTCCTTAAGAAGTTATACTGACAGCTTTTACCTAAAATAACTCTCCATATCACCTCTTTAAAATGTTTTAATGGAAAGCGAGCACACATTCCTGCTTTGCGCAGTAGGATTGCAGTATGATTCAGGGCTTCCCACCCTATTTTGAGATGCTAAGTCTGGAAACATGCTTCCTATTTATTCCATTTGTGTTGTGCTTTTTTTTTTTAAATGCTGTATTCCTTTTTCTGTTGGAGTAGGGAGGGCTTCCTGCTGCAGCGTGTCAGCCCGCAGCCGGGCGTCCGCGGGCGCGGTGCGGGCGGTTTCGGGGCAGCTACTCGGTGCGCCCGGC
>VWZZ01004918.1:1533489-1604207 GCA_013399095.1 Psophia crepitans | reverse complement strand
CCGGCTGCAGCCGCGGCCCTGCCCGGGCGGAGCTCTCCCCGCGGATGCGGCGGTGCGGTGGTGCCCTACCTGGGCGCAGCGGCGGTCCGCCCGGGGCCGAGCACGCTGCTCCTCTTCCAGCCGGGTTCGTCCGGGGTCTGGCGGTGTGTCTGCTTCGTCTCTCTGGATTTTGCGTCGGGTTGCTCTTTTTCTTTGATGCCTTTGGGTGTGTCAAGTGCATTCAGATAGAGAGAGGCGGCGCAGGGGCTGGCAGGGCCGTTTCGGTATTGGGAGCACGTCTCCTTGTCGCTCGCTTTCCCCCCGCAGCGCGGATGCGCAGGCACGGACCCGGTCCTGCCGCTCACCGCTGCTCCTTGGTGTAGCAGGTCACCACCTCACAGGCAACCGGGACTTGGGCGTTAGGGAACATCTGTCTTGCTTTGCAAAGCAAATAGCTATTTGGAGACATGCCTTTGGGTCCTGGAGAGAGAGGGGGGTGATGCAACAATATGACATCGACAGGGTGGGTTTTTTGTTTGCTGTTTGGTATTTGGAGAGATTTGGGGTGTTTGACAGGAAGAAGAATCCTCTGCTGAGCTTGAATGTCTAGGTAAGGGGTTATCAGCAGAGTCCCATGGGTTCCTTAGCACCCATCATCATGATGTAGGCAATGTCTGATGTATATGGAAGAGCATTTCTGTCTCACAAAGGTAGCTATGGAGGCGATGGTGAACACATCAGGGCACTGTGATGGGTCCCTGCAGTGGGAAGAAATCCACCCCTTCCCAGCCTGGCTTGCATTTGCCTTGGGTCCAGCCTTCCTCTGAGGCTCTAATTCTATGTTGCAAACGCCTTACCTGCCGAGACAGTGCTACTGTGCAGCCTTTCCGGACCACAGAAAAGCACACTGGCTTTGTGGCAGCTTGGGCATTCTCTTGGTCACTGAAGGAGATGGTGTTTCCCCTATATAATGCAGACACCCTGTATAATGCAGACTCGGGCACTGTGGGAAGATACCTGTGCATTTTTGTGAGCTGCTGATTGCAGTGATGAGCGGAGCAAAGCAAATCCAGAGGTGATAGGGTAATGGGCTCATCGGGTGCATTTTTCCCAAGGTACTTAGAGTTTTGCTAGCATTTTGTAGTTATTTGTGAGTATTGCTGTTAATTCTTGTTTTGTTTCTGGAGGAAAACAATCCAGAAGACATTCTGAAATTTTAGATAGTTTGGTGCAAGCTGTGAACTGGAGAGGAGCTTTGTGACCCCCCCCCAAAAAGTGCTGTTCTTTAGTTCATTTGTTTTTAAATAAAGGGGGAAGCAGGTTATGTATGAGGCTCCTTTCTGCTCATTCCCTAGGGGAAGAAGTGAGGTAGAGATCTCTGTTGTAGATATTACCATAATTCCCAAAGGCCCTTGCCACGCTGCATAGATGAGAGTGGGCTGGAGTCCATACCCCAAAGAGTTCGTGTCTGCAGGACAGCGTAGTGTTCTGCTGGGGCACAGGAGGTGTTTCTTAAAACGCGTGGGTGTGTGCGTGCGTATCCGCGTATCTTATGCTGGGAGTGTAGAGTGGGTCTTGCGTGACAGAGCACAGTTCGTTATGAACTTGTGCCAGCCATGTTACTTGTGGTGGAGAGAAACCAAGCTGTGAATACAAAGCAATCTGTTAAAATTAAAGTGAGCATACAAAAACACCAATGATCTTTATTTAGCATCCTTTGAGAGCAGGGATTTTCTTCCTCTGCTGCCCTGTTCCAATCTACTCATATCTGGCAGCAGGTAGCAATTTAAAAGGTTTACTGAAGCTGTGATTCTTACCTGAACCACTTTTTCAACATTTATTGTAAAAGTAATGTTTTTATAAATAGTCGGGAAACGAGTTGAGCTTCTGAGAGGGCAGTACAGTAGACTGCATGTAAGTAGTGTAGGGTAACCTTCAGTAAAATCTTAGTAACATTGATGACTTGCTGAGTCCAAAAAAATGGAACAATATAGTGTCAAAGAATGTATTTTCATCTTCCCCCACAGCGCAGTCAGGGCCGATGCATTGTCTGGGTCCAGGGGATTCCGATTTGCAGGTTGAACTCCTAATTGCTGCTGTTTACGAAGACAAAATAAGGGCGGATTCCCCACCTCTCTAGTTTCCACCTCTTAATTTGTGTATTTGGCACTGAGCTCATGTGTCATAGAAGTCAGTGGAGGTTTGATACTGGTCTCCATGGGCAGAGCATCCAGCTTTCCAAGGCGGAGGGTTGTGGTTTAAGACTCTGGACTGGAGGGAACCAGTTTCTGGTCTGATGCTCTACAGCAGGTTGCCTGGTGAGACCAAGCTCCTCAGTCTCACTACACCTCAGTTCAGCACCTCTCAATGAGGGATGGTTTCTCTCCTATCAATTTCCATACCGCTGCAGTGCTAGGAGGGATTCTGGTGGTGAAGGTGGATAGAGAAATGAAGCAATGACTAACGTCCCATGTGCAGAAGAGTAGGCCCCATGTAAGGGAAACCTAGCAATTTGTCAAGAGAGTATTGACTTGAGAACCAAACAGGGCAAGTGCAGTGGATGGACACTCTGCCAAAGCCTGAGGTGTTACTGTGGGAGGAGTACAGGTGAAACCTCCCAAATACCTCGTTAAACTGGAGTCTCCTGGCACACTCCTGCAGAACATGCCTCCTTGCTTCTGGTGTTGGCGTGTGTTTGTTTGGGGTGTTATCTTGCCGAGTCTCTGAAGCTGGCTCCGGCTCACTCAAGCCCGTGTCTCTAATGTTCTTTGAAGTCATTGTTCCTTTTTACATCAGGAGGATGGGAACCTCTCCTTCCCAAGTTGATCCCTCCCCACCCCATCAACTTGCAAAGTTGTTTGGGTGTGGGAGCAGAGACTATCTGGTGGATCCTGTTCTTTCAGTGGGTTTGAAATTACAGGGCTGTGCTTTTGCATTCAGCTTGGTTCTTTTTTCTATTTCAGTGTATTTTGAAGTGGTCTGCTTGTCATTAAAAATATATATGGGGGGTACTGTGCATAGAGAAGATGCTGTGCTGGAGTTTGGCTGGAGGAATGGTTTCAGTGTGATTCTAGGCATTGAGAGCTCCTGAATTCACTGTGTTTGTGTCCTCAGTTTTTTGAGAATCTGGGGTTTATATCTTAACGTATATTCAAACTCCTTTGCTTTCTTCTTAGAAAAAAAGAAGGAAGCAGAGGTTTCCATCGTTTCTGGAACAGTAGATATTCCAAGAGCAGAGATGTCTTCCATCTAAAATGGCGACGGTGCCAACAGAGCATCATTTTCAGGTCAACCTTCATCCCTAGCCTCGCCTACCAGAGGACGTTGGCTGATGGAAGCCCCCCAGGTCCCTGTTAATGCGTGCCGAACTGCCTTCTCCATTCTCTACTGTGCATATGGAGAGATAAGCTGAGGTGAACTTAAAGAAATGTGTGCCTCCTTTTCAGGCGGTGCCTCCTGCATAGTGCAGAGGTACCCAAGGTATTTCTAGATGCTGCCCTTGACACACTGATGACAGTGCAGGCAGCTGCTGGTGACAAAGAGCAGATTAAGAGGAGGAAGGGGTGGAGATTCCTGTGTCTTGAGCTGATTGAGGGTGACCTTTTAATGTGACCCTCGATTTCTGTGTAGATACCTATGTGGTGAAAATTGATTAGCTGAGTTTTGTGAAATACATTGCAAAAAGTAGTATGTGAGTGACAGGTTCCCTTGTACAACTGGGCAACAAACACCAGGTCTTCACAGAATCCCTTGAAGTCTCTGCTGGAGCAGCCTGGAGGATTTGTACCTGCATTGTATGTTTACAGCATTGCCATCCTTCATGTAACTGTTTTCCTTAAGATAATGGTTCTTGTAATCTTGTGACTAGAGGAAAGTTCTTTCCTGTGCCTATGCTCATGGCATGAAACCTGGAAGGCAGACAGAGTGCTGCTGACTTTCTTTTTTTAATTTTCTCAGACTTAAACCAATTATTTTATAGTTGTGATTCTTTGAGTCATTGGGAGTGGCAATACGGATCAGTGTTCCTGTGCTGGCTGTCGTGCTCTGTATCAATTCAGAGTGGTTGTGGTGAGCTTGGGGGGTTTTTTGTTTTGTTTGGTTTTTTTTCCTAGGAGAAAGCAAAATTATGTTTGCAGCTGGTGAGTGGGATATTTCACCACAGCTGGATAGTCTCTCACTGTGTCACAGATCGCCCTGGGTGAGGCTGTTTCTCTTTGACTTCCCATGTTAATGTCTCTTCCAACCTCTCTGTTTTCCAACCCTGGTCTTGCATCCTGGCTACCAAGAAGCGCCTGCCAGAAAGGGAGTAGCAAATTAGTCACAGAATCTGGAGGTAAATACTGGAAACGCTCTTAAAGCAGCACATCTCTGCTTGTTTTTCTGATGTCCCAGTGTATCTTGGCCAGACGTAGCATAGGAGTGGAAGCTTTTACTTCTCTGTAAAAAGCCTTCTGTGGTTCGTTAATTTTTTTTGGCCCATTTCAAAAGACAACGTTGGTCCCTTGCCTTCCGAACTGGGCAAAGGCTTAGCGCTCAGAACTGTATGTCAGGAGCTGGGTGGGACTGCAGCAGGTCAAGAGGTTCAGCCCTGCCTGTCCTTCTGCTGTGCATCTGTCTAAACAATCCTACTGCAGGAGGCCCCTGTGCCGTACAGATGGGCTATTCTGGGCTGGGGAGGGAAGTCCATTCTGGACACTTAGACTTCTTTTGGTGGTTTGGTTTTTTTTCTTTCACCCTTCTTCATCTGCTTGGCTTCTTGGAAAAGGAGGTCAGCACTTGGACTGCATGGTGAAACAGAACTGCTGGCGAGCTAGGCACAGAATCTGCCTCCTGCTGCTGTCTCTCTTCAATTATTTATGCTTCAAATGGATAAAATGGTCATTAGTGCAGGGCAGGAGAGAGGTTCAGCCCTCTTAGTGTGAGCAGCAATCTGCAGTTTATGAAAAGGAGAAGAAAGCATTTCCTGCACAGGGATTTTTGTCCCTTGAATTTCCACGAACTGCTCAACTACTTGTGTGCGAGTCCAAAAATTGTGCTGTTCTTGTGTGAGTTGCGCAGGGCTGTTTCAGACGCGTTAGCCAAATGTGTAAGAGCGACAGATGTTGTGGCCTGATCCTTGCTGATGCTAGCGAAGGAGGAGCAACCTTCCCTTAACCCCAAGAGATGCTTGTGACACTTGCTCAGCTGCTGGTTGCAGCCTGCTGGGGCATTGCAAAAGGCAGCTCACAACTGCAGAGGTGAAAATGTTGCTGCCATCCGAATAAGGAGAAACCCAGTGCCTGGGTGGTTTTAGTCTCCAAAGTCAAGGAGTCTCTTACAACCTCTTAATGCTCTCAGAAATTACACTGGCTTCAGACTGATGCCTTCTTAATTTGATTGTGCTAGCAATAAATGTGAGGGGGTTGTGGCAGTTCCTGCGGAAGCTGAGGAAAGGCAAGTCTTAGTGAAACAGCTGGTGGTGTGCACCGTCTTCTAGAGCCCCTGTTGCCCATCCTGTTTCAGTCTGAGTTGCTGTTCACTAAATACCTAATAACATGGACATTTTGAAAATCAGGGGAGATTCCATGCTCAACCAGCTGGTTGCTCACTGGGCCAGGCCAGGTCAGGTCCCTGCTGTGTATCTTTAGAGCTTTGCCAAATCAGTTTTAAATATTCAGTCCAAGAAGTTTCCCTAGCAGCTTTGGGACACCCTACTGCCCACAGTGGTGGCTCCAATAACCATGCTGCAGCTGCTGCCCACATATGCTGAAACCATGCCCGGAGAGCTCTGCTCCACCTTTCACACTTCACGTACTTCTTGCTGAGATATCTCTTGGCTAAGCCAAAAGGGTTTCTCTGCTGTTGTTTCTCTTCCAGTTCAAGTGGCTCCTATATTACTTTTGTCCTGGATAGCAGAGCATGAACTAGAGGGCACTGTCTTTGCTTACCTGCACAGCTCTTTTCTCTAACCGACACTAAGACTTTGTCCCCTTCTGGCCCAAGGCAAAGATTTCCCTGAGACAGTGAAACCACACAGAATAATCCTCTAATACTCATGAAAGAAACATGTGATATCTCTAATACATTGTGTGACTTCAGATTTTTGTGAAGCGTATGCAAGTTGTTTCATAGCACACTGGAGTAATTCCCATATGGGCTGGATTTTCTCTTGTGTGTGTATGTCTACAGTGTGGTTAGTCTCCAAGCACAGGAAAAAATGTTTGTCTGCTGTTACACATTCCTTTTCTTCCAGAGAATTGTCCGTGGAGCTGTGAAGAGGTTTGCAGTCATCTTGTTCCCACAAGGGTGTTCAGGAGCTGGATTTGTGTGTGGTGCATCAGAAAATCTGGGATCAGATCCCAAAACACGTGCTTCTCCTCAGCATGTGCACTGCTGTTCTTCCAGGATTTGGTACCCCAGAACCATGTTTAAAAAGAATAGTGGGAGGTGGCAGTGGGCGTGCCGAGGAAGGGTTTGTACGTGCAACGCTGCCCATAGGGGCTGGGCTGCAGAAAGAGCAATTTTCTGTCCCTCCTGAATCCAGTTAAGAGGCCTTTCTGAGTTGACGGCTGAATGGGTTAATATTCTTAATTCCCTCTCTATTGTGTGAGTGTCTTTCCAGTGCATTGATTGAAATCCCATTATGGCTTGCTAACATTCAGCTCTAGACTGTTGCTCGTTCCCTCGGCCTGTCACTCCCAGGCCCTGCCCCTGTGGCTGTGACTCCAGCAGTGTCGCAGCAGCCACGTGCGGGAGGTGGCTGGGAGAAGAGCGTGCGGGAGGGCTGCAGGGACTGGCTTGCTGGTGAGCAATGCTTGGCAAGCGTTGGCCAAGCACTGAAGAGGAAGTGGAACCCTGCACAAGCATCTGCAAGGGTGTAATGCCAAGAGAGGGAGGAGAATTGTTTTGTTTCAGGCTTTAGTACAACTGTCAACTCCTGAAGACAAAAAAAAGCTGAGGCAGAGGTTCAGCTCTGGACAAACTATGCTGTGCAGGGCAGCACAATGCAGGGGTGCTCAAGGCGGCAGAAGTCTCTCTGGATGCAGCTGTGCAGCCTTCAGATTGCATCAGCTTGATGCCATGCCATGGCAGGGAGCTCTAAGGGTGGCTCGGGACTAGTACTCTGAAGTGCAACATGCTGGAGGATCTCGGGTTCACGCTTGCTTGAGACTCTTGTACGGTGTGAGCCAGTGTAGTTGTAAGCCCGGCAGAGGTGAGAAGCCCTTAACAGAAGCTAACTCCACTTTTTCAGTCACCTCAGCTATTGCCAGGACTGACGTGCTCACCCTGAAGTTAGCTGATGGGGACAGAGCAGTAGCGGTGGCTGGCCTGTCCCTGTGTGCCACTGCAGTCGCTGCACCGTGTGACTGCTGGGAGCCAAGGAGCAGGAGAGCTGAGGTCATTCGCTTGCCGGCGTTGTTCAGCTCAGCTCTTTGCTCTTCCCGGGAACGTTTGGGAGTGCCCTGTTTGTTTTGAAGCTTGTTATCAAGTGTGTCCAGGGTGTGTGTAGGGAGCTGGGATGGCCCGTCTCTGCCTGACCCCACCCGGGGCAGCCGGTGCCATTCTCCCAGAATGGCTCCTGGCAGGGCAACCGGGAGCTGGGAGCGCAGGCTGAGCAAATAAACCGCAGGATCCTGAGTGCTAGCTCCTGGAGAGCGGCCATGGGGGAGCGAACCCGTCCCACTGACCTCTGGGCATTCCCGGTGCAGAAGCAAGGGAGCAGAAAAAAAGATCCACTCGGTTTGTGGGAAAAGAGGCTGCAATGACGTAACATCTTCCTTCTGCTTTCCGTGGGGCAAAGCCCATGGCAGCACAGATGTGGTCTGGGCTCCAGTGACTGTGTGACTACGTTCCTTTTTTCCTTGCAGATCCCTGGTGCTTGGAGCTGTGTGAACACACATGGGAGTGCAGGGCCAGGCCTTTTACTGCTTTAGTTTGTATTGCAATTATTTTTAAGATCACTTCCCAGGCAAGTCGCTTTGCTTTCAGCTTTTTGTAATGTCTCCTGGCTATTTCCTCAGTGTGGGAACTATTCTAATCCTGCCTGCCGCACTGAGCTCATTCTTGCTGTGATGTGTACACACATGAAGTCTCTTTAGATCCTGCAGTCTTAGATCCACTTTTATTTTCAAATAAATTACATACTACATTAATTATATATTCAGGTGAAATATGAGTCACAAAGGCATCTATCTGCCTGCCCTACATATGTGGTCCTCTTGGCTGTGTTTTCCTTTTAGTATAACTCTGCTGAGTCTCTGCGTTGGGTATTAAGTGATGCGAAGTCCTGGAAGTGCAGATAAGCAGTATTGGAAATGCCCATCTGAACCAGCAGTAACTTCCCTGTGGCCAAGGCGTGCTGTAAGAAATGTCAGGGTGGTTTATGGCTTTTAGGATCCTATAGATGCTCAGAGGAGCTGGTACCAGCTAGGATCAGGCAGTTATGGAAGACACATCACAGCCTTCAGGAGCTGATATTTGCCCTGTTTCATAGACAGTGGGCTGAATCAAGGCAGCGGGGGGTTAAACTTCAAGCGAAGCAGCTGGCCTGCAGCAAAGCCTTGCTGCTGTGATTGCACAGTGCCAAGATGAGCCAGAATGTGTCATCAGGAGAGCAAGAGAGATGCTGCCTGAGATGATCTCTTGTCACCTGGTGGTTGCACTTACAGTCCCGGCTCTGTGTGGATGGTTTCTGCGACACAGCCGGAGCAGTGCCCTGGAGCCCTTAGCTGGAGCATGCAGAAAGGAGACTGCTTGTGTCTCACTCCCAAGATTAATACCTTTACTGCTCCTCTGCTTACTTTGAAGAGCTCTCTTCCCCTTGAAAGGAGCCCTTGGCAGACTCTCTATTTATAAGGGAAGTGGATATCAGAGAGCACAGTTATTTAACAGGACTTGTTGCTTTTTCAGGGCAGATAATCCAGGCACATGCTTGGGAAGGACTCCAGGTCCACTGAGCAGCCGAACACTCTGGATCTGCTCTAGTCTGCTGGCAGCTCTGAGGCTGACACTTCAGCTGCTCAGACCAGGCCCACAGAGGAGAGCAAGTTAGAGGTGTGTTTTCTGTGTACGCACCAGTACTGTCACGCTGATCTGCTTGGGATCCTCCTAACCATCGCAGTACAGCAGGAGTGTGTCCTCTTGTCACTTGGATAAGCCTCATCTGCCCTGCCCCACCAGACTCAGGTCACACCAGGTTCACAACATTGGACTTCACAGCAATTTAAATAAACCAGAAGTGACTGGATGAAGCCCAGCGTTCCTCTTCCTTAGTGCCTGCTCTGTTCAGCCCACTGGTCCTTGAACAGAAAGGCTGCATGCCATCTCATAGCTGTGTGATGGCATTATTTTCAGCAGCCCTCATTAATGTCAGTGAAAGCCTTTCTGTTTGAGGTGGTAGGGCGGGCCCTCAGCAGCTGCTCAGAGGCTCCGGCCAGTGCCAGGCGTTTTGCTGCCTGGTTTGAATGGCCAGTGTCATCTGAACATCTCTCTGCTCCTCTCGTGGTCACAGTGTCATGGGCAGGTGTCAGTCAATAGCAGAATTGTTCTCTTGGTAAACAAGTGATGGTGTTATTGGAGCTGCCCTTCGTGTAGCAGCAGCGCAGTGTGTGCATGGGGTTGCTAATGAGGGATATCATGGGCCTTGTTAGTCTGAAAGCTTAATGAACCATCTTATGTTTCATTGCAAGGTGTGTGGATGTTTCTTCACGTGTGCTGTTCCTGTGCTGCCTCTTGCAGTTGGGTGTGTTTGGTACTGAAATGTGTCCCTGTGAGGTAGAGCTCACAGCACAGACACTTTGGATGACTTGGATCCCATCAGTCATGACATTAATGATGGCGGTTGACCTCCAGGAAATGTTGGATGAGACCTTTGCTCTTGCTTCCTCAGACACCCTGCACACACCTGAGGGCTGTGCTAATTTGTGGCTCCAGTGAATCCATGTGTATTGGGCACCCAGAGCCTGTCCCCTAGGGGTTTAGGGCTTTCCCCCATGACAAATAACTGTTTTCTTTCATATTAAAAAAAATAATTAAAAAATGAGGGCATCCACCCACCTCTTGGCTGGCATCCTGCAGTGATAGGCCAGCATGCGTTTTCTCCAGTGGAGGAAAGCAGGTCTTGCTTCGTATTCATAAACCAATGGTTTATAAATGAGCCTGAAAATAAAAACTGATTTCCCCACTTACAGCAAAATTACATCAGGAAAGAGTCACATCAAAATTTCTTAAAGCTGGGCCATGAATTTGACGTGATGCTGTTGATTTGATCATGTGCAGTGGAAACAGTCTGTTCGCGCGCTGTGCAGGTGAGGGAGCATGTTCCTTGTGTGCACATAAAACCAGACCTCCTCCATCCCTGCCCTGTCCCTCGGCACTGGAGTATAGAAGTCCTCACACTACAGACTTTTCTTTCCCCTCTTATCCCCCTGAGGGTGGAGATACAGGAAAGAACTTGACTTTCTGACGTCTGAGGGCACATGAGGCTACTGCAAGCTGCAGGGACAGCAGTGTTGGGGGCAGAGCCATGTCTCTGGGTTAAGCTGGTTTTTAGGACTCGGAGTCTGCTGAGTCTGGCCAGGACACTGTGACATTCAGCATGTCTGTGAGGGGATGGCATGTTTCTGACGGGCCTGCGAAGGGCAGTGGGATGAGATTCCGCAGCAAAACATGGCTACAGAATAAATCTCAGAAAATAAATCCCAAGACATCAGTGTTTGGCCTGACAAGTCAGAGCCCACCCTGGGAGCGCAAGAAAATCCCTCTCCATTCTGCATGTGACATTGGTTCTGGAATTTGCTTGGAGATGGTTAGTCTTTGATTCTGAAAAAATATAAAGGTTTGACTTATGCTGTGCTGCAGGTCCCAAAAGCTATTCGTGGGTATCTAATCTGATTTTGTACCCTGTTCTTTAACAAGCCCTTTAACAAGGGCTGTGAGCGACAAGTTGCTCTTGCCCTGCTGTGGCTGTCACTTGAGCTGACATTGCATGGGGATGCTGCCTCTCTGCTAACTTACTGACTCAGCTGAGCGTTCCTCATCCTGCCCTGCTCTTCCTTCTTACCTGTTTCCATTTCCTTGGGTTTCCTCATAGGGAAGCACAATCTAGCAAATGCAATTTTTCCACTCCATTGCTTCAAAGTTCTCTCTGACATGGGGTATCGCTGCTCCTCGTGTGTCCAACAACCACAGAGTTTACAGTCAAATGACTTTGTCGTGTCTAATATCTTCTTTAGTCTGGTTTCATTTCTCTGACTTCCAGAAATCTATTATAATAATTTGAAAGGTGACATTTTCATGAACTCTGCTCTTCCAGTGCCTGCTGTGTTAACATCTTCCATCTTATATCTTGTGCACTTTACCATTCCTGTTATTTTCGGGTGGAGTCCAGAAAGAAATCACAGATTCACAAGGGTTGGATGAAATCAGCAATACTACTAAAAAATGCACAAGACTGAGGAGTTTACAATTATCTGCTCCTTCAGATCAGGACTGTATTAATGAGTTGCTGTTAATAATTTTGCTAGAGGGTAAATAGAGATGATATTGATGACTCTGGATAAACTTTATAGTGGAAATCAAGACCGAAACAGCAGCAAGACCAGTGTCACAGCAATGTTATCTGCGAAGGACAGATGTTATCAAGAACGCAGTTTGTTCGGTGCGATTGGCTGTGTCCCTGATACCGTGACATTAGTTACTGAGCTTGGGGCACTAACCTTTTGTGATTGCTTTCTCCCTTAGTTTTTGAGGGGAGAGAAATTGTTACATTAAGGAGGAAAGGATTTTAGGAAGAGTGGGACAATATGATTCAGAGTGTATGACCTTTAATGACCCTCTGCAAGATTTAGGGCTTCGATTTCTTGTCTCCTGCAATCCAGCTGGATGCTAGGTTTTGTTCCTAAGGCTGTGATTTTTTGATGAGGAGAGCAGGAAAATGCTGCTTCTAAATCCGGTAGAAATACCATCCCTGAGACATTGCCAGGACAATACCAGTATTCCAGGTCTGTCCTGCTCAAACGGGGTCGCCCAGTCTGGCTGCAGTATTTTATACTGAATTATCACTGGTGAAATTTGCCAAAATGGCAGAGCTGGGTTGTAAATCCCCATACCTTCTTTGGAAGATCATAACAGCGGCTCTGATGCTCTTGCTCCTAGTGCTAAGCTCAATGGGACCTCATGACATGATGACAGGTTATTGGGTGGTGATGGTATCTGTGAAGCCCTCTCCTGAGCTACAGCCCTGCAGTTTCTCTGTGTGCCAGCCCAGAACTGTGGGCTGTCCCTGCTCCAAAGTAAGTGATCCTGCTTTGCAGTGCCTCGGCGACTGTCAGTGTACTCTGGATTAAAGGATCTGGCGTGTTCCTCTGGTGTGGGTTGGGGATGTGGAGACGAAAGACATCAGCTTTTCCATAAAGGTCATTGTACAATATAGTTATTTTAAAGGCAGGGTTTTTTAGGCAGTTTGCAATAATGTGAACAAAGGGCCAGCTTTCTTTAAATATGGATGAAAATGCCCAAGTCCTTTGAAACTGCGAGGAGCTAGGCACCTCCGGTGTTTTTATGCACTTGGCTCTGGTGAGCAGCTTTGCTGCTGTTCTCCCGCTACCATCACAGTAGCCAACCTAAGTTTGTGTAGCCAGAACTCTCGCAATCTCTCATGAGCAGGCTGCGGAGGAGGAATTTATACACCTGGTCCCAGGCTAACAGTCGCCTTTCATGTGCTGTGGTCCACGGATTAGGTCCAGGAAAGGGGTTGGTGAAGGAAAATAACTGAGAAGGTAGGTTTCAGGCTGCTCTGAATGGCCCTTTCATCTTTGTCTCAAAAAAAAATCAGTCAGAGCCATAGCTCAGTGAAAATGGCTTTGAAAGGATCACGGCTGTGCTCAGGAGTGATAGATCCCTCTAACATTTTGGTTTCTTTATTGGAACAGAAACTTCTACAACACTGCTTCTTTTTTAGGGACTGTGTTTGGCAGAGATGCTCCGTTGTGGATTAGTATTCTCAACGTCTCATCCCACCTTATTTCTTTTGAAAATTGTCCTCTTTATCCTCCTCCAAATTCTTCCTTAAAACCCTCCTGTGCATACCTGGCAGCAGCTAGCTAGTGGGTAGTCGCTGTTTACCACGCTAGCTGTGCTGCTTTCTGGCTGATCTGTGCGCCTGTTAGTTTTCCTGTATGCTTCTGATGGCAAGCGCTTTGGGGCTGGGATTGCCTTTGTGCTCAGGTTCAGCACCCTGCACATGGGGATGAGCTCTCTGGGAGCATGTAGCTGATTGCAATCTACTCCTTGGATGATGAATCCAGGGCTGGAGAGCTCGGCAGTGCTTCACCCTGAGGCTGGATGTTTCTGCACCCCATGTGCCTGTCTCTGCTTCACCTAGGCTCATCACAGCATGAATAACTCATGCAGGCTTTGCTATTGCAGATCTCTTCTTACCTTTTGCAGTGTTGATAATTGAGGCTGTTCTTGCCTGGTTGAGCTTCTCCTGCACCCTGCGCTTTCTGGATGTGCCAATGACACCAAGGGTGGCAGGGCAAAGAATTTGAGAGAAGTGCCATGAAGCAGTTGTTTGCTGCAGCAAGAGCACCTGTATTGACTGGGCTCCCTGCAGTTTGGGAGGTGGGTGCTTTAACCTTTAAAATCCAACTCTAAGGCTCTTGTGTAAACAGTGAAATAGGATCTGCTCCCAGGGGAACAGTTTATATAGTTAAATCTAAGTATTACTGGAAAAGGAAAATACAACCTTCGTCATCTCTGATGCTGCCAGGGCACTGTTGTCCTTATGTCTGTGGAATTCCCTTGCACAGAGGAAGGCTGGTTTGCCTGGGAAAAGAGGGGTTTTTTTCTTGAATTTGGTTACTTTCTGTTCCTCTTAGTTTACTAATGACTTCACAGCATCTCTTCTATATCCTCAGATCTTGCTGTCCAGAGTATTCAGCGGTCCCTGAGCAAACCTTTCCAGCCTATGGCTTTGGAAAATAACAGGTTGTGGTTTTGTAGGTTAACCTGTACCTTATCTGTGAGTTCCTCAAATACACTACAGTCTGATTCTTATTAAGGTGTCCAGAGTGAAGCTTTTGCTTTCAGTCTCAGTGGCTTTTACCTGTGTATTGAACCATTTAAAAAACCAAACAAACAGCAAAACAACAATGTATATGAAATCTCTGAGGGAGCATTAGCGCATGCCTGCTCTCACTTGCAGGATTATTCACGTGTAGCTGTTTGTGGACAAAACGGCTGTGCATTCCTGCACACAAGCAGTTGAGTATTGGAAAGGTGTGAAGCTTACAGCAAGCAGGAGTCTTTTGGGACAGAGAACATGTCTCAGAGCTCTCCAGGGTGTCATGGGTGCAGGATGAAGAGCACAACCAAACCTCCCTGAATGCCTTCCAGCCCAGGATCCTCAAGGGCTTGGCAGGCGTTGCTGGCCCAGCCAGGGCAGGCGTAGGTGTTCATAGTGATGTTCTTCCCACTGCTGTTGTAGAGGTGGCAGAACTGAAGCCCAGGATATAACATCTCTGCATTTCTGTCTGGAGGCTGTGATTTTTAGGGGTACACAGCAGCTGCTCAGATGAAGGAGTAGCTCCACTCCTCTGAGAGTCAATCACACCACAACTGAAGCTTTCCAGAGGCATTTGAGCCTCAGGAGTCCCCTTTGCCCAAATGTTTTACTTCAGACCTGTTCCTTCCTTGCAGTGGTTGGTGTTTCTCAGGGCAGTGGGTATGAAGCATGGCCTGCTCAGCTCATTGCTGTTGGAGCTCCCATGTTGGGAGCTAGCAGGTAGTGCCCTGGAGGAGGTATGTGGCTCCTCATCCCCCCCAAAAGGCGACCTATCTGTTGGATATTTGCTTCCCCACTGGGTCCTCGCTATGTTGATGGCTTCTGCTGGCATCTTACCAGTTACAGATGTGAGGCCAGAGCTGGCAGAAAGAAGCTGGTGGGAATACAGCAAGGCGGGAACAGCCTGCTGGTTCCTCTACCATCGTGTCTGCCCTGCAGCGTATTTATTCCTTGTCTGTGCTGAAGAGGAACCACTTGTGCCGCCCAGGTCTCTGTGCCTGGAGCCACGATTTAAGAGGGGTTCCTTTCTCTGGTGCCCACTGCTTCTGGAAGCTCTGAAGCTCATGAGGAAGAAGGCGCTTGCTTTCATTGTGTTTTTGGCTGGTTGGTATCCAGGGCTGGCCTCTGGAAGGAGGCTGGGGAGCAAAGCGCTCCCTGCGCGAAGCAGTCATGCTGTTACTTCTCCCCTGTTCAGCCTCAGGGGTATCGTGTGATCCAGAGGAGTTAGCACAGGATTGGCAGCACACACAGTCCTGAGCTTCAGGTTTTCATCTGCTTGTAGGAAGTCCTAGAAATACGTGGCCTGTGATCCGTAGCTGCACATGTAAGCATACTCTGCTCCTTGTTTATCTGTTGCGTTTGCAATAGCTCCCGTTACTGCACGTTACTGAGAAGGTATCGTGCCCAGGGTTGCTTCGGCCAGTTGCTGTGGTGGCACACGTGAGGCCAAGGCTGTGTACACGGGCTGCAGGTGGATTGGGCCCAAACAACATATGGGTCACAGTACCTCTATTTGCTGACAAAATCATAGAAACACAGAATGGTTTGGGTTGGAAGGGACCTTAAAGCCCATCTAGTCCCCTGCCATGGGCCGACATGCCCTCCGCTAGCCCAGGTTGCCCAAAGCCCCATCCAACCTGGCCTTGAACACTGCCAGGGATGGGGCATCTGCAACTTCTCTGGCCACCCTGTGCCAGGGCCTCACCACCAGTAAAGAATTTCTTCCTAATATCTAATCTAAATCTCCCCTCTTTTAGTGTAAAAACCTTTTCCCCTGTCCTGTCACTCCCTGCTCTTGTAAAAAATGGCCCCATCCAATGGCTGCAGTTGCAGTGAGACTGGGAATTCTGGAAGGGACCCGCAAAACCTCAGTGCCTTCCTGTGTAGAGCGAAATCTGGGGTGAGGGGGGAAAAACCATGACTGTGTAGGAGGAACCGTGTGACAGTGATGTGTCTTGGCCGTTACTGCTTGAGGCACTGTTGGATACTGCGGTTAGTTTAATGCTTCCAAGAATGAGACACTGATTCATCTGTGGTCAATGTGTTTTAAAAATTACGCCACTAAGCTGTCAGTCTGGTTTCTCCTGGCCAAGTGTGGTCATTGCAAGGCTCTTTTCCTTGGGACTCCCCTGTGCTGGTGACCTGAATTTCCATCCTCCTTGCTCAGCCTGGTTCCTTGTATGCTGGGTTAGGTACTGCCTGATCCAAGTGGGAGAATCCTGCTGCCACCTTGGCCAGCATGGCCACCTGGACACTGGAGAATGGGGCTGCTGGAGAGGCCACAGGGTTGTGTTGGTGCTCGGTGCCATACGGGTAGGATCCGTTGCCAGTATAAACCATTTCCAACACTGTGCATGGGGAGAAGGAGTTGGGCTGCTGCAGTGCAGACACTTGAAGGTCAGCAGTTGGAGCTGGGCATAAGGTGAAGCGGTGATGCTGAGCTAGTCTGGCAGCACCAAGCTGCAATTTGTCCCCTCTGCTCTGCTTTGGTTGGATCTGGGGATTTGGGGGTTGAGCATAGTCCTGTGCAGCTTGTGCCATACCCCGCTATTAACTCAAAGCAGTTCCTGCCAAGTTTGTTCTTGTAGGGAGGGTGGGGGTTCAGATGGCAGCTCACTGGGAGGCAGAGATTGATGAAGTGTTGAGCTCTTGATGCGGAACATGCTCCGTCGATTTGGGTTTCCCTCCCCACCCATCCCGCTCTTTTTTTAATCTGTGGCACGGTCTTGAGAACAGCTTGAGAACGGAAATGATTTCATGCTGGAGGTGACCTCATCTGTCTCGAGCTCTGAGGTGGAGCAGCGTTTGGAGCCACGGCCACAGCTTAAGCCGCTCTTTGAATGACACAGGAGTGAGGGGCTGAGGCTCCAGAGAGAGCCCTGTGCTTCCCACTCCCCTGAGTGCTCTTCACATGTACAGGGTGGGATCTTGCCCTGAGGTCTCCTGCAGACTGCCAGCCCCCTGAGCGTGGGTGTTGGTAAGATGCAGCTCCAGCCCTGTGAGGTCCTGGCATCTTGCCCCATTTACCAGGATTTCAGGTTGCTTGGCGATGTCTGAGCAGTTGTGCTGCTCTCTCCAGTGGTTGTGACCTCTGTGGAGGGGGCAGGGAGTGTGATGTGGCCCCTTTTGTGCTGGTGGAGGGAACAGCCCCGTGGAGGAGCAGCACCTGCATTGGGAACCAGCCCCACGTGTCTGTCTGAGGAAAGGGTGTACCTTGGTGCTGGGCTGTGGCACGGCGCTCCCCAGCCCCACGTCTGAGGGCCAGCGCCCCACTGGCAGGCAGTACAACTGTGCAAGTGGGGTGGGAAGTGGGGATGGCTGGGGATCTTTGTCCTCTGCTTTCTACATGCTAGAGTGTGGGGGGGAAGAAGACAGAGCAGAGTCCAAAAAACACAGCTGGACAAGAGGCTGTTCTGAAAATGTCATGTATTGGTGCAGTGTCCTGATGTTCAGGCCTGTCCTGCAGAGTGCTGAGCCATGCTCGGCTGGAAGACGTGCTCAGTGCAATCGTGTTGGTGCAGAAACGCGCTGAAGGTATGTGCGTGAATGAAAGAGTCCCTGCTGGGATCTTTGTATCTGCAGGCCCTGTGGATCAGTGGAAAAGGGGATCAGAGCCCTCCCAGAGCTTTGCTGTCTAGTATCAGAGATATCAGTGGGAGTGCTGAGGTCCCAGGCAGTGGCGGAGAGCTTGGGAGAGCACAGGCAGATGCTGCTTGAAGAAAGTACCAGAGAATTCTTCCTGACGTGGCAAAGGGCACTTCTTCCTCCTACCTTGATGTCTGCTATTCTGAGATGGCCAAGATTTTCTCTTACACAGTTGGAGCCCGGAGCCCTTGGACTCTGGTGTCCAGCAAGCCCAGCTCTACCCTGGCTGTTGGAGCTGGTCTGCCAGACGCAGCTCTGGACTTCAGTAAATGACCGTGTGTGCTCCAGCAAGGACAGCTTCCAACTGCCGTCTCGCAAGCTGTGTGGGGGAGTCCAGCCACTTCCCCTTAAGCCTAGTTGTCTTCTGGCTCAAGCTCAAGCTGGAGATGCTGGGCTGTGGCAAGCTATGGGTGGCAAAATAAGAACAGTCTCTTCTCATGTCCCTGTGGCTGTGGCTGCGGAGAAAACTCCCTGTAGCTGGGTAGGCAGTACTGGAAGGGGATAAGTTCACTGGAGGAATTTTCTTTTCTCTTGGCCTCATCCCAGGTGGTATCAAGACTCTTGCTTGGAGATAAATCCTCTCCCACCACTGCTAAATAGGGAGAGTTTAACCATTCATGGGATCAAGCAAGAGACATCCCCCAGCCCTCCTGCCCCTCTTCCTGTTGCGCTGGGAGCAGGGGCTGGAAACAGATCCCATTGTGACTGTGTCACAGTGAGGACAAGAGCCGACAGTCCCCTTTTCCTCATTCCTTCCCCAGAGTTGTCTCCGTGCCTGTACATGATGAAACAACCTGAAAGTGTATGGACAAGCAGGGATTTTGCACAAAAATGTCCCTTTTGTCCCTTCTGCTCTGCATCCCACAGCTGTGCCCGCAACGCTGCAGTGCAATCGCAGGTGACTGTGGCCGTCTGGGTGACAGCGGAGCTCTGCTATGTCCGTGAGAAGGGGTTTGGGTCAGCGGAGCCCCAGGGGAGACTTGTGCTTCTGTCAGAGGTGCAGGACACATGGTGCCAGTGCTCGCTGCTTGGCAGGGCCCAGGACCTTGGCAGTCCCCTGCCATCTGTGGCCTCCTGTGTGTGAGCCCCAGCAGCATCCCAGAAAGGGGCCATTGAGCCTCGAGCCCTGCCTGTTGCCAGAGTCAGGAGGGCACAATAAAGGAGATGTGTTGGGGCGGCAGCCTGGAACGGGCTCATGTGTCAGGAACAAATGGGCCTTTGTACCAGGCGGTGCCTTCAGCAGGAGGTTTGTCAGCTCTGGAGCTGGGATGCTGTTGCAGGGCTCGGTGCCCAGCCCTGTTGCGCTGCTCAGGCCTCCCCCCAAGTCAGGGCTAACCAGCAGCCTGGTGGCAGGCTCGCTGGTTCTTCCTTCCCTGTGCGAGGGCTTTGCAGCAGATCCTGCTTGCCTGAGCGTGGCTTTGTCTGGAGGGCTGGGTGGCTGCAGGAGGCAGGACTCCCCTGGCCTTTCAAGTCCCAATGTTCTGCAGCCTGGCTTCTCTGTGCCGTGTGTGTGTGTGTGTGTGTGTGTGTGTGTGGCCTGAAGCTGTGTGTGTTCCCTGCAATGCATAAATTCCCCCAGGAGCAGCCTCAGGGTGACTGGGACAGGGCTGTAATGAACCAGGATGGCAATGCCGCTGTATCTGGGGCTTTGAGGAGAAGTATCTCTTCCCGAGACTTCAGCAGAGCAGAGTGGGACTGCTGGACAACGTGTGACAGCAAAACAAAGCCAAACTGGAGAAGTGAGGGAAGCTCCTGTGCTTGGGCTGTTCACTAGATACACTCGTTACAGGAGGATACACTTTAAATAAAGCTGTCTTTCCAGCTATTGAGGATGGACTTGAGGTCTGTCCCCTGTGGTGGTTCTCCCCTGGCTGCTCTCCCGTCTCTGGTTGCAGCATTGGTGCGGCGCTGGTGCGGAGCTGCACGTGGCTGTGCTTGCCAGAGGTGATTCAGAGCTGCAGTTGGTGGTGGGGTATGTGGAACCGCAGATGGGCTGAGGAGCAGGTGATGGGATTGGGACAGTAGGACATAATCATGTTGGGAAGGAATCCCTCCGTGAAGCTGTGTAGGATGCTCTAGGCTTTTGATTTTGTGGCAGTTCTGTCCAGCTGGCTGCTGCCACTGCCGTATCACAGTGTGCTACCGCTGCTGCATTTTGTTCATGGGATGCCCTGTGTTTCATCCTTCCTCACGGAAGAACACTGTTCTCCAGGAAAACTCAGTTCAGCTCTCTCCAAGCAAGACTGTGAAGATTTTGTTTGGAAGGAAAATTAACTTAGTGCATGTTCTGCCGTGCTCTGCCATGGCTGCAAATCTACCACAGGCACCAGCTCTTCCAAAGGGGGGAATTGCAGGGCCTGGGGGCAGGCTGAGAGGAGCATGATGTTGCTTCTGACTCTGAAAGTGTGTCCTCAGAGAGGAAGCAGCAACCACAAGAAAAGGGTAGCTGCCATACTCAAATTGTCAAGAATTAAGCAATCTGTTTCAAAGCATGAAACCTCCTGTTGAGCAAGAGGACTGTTTTCCCTCCCAAGGCAGATGTGACTGGTAAAACGAGGAGCAGAGTCCTCCTGCAGTTCCGCTGCCAGACGGCACCAATACTTCCTTAGCCCTTCCCACACAGGGTGTCCCCCATTTTTCTCCCTTTCTTCCTCCTACCACTTTCAGAAGCTGCCTAAACTCTCCCAAGCTTCATACTGCTGTTTTTATCTCCACTGTCTTCTCTGTGCTTTTGTGCTGACTGGGACTGTGCAGGCACCGCTGGCACATCTCGCTGCTTTTTGGGGCAGATGGGGATGTGGTTGCCCCAAACAGAGCATACATAAAAATGAATAAATGAAAAAGGAGTCTAGGTAAAGACTTCTCTGCACAGTGTGGTCTCTGGAAGACCCTGATACAGAAAGAAAGAGGGCCTGGTAGCTGTTAATTTTGGTATCCTGGCTTATTAGTGGCAGATTCCTTTTGGTTTTGTAGAGGGCGGACGGAGAGATGTGGGAACAGCTTAGCCAGCCCCTCCTCTGCTGCGGTGCCGTACAGAGCAGTAGGTCGGTGCAGTTGTGCTGTCTGCTGGGAGCAACTTCTCTGTGCCTGGAGGGAAGTGGCCTGTGGGCGGGTGTATGACAGAGCTTGATAGCAAAAGCAAAGTGGGAGGGCTGCTGTGCCTCCCAGGTGTGTCCTTCGCACAGAAAGGAGGTACTGGGTTGCTCTGGGGAGGGTGAATTCAGACTGTGTCCCAACCAGCTGGCTGTTCAGTGTCTGTGTGCTCAGGAGAGCAAAGTCTCTCTGGAGCTCTTTGCTCTGCAGCCGCTCCTGCGAGCCAGCACGTAAGTGGAAACAGATGGTGTCATCTCAGCGGTCAGCAGGAATCTCTCACGGCTGCAAAACTGCTAATGAAGTTTGGGGCCAGACCGAAGCACCCCAAGGCTGCTGTGCTGATGGGGTATGCTGGCTCACAGCTCTGTGCCGGGGGGCCTGTTAGCACCTCTCTGTTGCAGAGCACTGCGGTTGCTGAGCCAATCTCCCAGCCTGGCGTGCTGTGGTGTTTCCTGTCGCAAACTCTGAGTGTTCATCTGGGTACTGCAGAGCCATCAGGACCTGTCAGTGTCCATCAGTCTTGGTAAATAATATGGGCATCCTTACTGTGAGTCCCAGACCCTGCATATCACACCTGTGCTACAGAAAGGCATGGCTTAGCTCTCTGGCACAACCTCTGCTTAGACTCTGAGCCAGATACTTCTCCATCCAAGGAGATCTTTTGCTCTGTTTCACTACAAATTCAGACTATGATTATTTTTTTCCCTACTGGTCAGCATCTCTGATAAGGAGAAGCAACAATCAGCAGTTACTGACTATTACTCTTAAGCTTGAAAGAAACTTTGTTTAATTCCCTTTGACAGCACGATTTGATTTAGATATTCGGTGACTTGAAGTTTTCTCCCATCGTCACAGCATTTAACAAAATGTGACTCTCCAGCCGTCCTGCAGGGCATGGAGAAGTGGTGAGTTGTGCAGCAGAGGTGTAACCAGGCTTCATGTTTGCTGGAGCACGTACATGGGGAAGAGGGGAAGAGAAAGGTGTTGGAAAGCATCTCTTGATTCCTGTTTTGATTATTCTGACAGCATCCCCCCCAGGCACGGCCTCGATGTCTGTGCTGGCAGGATATGAGGAGCTGGTGTGAAAGCTGGATGGCCGGGCAGCCACAGGGAACTGGGGAACCGGCCTCTCTTCATTGGCCTGAGCTGCGCAAGCCTTGGGCTGTAAAAAATTTTGACAGTCTTTGAAGTGTGTGATAAGCACAGCCGTTTGCTGCCTTGTCACCCTTTTCTTCTTCTTACATGCGGCAAACTACCAGGCTTCTTATCTGTCTGGCCGGTCCCACAGCTGTGGTGGTGGCCCACAACACATCTGAGCTGGGGACCTCTTGGGGCAGTGACGCCCTTCAGGAACACTGTGCCACACTGCCGCCGTGCAGCAGCAGCTCTGATCCGGTGCAGCCACTGGTGTGCAAGGTGTGGCAGGCCCCTGGGAAGCCTGGCCAGGCCACAAATGGTGGAAGAGGCTCCAACCACTCAATGACTGCAGTGTCTTGGGCCTCGTGGCCTGTGAGCCTGCCAGCAGCACAGCTGAGTAACGCTCCATCCAGCGCTTGGTGGGCAGCCAGCAATGGGCTGGCATGGATTGGGGGGGAGGGAGTCAGCACCAAGCTCCTGAAATCTTCCAAAAGTCTTCAAAAAGCCTCCTCCATGGGGCAGGCAGCAGTTTGGATTGTGAAGCCAGGCGGGGAATAGAAACTGCCCAGCACAGGCAGCGATGCAGAGCTTCTAGGAGTCTTGATTTGCATCAAAGGGCTGTGAGACACACAGTGCTCTGCAGGGGCTCGGGGCATTGCCTGTGGATAACAGAGTGTTGCAGGGTACAGGAGGTCAGAACTGACAGATCATCTCTGAAAACCTTAGTCTGTACATCTCTGTGAGGGGGAATCTGGGGGGGAGCCTTAAATCCCAGCAGGACAACTCCTTCTCTGCTGTTCTCTGTCAGGTGGAGACGGTGTATCTGTGCATCTCTGCAGGTCCTGGGAATGCTTTTGCAAACATCAGGGCTTCAGGGACCAGCACCGCTTCCCAGAGAGTGACTGCTTGGTGGCAGGGGAGAAGGACTGACATCCTGAATGCTCAGTGGGGATCTCTGTGGGTGCTTCTGGGCACACGCTCCTGTGGCAGAGCCAGCTCTGTTGTTTTACCCAGATTTCCTGGTTGCTCTGTCTCTTCCTTGGGTTTTGTTTCCCGCAGGAGAGTGTTATGATCATTTCCTGAGAGCATCTCACCCCATTGCTGATAATCGGGTGTGCTTTTTCAGTCCCTACCCAGAAGGAGTGTTTTGCACCACTGCTCGTAAATTGAGGTATGCTGCAACCCAAGTGCAGCTGATGGCTTATTCCTGCTGATTAGCTAATTGTTTCCAATTGCTAACAACATCACACTCATTTTAATCACACTCATTTTTGGTGTCACTTGGGGAGAAGGGGTAGGGTGCAGGTGTGGCAGGCAAAGCCTGTTTGCCAGACTGAAAAGGATGAACGCTTCTGCAACGAAACGCTCAAACTGTTGTGCAGTTCATTCTGCTGTTTATATTGAACCAAAAGCAACATCCAGGGGAGGAAGGGAGCAGAATTTCCCTCTGACTAATGCTGCTGGATTGTGCAGGGCTGCAGGGGAACTGCCAGCCAGAGAAACCATCAGAAGGAAAAAGGAAATGGGAAGGGAATCTAATTACCCATCTGCAAAGACGCCAGTCCCGACACAGGGCCCAGCCCTGGGCAGGCTGATGTGAGCAGCGAGGTTTGCACAGACTGGTCTTATGGCGGGGCTGGGAAGTGGGCTGCCGGGGGTCCCCTCTGGGATGGCAGGTGATCGAGCACATGTCACGGAGAGCCGGGTAAGAGTGGAAGCCACGTAGCTGCGTTTGGTGGGGACACTGCCCTGTGCTAAGCTCTGGGGCAGCACTTTGCAGCCGGGTACGGTTGTGTCGCATCTCAGTGGAGCTGGAGTGTGGGTAGAGCTGTGCAGGTGCAAACGGAGGAGGGTGAATGCCTGTCACCCTCTCAGCAGGCTCCTCTCGGTCAGGTGGGCTGGTGGTGCAAGCCCAAAGGGGAGGGAAGGAAGGTGGAGGTCCTCGTGCGCCTGTGCCGTCTCAACGAGCGTGCACAAGAACTGTGTTTTTTGTGTTACTGTGGAGTGACCACATGGGACAGCTGACAGCAGGGAGGGAGGGTAAGAGACTGGGGGTCTGTGTGCTGGATGGGGACCTGCAGGAGACCTCCTGGGAAGGAGGAGATGCCCCTCCCTCCTTGTCATGAAAAACAGCAGTCTGTCTGGCCTCGAAGGGTGCAGACTGCAGAGCTTTTCAGGGTTATTCCTCATGCAGACTCAGACTGGCTTTCCTCTCCTTGGGTGCCTCCCAGGACTGAAGGTTGCTTTAGAGAGCTGCCTTTTTTCCCCTTAACTAATGGAATTAAAAATGATCTGGTGAGCTAAGAGTGGGCTTGTTCTCCTCTCTTGTGGGCATCAGCTACTCCTAAAGTTATGTTAATTGTAGCTGGGAGACCCAGAGAGAGGCTGGGAGCTGTTCCAAGACAGTTGGCTTGTGTTCTCCCAATATTGTTTTCAGAAGCCTGCTGGGAGGACAGCAGAGTTAAGAAAGACCTCTGTGCACAGCTGGAGTATCCATGAGATGGGCGTACTGGGGATGAACCAGGAGCATCCCTGCTTGGGTGGAGCATCCCTTTTCCAGCCTTATTTGTTCACTGCCTTGCTCTCTGTGGTCCCTGCTCGGTGTGCCGTTTGCAGGCGTGGTGCCCCAGCCTGGACTGTCTTCCCCGGTGATGTCCTCGGACTGGCCCCTGCTGGACCAGGCGTGAGTGTCTCAGGATGCTCAGAGGCGGTGATGTCCTCTCCGGTTCAGGATTCATCCTGTTTGGTAGACAGGCCTGATCCTGCATCCCTTACTCACGTGAGCAGTCGTCTCTATTTCAATGGGACTACTCGGTGAGTAAGGATCGCAGGATTGGGACCACTACCTGTAACTTTAAAGTGGACCTTCTGTAGGATTCTGTCCCCAACCTTTTGCTGTTTGTGTGTGTTAATGTGCTGATGCTCTTGTCATTTGGATGGAGAACCTGAGAGCTGGAGAAGCATTGCGCTTCCATTTCTGAGGATAAATCATCATTATTTTCCACCCCGTCCCTCCAAACAGCTTCTAGCCCAGCCACCTTCCATGCTGTGGAGCAACAAGTACCTGTTTGTCTCCTAAGAGTTCCTGCTCCCGGCTTCACAGGACTGGCAGGGCTCTGCTCTGTCTCCCTGGTTTTCCCAGCTGTGGCTCTGAGATGAGAGACAGGAAATCTATTTAAGCCTGACTTGTGCTGCAGAGCTGGAGAAAGCAGAGGGAAAGATGAGCAGTGGTACTGCTGGGAGACCGCTGCCACCTGGTTTGGCTAAATTTGGAAACCTGTCCCTTGCTCAGGTTTTGAACGCATTTGCAACGAGGGTTGCAGGTTGGATTGCAAACTGGTTTCTGCCTGGCCCTGGTCAGGGGGAGCTGCTGTGAGAGCTCCCATCGCCCGCGGGTCGCACTCTTCTGCGGGCCGGCTTCTCCCTCGCGTGGAACGTGTCGGTACCGCACAAGGAATGTCAACTGGAAGGGGCTTCTCCGGTGCCTCTGCAGAGAGGGGAGGAACAGAGCTTTTCGTGGAGTTCCAACCAGCTCCACATCTGCCCAGTCTATTCCGTTTTGCAGGTTTTCCTAAGTGATGAGCAGAGGAGCTGGGTGTGACAAGAGCTGCGAACTTGCTCCAGAGGGAGTCGTGATTTTAAACAAGAAGGAGGCAATTTATGGTCCATCCCTTTTCAGAGCTAGAAGTGGAGGCATCATGTGAGTCACACAGTGCCTCTTGGGAAGCGTGAGGTATTTCAAGTGAAAGCAGGGAGCACAAATACCTTTAAAATGGAATTTGATAGATTTCTGGAGGGATTATGTGGCAAAGCAGCAGTGATCCTTGAGCGGAAATTAAAGCTTGACCTGTGGGGTAGGTAAAAGAAAAGACAGGAGATCTGGTTGCTGTCTTGATTGTGCTCATGGTGCTGTATGTACAGGAGATTAATCCTGCGCTTTGGGATTTCTGCAGTGCTGGTCTGGTTTCTTGCTTCTCCCTGAGCATCAAATGATGAAGCCTGGCTGAAGTGTCAGGGCTATGGTGCTCCCAATAACCACTTATCTGGAGCCTTGCTTGCAAGTTCAAGGTTAAATTAATCATCAGAATTGAGATCAGCAAGGCATTTTCTCTCAGGTCAGGTGAGGAGGAACATCAGGGTGATGGGACAGCAGGGTCCAAAGCTTGTGACATACATGAGATTCGCCTCTTTGGAGTCAGCACCAGCTTCCACACATTGGGAGAGGAGGCAGCAGGAGGAGAAGGTGGGAACCAAGCTGTGGAGGTTCCCAGCTGTGCACCCACAAGGAAGGCATCTGCAGCTCCTCAGCCTCCATTGCTCTGGTCCAAGCTGGGAATGGGCCTCCTGCCCCATGCTGGGTTTACTGCCTGCTGCTGCTCCCCTTTGACTTCAACAAGTGGCTCCTCTGGAACTGCCCTTCCCATCCTGGCAAAAAACAGCCAGGAACTGAATTTCCCTTCTGTGGGGAATTCTGAAAATAGCTTTGTCTGCTTCAGAGGAAAAAACATAAATGCTATCATGATGTGGCTGCCCTGACCCTGCATGGATATGCAGAGTTTCACCAGTCCTCTGCACAGACCAGGCTGGCTGGGTGCATCCCTGAGGGGACCCTATTGCCTGGCTCTGTGCTGCTCAAGTCTGGACCAGGCTGAAGTTTTTCCTTCTATGACACGCTCCTGGTTGTTCACCAGGGACGGAGCCTGAGCACTGCGGTCCCTAGACCATAGCATCTCTGCCAGAAACCAGCTCCCTGGTGGGTGGGGGACCTCTCCAGTGAGCTGGCTCACCGTGCTGTTTCCCCTCGGCCTCCTTCCTCTGGGTGCTCTGGTTGATGTGGGGGCAGAGCTCTCCACACCTGGACCTCTGGATCTGGCTCCTGTTCATGTTATCTTTGCTGCTCATAGCGGAGCCTCTTGGCTAAGCCCATGGAAAAGGCCAAGCGTGGAGGCTGCTGAGGTGAAAGCCCAGCTTTGATGGGAGCTGGGGGCTGCTGGGAGGAAGGTGTGCGGGGCTCCGGTTGTTGTGGCTGGAGCCTGGCCAGGACTGTGCAAATTTAGCAGAGGTCAGAATTTCTTTTTCCTGCCCCCCCATCCCCACCTCTGATCTGTACTGGTTTCTCCTCACTCATCCTCCTGTCGTTTCTGCTCCTTGCCTGTCGCGTTCGCAGCTGCCTCTACCCACCGCGCTGAGCTCTGTGTGGCTCATCTCTGCCTGTTGCCACTGCCAGGTCCTGAGCGCTGGGTGTCTTTCTTAAATGAGTATATTGCTTCCAGCTCTGGTGACTGTGCGATAGCACAGCGCTGTGTCTGCCTCCAGTCAGCACTGCTGGTGAAGCAGAGTTCCTTGTTCCCTGGGCCGGCGGTGCGGACTGCAGCCTGGGGTCGCCCCTGCCTGCCCTCGCAAGGCTGATGGGCTGCTCCTGGGGAGCGTTTCGGTGCTCCCGCCAGCTGCCTAGTGGTGAATTTCGCCTTCTGTGAGTTTACATCTAAATATGTGAAATAATGTGGTTTTCTCCTCTTCCCAGAGCCCATCTGCAGCACTGCAGGCTAGAAATGCCCTCAAACAAAGGGAAAAATAGGACATTGCTCCATCGCTGCGTGCGGAGCCACAGCTCTTCCTCCATGTGCTGCGTCCCCTGCCCGGAGCAGCCCTCGAGGCTGCACTCGCCCGAGTCGGCTTGTACAAGCCGAGGGAGAGGGACGTTCGGAAGGGTGGGCGTGCAGTTTGGCACGGCCCCATCTCCATTGTTAGCAGGCAAGTGCTCAACATAGCAGTAACAGCAGTAATATGGAGGGGCTGGGCTGGGCCAGATGGCACTCATTGATTATTTTTTTGGTCTTTCTCTTTTGCTGTCACAGTTTGACAAAGAAGGACTGGTCCATGAGGTGGGCTTGGCTTGGTGCACCCCAAGCCCACCTTTCCCTTGCTGAGGGATCTGCAGGTTGGGGCTGGGCAGAGCTTTGCTCTGACAGTCAGAGCCCTGGATTCTGCTGCCAGCTTTACTCCTGAGCTGCTGCTGTTCCTACCACCTGCCTGGAGAGGAGGTTAGAGGTGCCTGTGGCCCAGACGCCAGCGGAACAAAACACTGATTTTGCCCTAGATCTTGAAAGGGCAACGATGTGCGTTTCCCTGCTGAGCTCTGCTGCATACTGTGGGCGAGATGTCCTGCTATTTTTCCTTTTCTAAGAGGGTCATACGTCAGATTTCTTGTGAAGGAGCAGACCAGAGTTTATGCTGGGCATTTCCAGGGGCTGTGTGGAAAGGGAAGCGGGGGCGCAATCAGGAATGACGGGGTAAAACAAGGTTTGGCCTGACTGTCTTTGGGAAGTTTGTACACGGACCGACCTGAGCTAACGGCTCTGGATGTGTCGTATGACGCATTTGAGGGTCACAAATGTGTCCTCTCCTTGGCTCGTCATTTCTGGTTTGGTCACTCTGGGTAGGAGAGGAGCCAAGATGAGCATCTGTAGGAGAGGCAGAGAAGGCTGAGTATGAGACAAGTCAACCCTCCTTCAGCATTTTGAAAGTCATAGTGTTGGCCACACGGTCTTAAGATGGTCTCCATAGCCAAGACATATCCTTCTGGGTTTCTTTTCCTAATCTGCTCTCTGCATTCCCAGGCATGGCCTCCTGGCTGGAGTTCCTCCCTGGCTGCCAGTCCTGAGAGCGAGTGTGGTGTATGAGAGCTCAAGGCGCTCAGGACACAGTAGCTCCTTGTTCCTCTCTGCACTGTCAGCACAGCTCCTGAAGCCATGAACAACACTGTGGTTTTGTCGCAACCAAATCATTGTTGACTTTATTTGTGATCCCAGCTCAGAAGAATGCTCTGATTTGGTGCAGTGGGCTCATGGGGACGCAGCATGTCTCCATGTGCCCATGGAAGATGCTTGTGGTTGGTGGCCGTGTGGCCTGTGGTCCTCAGACAAGGGTTTACCAAGCTATGAGAATTCATGGGGGTTGGAAAGGGTTTGCTTGTAGCTATTGTGGTTTACGGTGTGGAAGGACTGGTGAAACCTCTGTGTTATCTCGAGTAAGTTTGGATACAGCTTTGGTTTACCCAGTGTAGACAGTGTGGTACCTTCATTGCTCCTCAGTCATGCACAAGCTCAAGGCCCCGGTGGTGGAGTCGTCCAGTCAGGAAAGCAGGGATTAGGTATTGTGAATCTAGGAGAAAAAAACCCCAAGTGTCATGAGCGTGGCCTGACCTACCACTGGGCTGGGAGGACACTGTGGGATTATTGGCTCCCTGAGGAATGGAGCAACGCTGCAAAGCAGGGACAGAGCCACTGAAGAGGGATGTGTTCTAAGAGGTGCCACACCTGGATCTCAGTCCAGGACTTCCACTTGACTGTTACACTCAAACAACTGGGAACAGAACCCAACGGGTGTAATTTTAGGGTGGTGCTGGATGGGTAGGATGGTTTGGAAAAAGGCTGCGTGCATGTGATATGATAGCTGCTGTGTGGCGGGTGTTTTCCTGTGCTGGGAAAGTTTCCCAGTTCTCCTTCTTTTATTTTTCTCAGCCTTTAGGACCTTGTACCTGCAACTTCTGGGCTCACCTTCCCTCAGCTTGCAGGTTGGCAGTGTAGGTTCTTTCTTCCTTCTTTCTATTTTTCCAGCACGTGGCATGTGTAGACGCTGGGTTTCTAAGACCTTTCCACTCTCACAGCTGCCCCCAGACTTCAGGCCACTGGAGATTTTGCAATAATTCGGTAGCTTAGAGCAGAACCCGGGGTCAGCCACGCTTGGGGTGCACAGTGGAGGCCCTGGGTTGTGGCCTGAGGTGACCACGGCAGACCCTGCTGATCAGGTGCTCTCTGGAGCTGCTGCCAGAGACCTGTGTCCCCCAGAGAAGCAGCGGGAGCTCTGGCTGGGAGCGAGGCAGGAGTGTGGCAGTGCCCTGTGTCCTTCCCCATTTGAGAGCAGAAAGCCGCTCAGGAACCCGTGTGGCAAGTGGCAGGTTCCTCCAGCACGACCGGTGTTGCCATCTCGTGTGACTTTATTATACCTGCTGTGGTATTAACCCCCCAGTTTCTGGAGTCATGTGATTATATGAGATTACCAGCTTTTGTCTGTTTCAGACAAATTCCTGTTCAGTTTCTATGGCTGCATAGAAAAGCTGGAAACCAGGTCTTGTGTGTGGGCTCGGAACCCGAACTTGAGGTTTGAATGAGTTTCTGTGCATGCTAGGCCATTGCTGGGCCGGGTCCTTGGGCTTAACACACACACAGATACTTCTTTATTTTGAAATGTCTTCAAAGCTTAAATGTTTGCTATGAGGTCCAGAATACATCAGCTGCTATTCCGAGTGGATTCAGAGATGAGGCTGCAGTATAGCCTCGGCTAGACAACAGATGGACCTGCACCACGTGGAGGCAGATCCACATCAACCAGGACTAGGATCAGGGGGTTAAGTTTGTATGCAGTTTTTTGGGAGCTTCCTGGACCCTTTCGACCTTCACATGCATGACCAGAAGCAGCGCATTTTTGCCAAGAGCAGTTCTTCTTGCAGCAAACCTTTGTCCTGCCTGCATCAGTCAGGATATCAAAGAAATCCTCCGGCTGAATGCGCCCATCTGGCAAAAGGAGTCAGACTCGTGGCTGGGAGTGCAGCCGGTACGTGCACAACCTCTCCGCGGGACACTGGCAGAGCGAGACATAACCTCTGGCCTGCGGCCGCGGTGGCTTTTGTCCTGTCCTTGCTGGCAGGCTCCTCCTGCAGCACAGGCGGAGGCAGGAAATCCCAGGCAGCTGCCGTGGGAGCCCGCTTGCCTTTCCTCTCTCCTGCTCGCCTCTTCTCCTCACCTCGCCCGGCCGCTGCGCCGAGGCGAGCTGAGCCAGCCCTGCGTGTGTGTGCATGCGTGGGCGGGGGGGCTGCCGCATGGATTTAGCGAAGGCTGGGAGGGAACACATGGGTTGGGTTTTTTTTTCTTGGCCCGCGGTGGCTGTCTGTCCTGCTGGCCGTGGTTATGGATTCGATCATTATTCAGGAGCGGTTAGTGGAGCGGCTGCTTTCTCCCCGGACGCAGGCACAGCGAAGCCACCCGGCCAAGCTGAAGGTACGGGGATGTATTTATAGCACCGTGCGAGCCGGGGAGCAGCAGGGACAGGAGGGGGGAGGATGGTGCCCGAGCAGACGTGTGCAGCACAAGATGAGACCTCTGAAGAGCAGAGGAGCGGAAAGACGCTGGTAAGGGGAGATGGCGGGGACAGAAGGGAGGGGAGCAGCTCCGTCGGGAGCGCGGCTGAGGAGCGCGATGGACAGCTGGGAGATGCGTGACATTTTTGTGCGGTTATTTGATGCAGCGATTCCCCCTCTGAATGGCGTACGCGTGCTTGGGAGCGCTCAGGGCAGGAGCTCGTGCTGCGTTGTGCCCAAACGCAGTCTGGTTTGTGTTACCGCGTTAACGCTGCGCTCCGCTAGCCCGTTTTCCTTCTGCTGCGGCAAATGCTGGTGGCGAGTGGTTTTGCTGATACTCGCATGCTCAGCTCCAGGCCTGAGGCAACAGATGTAAACAGGAGATGCCCCAGGGGCTGTTTGCATTTCAAATTTTACGCAGCTTTCTGGTAATTAAAGGAAGGGTCTGCGTCTCCTCTGGGGCTGGGCTGGCCTGGTTCGTGCGGACACAGATGCAGTGCCTGTGCCTGGCCAGAGGAGAACGGCTGGAGGAAGGGCTGCCTGGGAGGGAGCTGGATGGCTACGCTGGAGGCTGTAATGCTGAGAAGCACCCCTGCCCCCCCCAGGAAGTGGAGGTAGAGGCACCAGGATCCCAGCACAAGCTCCATCATTTCTAGGTTTGCTCCAGACCTAGCGTAGGGGCTATTCTTCAAATTTTCTGTGGTGCTATGGTGTTTAATTTTAGCCCTTTTGGATATACCCAGCAAGACTCTGTTTAGCCCTAGGCCGAGTGGTGAGTCACAGGAGATCTGGTTTGGTTTAAACAGCACGTCCACCAGGGAGGTGAGGAGGGAATCTGGAATGGCAGGAGCAATGAAGGCCGTGCTGTGTACCCTGTCTTTGAGGTACAGACAGCCCTGCGGACACCTTGGTACTGGGGATGGCTTCTCCTCTTATGCAACTCATCCCAAATGTCCCTACCCCTGACAGGCATAGGACTTGAACCCACCAGTGCTTTGTTGCTTGGCTTGAACTCCCAAGGAGAGCGCTGCCTGCCAGGGAGCGTTGGCCACCTTGGTCAAGTGGTGGAGAATGTGAGCGTGTGGTGTGTTGCTGTGATGTCTGGTGAACCAGCAAGCGTGTGCTGAGGGCAAGTACAGACAAGCTTTGCTGGGCTTGGGAAGCTTTGGTTTGTAACAGGGCCCCAAAGGTCAGCCACATCTCTTGGTGGCCTCCGCTGCTGTGTGTGGGGCATGTTCCCAGGCGCATGGGAACGGGATGCCCATGGGAACAAAGGCAGCACATGGAGGAGGTGGTGGGGTGAGGGGCTCCTTGTACCACAGCGCTGCTGGCTCAGCTGACCGGGGCCCTCTCCCAAAAGCTGGGGGTGGTGAAGGAAGCGTGGTGCTGTCAGCTGTCCCATCCTGCATCAGCTTGATGGGAGCTGGCTTGTGAGGGTCAGGTGCCTGTGGGGAGGGCTCTGATGCTTTCAGAAACTCCCTCAGTACAAATCTTTCATCTAACTAATGGATTTCAGCTTTTCACAACCAAGAGAGCCACCTGCTTCCTTCACTAGCCCTCCCAGCCCTGTACACCTGCTTTAGCACTCTCTATCCTGTGCATGGTTGCATCCATATTGGGTCCTAACAAAGACAATGAGTGGTGTAGAGCTTTGAGTGAGGCAGACACCAGGCTCAGGAGGCTGCTCAGGCTCCTTAAGTGCGATGTTGATGTTGGCAAACTAGCAGAGACGGTGACATGTACTTGTCACAGTCTCCTGACATGGCTGGGATGGAAGCACAGGTTGCTTGTGTTAAAGCTGAGAGGAGGAACTGTCAGTTTAGGCTGGCCGTGGTGCGGGGACCATGCTGTTGTGCATGAGGGAAGGCTCTTAGAAGAATGGGATCCCTCTCCACAATTTCCATTGCATCTCCTGCCTTCTCCTTTACTGACACGTTGGTTACGGCTCCTGGCAGGGCTCTGCAGTGTGTCCATGGCTGGTCAGATGGGAACTTGACTGGGAACAGGGCTTTTCTCCTTCTTCTCTGGCTGCCTCCCACTGAGAGAGAAGCTCTCCTCTTGGCCTTGTGCTCAGCAATGACCTTCCTTAATGCGAGGGAAATGACCGCATGAATCATGAGTAAAGGGCAGTGTCCTGCGCCAGCCAGGATTTCCTCATTTCAAGTGCCCTGATTGCACCGAGCTGGGGGAGGTACCCAGAGGTGCAGCAAATCCACACTTCCTTGGTTGGGTTGAGCAGGAACGAGACCAGGTTCAGCCAGTTACACTTGGCTGAAGTGAGTGGAGTTGCACCAGAGCTCAGCTCCCCGGTGTCTCCGTTGCCAGCCCTTAGTCATCTAGGTTAAAAACGGAAGAAAATAAGAGCAGCACACGCCGAGCCTCAGCTATGGTTTTGTTAGCGTGTTAGTGCTATTTCACGTGCCAAGTCACTGGAGAGAGCAGGTCTTTCCAAAGAGCTTGCCGTTACCACGTTTCTCTCCCTGCTTTGCACACCTCATGGTTAGCCTTTGCCGAGCGTTTTGGGTGGCAGCTGGCAGTGTCCCCCAGGCAGGCGTCGCTGTGCAGCGCACAGCTTGTCAGAGCTGCCATCCCTTTTCACCCTGGAGTCTCGCTGCCACTCACTGCACCATTGCTTTGGGATGCCAGTGCCTTTCAGCTCAGCCGTTAGAGCTGCCAGTGGAGCACTCGAGGCACTCTCTAATTCTCCCCACTTCTCTCTCATTTCATTTGCCCTGTCCCTTCCTGCCTTTCTGGACTGTGGGGTGGTGGAGCAGCGTTACTTCAGCTACATTAGCAAGGGGGTGAGGTGAGGGAGACTGGAGCCCATAGTCACCCTATCAGGGCTAAAGTGACCAAGTCTGAGACCTAAAGCAAACCTAAATTTGTAGAAGGCAGTGGCTGTGCTAAAGAACGGAGTCCTTGGGCCGCAATGGCCATCAGCTGTCTCTGTCCTGTCTGAGTGGGCAGCTCCAGAGCAGCCATAAACTGGGAGGAGGAGACTCTATGTCCACCCTGGTGTTTGCCCCACCACGACTTTGTAGCCTGCCCAGCTGAGGATGCCTGTGGATGCTCACGTGCGTGGATATGTGACCAGAGGCTGTAGAGGGCTGCTTGGGAGCTGCGTCGCCCACTTGCAGTATGGAAATAGGTGTGAGTCAGCATTGCCCTAAGCTTGACACACCAGGTTGTCCTTTGTGTTTCTTTGAGTGTGTGCCCCAGGAATGGAGATAGTTAAACTTAGGGACAGAGGTCTTCCCTGCTGTGGCCAGAGAACCAGTGCTGGAGAGCTGTGCGGTGAGGACAGTCATATGCTTGAAGGCATCTGTGGCTGGGTGGGAGCTGGGGCTGGTTTTGAGGAGCTCTGGCTCTGTGGATTTGCCTGCGGTGTGAATCCCAGGGATGCGTTTGTTTTAAGTGATGTTGAAATGCAGAGTCTGTGATGTCTCTAGCTCAGGCATTTGTGAACGGCTGCTTCCCCTTGGGTCTAGCTTGGAAAGCATGTGAGAAGGGAGGTGTTTGCCAGGGTTCATGCTCACTCTCCCTCTGTGACGAGGCCTGGGGAGGGGAACGCACTGTGGTAGGGGTGCAGTCTGTGAAGGCCCAGGGGTGCTTAGGAGGCTGGCTGGCTGGAGTGGCCGTGCTGTGTGGCCCACTGTTACCTGCAGGGTGCTGAGCCCAGCCTGAGGGCAGTAGCTGGAGCAGGTCTGTGAATCCCGGAGACGATGCACATTTGCCTTTCAGGACATACCCTGCACGTGTGCCCCTGGGACGCAGTGTGCGGGCTGTGTGTTCGCTCCTGGCTGCGGGATGTGTGCTGTGCGCCTGTGAAACACACCGTTGGTCACGTTGCTCCTTGCGTGCACTTAGTGCTCTTGTACAGAGTGTGTGCTGTGCCTGTGGGGTGGCTCTTATGCAGTAAGAGAGCACTCGGTGATGGGGGTCTGCATCTGGGGGTGGTTAGGCAGTAGGTAATGCTCTGGTAATGCCGTGTGTCATACTGTCACCAAAATCACCTCACCTCAGTGTTCTCAATACTTTCGCATCTTCCTGTTCCCCGTGCTCCTTGAACCTCCGTCTCTTCAGAAATAATACTAGAGATTATTCAGGATTTCCTCTTACTCAGCCAGGAGTGGCTGACACAGCAAGAAATAATCCCCTCTCAGGTCAAGCAGAAGCCAAACTATCGCACCTTCCTTTAGACATGGCTCACTACACGTCCTGGGATGCTAATTACAGAGAGCTCTCCACCATGTGCTGTACGTGCCTCTGGAGGGAGAGATGCAGAAATGGCTCTGAAAGACCTGTGGAGAGGTGACATCTGGTGACGGTGCTGTGAAGGGAACTTGTGACTGTGCAAGAATGGTGGGATGTGCCTTTTCCCTCACGCTCTCCATGCTGGGAGGCTGCTATGAGCTGCCCTGTCAGCTGGTGAGAGCAGCCAAGCAGGGCTGCTGCTGAGGGGAGGTGGCCCTCTGTGTTCAGCTGCAGGAAGGGCAGGAGTCCCTGAGCCTAGAGGAGGTGTGTGCCCTGCACCACACCACTGCCACGCCAGGGACCGACCTCTCCTCCACCCCTTGGCTCTGCCTCAGGGACTTTTTGAGTTCAACTCCCTGTCGCAATGTGAGGCTTGAGCAGGAGGGGTGGCACGCCCTGACCTGCTGCCATCCACCTCTGCCCTGCAGGACCATGAGAAGCAGTACGTGGGCTTTGCCACTCTGCCGAACCAGGTCCACCGGAAATCTGTGAAGAAGGGTTTCGACTTCACCTTGATGGTCGCAGGTGAGACTGCCCATGGATGGAGATGACTGGGCCACGTGGTGGGTGTGTGGAGGGGACCAGCTCTCCTCACTTCCCACAGGTGCTCCCTTAGCATCTGGATCCTCCCCTGGCTCTGTTCTGGTCCTTGTCTCAGCCCTTGCTTTGCTTCCCAGCCTGTGCTGCAGTCACACTGTTCCCCCAGGAGCAATGGGCCCCTCCTGACCACTTATAACCCACTCAAGCAAGCACCGAGCATAGCTTCTCTTCCAAGAGTGGCTGGTCTGGGTGGTGAAGACAGGGTCAGCCAGGGATCGAGGGAAAGGAAGGAGAAGGAGGATGGACGAGCTGGGAGATCACATTTGTACAAGGATTGAGATATCTTACAGCAAAAGTCCTCCCACTGCTGGAAAAATGTAATGACCGTAAACAGCTGACAGCTCATTTCTCTCACTTCCTCTCAATCAGGATTCAAAGCCTTGTTCAGAGTTTCATTTGTAAGTCAATTAGCGGGTCATGTTGCTTGCTTTTCCCTCCTCTCCTTTGCACCCTGTCAATTAGGAGAGTCGGGTCTGGGCAAATCCACGCTGGTGAATAGCCTGTTCCTGACAGACCTCTACAAAGACAGAAAGCTCCTCAATGCAGAAGGTAAGTTGGGGTAAAGGGGGGGGGTGTGTGAACGGTTCTTGTACCCAGAGGTCTAAACTGTCCTGAGGACCGGTACTGTGGTTCCTTCAGCAGCAGGTACAGGCTTGGCTGGATCCCAGCCCTGTTTATTGCTCTGCTCTCCTTTCCTGGCTGCAGAGGCATGAGCATTTGAGCAAAAAGGGGTTGACTGTAGGGCTCTTCTATCCTACAAAGAGAAGACAAGGTTGCAGAGCAGCAGTAGCCCTTTGGGTTGAGATTTGTCTTTTGTTCTTGAGTGCTGGAACATGGTAGGGATTCCCCTTCCCAAGTGACTGGACAAAATGTTTTGGGCTACAAGCACTTCAGAGGTTTGTGTATCTTCTCAGTCTGTCTGCCTGCTGCTGGCCTCCTACAGTACCGCTCCCTTGAGGCTCCTGAGAGGATGATCAAGGTTTTTTGAAACCCCTGTTACTCCCTGTGCTCAGCGATAAGGAGGGAGCTGGCTTGTCATGGGTGTGAGTGGGGATCCCCAGTTACTGCCTGACTTTAACTCCTGTATTCCTGTTCAAAGAGAGAATCAACCAGACAGTGGAGATCGTCAAGCACACGGTGGACATTGAGGAGAAGGGTGTCAAGCTCAAGCTGACCATAGTGGACACACCAGGCTTTGGAGATGCTGTTAACAACACGGAGTGGTGAGCAGGCAATGTGGCCTTCCTCCTAGTCCTTGGACACTTCTCCTTTCTGTGGGTGCTTCACAGGAAGGGGGTCTGGAGGCAGGAAGGGATGATACTGCCTCATGGTCCCTAAGAGACAGTATCCTCTTAAACACATGAAATTTTTATCTTTTTTTTTTTTTTGTCAAATTACCCTTCCCAGCTGGAAGCCCATCACTGACTACATCGACCAGCAGTTTGAACAGTATTTCCGTGATGAAAGTGGCCTGAACCGAAAGAATATCCAGGACAACCGAGTGCATTGCTGTCTCTACTTCATCTCGCCTTTTGGGCACGGGTGAGAGCCCCCACTCCAGGGCCGGGTATCGCTCAGTCCAGAGGGAAGACCCTTGTGCCCCAGGATTGCCCTGGAGGGGTTTGTACACTGACAGGGCTGTTGGCACAGGAGAAGAGCCGTCCAGTTGCTCTCCCTCGGCTGAGCGCCGCACCACCTCCCTCCCACGCGCTGGCATGACAGACTGCCTGTGATCAGGCAGAGCGGATCTCCCTCAGGCCTTACAGCCTGTTTGGGAAATCAGGAGAAAGAATGCCACACAGACTTGTATCTTCCTATCTAGCTAAGCCTGACTGATGGGTAGGAAAGGGAGTTTTACGCTGTCCTCACTCCCTGCCCCTTGCTGGTTCGTGTGCCAGCCTAGCCAGGAGCAGCTGGAGCGGTCGTGTTGGCTGCCTGCGGCACAGGGCAGCCGGACAGAGGCCGCGGGCTGTCGCCTGGGTGGTATTTAGCCTGCAAAGGAGCGAATACCCAGCCTGTGCAAGACATTCAGCAGCTGAAATCTGAGACAGCTTTTCTGAACATACAGCCGTAGCTGAGGGCTGTCCCAGTGCTGCCCCAGGCTCCTGTGACAGTGCTCTCCTTTCCCTTCGTGCTCGGTGGGTGGGAGAGACTGGAGGGGGAGCTGCCCAGTGTGTCCTTGCTAACCATGTCCCTCCTCATCCCTGCTGCAGGCTGAGGCCTGTGGATGTTGAGTTCATGAAGGCTCTGCATGAGAAGGTCAACATTGTGCCCCTGATTGCCAAAGCCGACTGCCTGATCCCCTCTGAAATCCGGAAGCTAAAAGAGAGGGTGAGATGCCCTTTGTCTACAGGGGAATATACCTGGTGTGGTGACAGGGATGGGCTGAGGAGGAAGGGGAGACATATAAATGTATATAGCGCACGTGTGTGTATATATATACATGCACACAAAATCTATACGCACACACGTGCACAAATCTAATTGCAGCAGCGCTCTGCTGTGAGAAAGGAAGTGGTGTCTGCAAAGAGGCCAGCCACAGAAGAAACATCAAATCTTTCACCATCTGTAGGCTATGGCAAACCTATGGTAGCACGAACTGGGAGTAAACCCGGCATTTCTGCATGGTTCAGAGTTGCATCCTTTTGTTTTTGTCTTGCACGGTCATAGATCCGGGAAGAGATTGACAAATTTGGCATTAAAGTGTACCAGTTTCCTGAGTGTGACTCTGATGAAGATGAGGAGTTCAAGCAGCAAGATAGAGAGCTAAAGGTAAGGAACCTGCTCAGCAGGGGACTGGGCAGGCTGGCTCATGGGTATGTCGGTTGCTCCAGGAGCCAGAGCTGCCCTGTGTGTACCGAAGGCCTGTGCTACTGATACCCAGGGGACAGCCTACATTGGCTCATGTGGAAAAGGTGCTGATGTCCTTGCTGATGCCATGAAGTCAAATGTGGCATGAAGACATGGTGCTTCTGCTCTCCCACCAGGCAGTGTCAGTCTTTCCTCTGTCTACTCCAGCCTGTATGTTTAAGGTGGAGGCTGGGTTGTACACCATTTGTAAGCATCTATTTCTGAGCAATGCCATCAGCCAGGAAAAGCAATTTGTGAGAGATGAGGCACCACTGTGACACATTAGTTGCATGAGGGGAGACAGTATGATCATACAGACCTGTCTAGAGGCCCCAGCAGCCCAGGCCTGACCCTCTCCCAAGCTGAGCCAGCCCTGTGTGTGCATGCAGTATGGCCTTGTTTCTCCTCAGAGATGTGCAATGGGCTTTGACTTCCCTTCTGAGCAGAGGAGCACAGCTCGTACATCCGTGCCTGGACAAGCTCTTGGCGTACATTGTCCCACTTGCTTGGTGTCCCAGCCTCTCTGCTCTGGCTTCGTTGTAGAATTTCCCCTTAAAGAAGGGATGCAGGCACCTGCAGAGACACAGCTTCCCTCAGGACAGCTGAGAAGGTCAGGCTGGAAATTAGGCTGCCTGCAGATCCCAGTGCCTTAGGCTTTTCTCTGCAGCTGTGTTGTGGTGTCCTGTGCTGTGGCACGTATGGTTGTCCCTCTGCCTTTCCTACCAGCACCTTCCTAGTCCTGTTCCACTCTGCCTGAACTTGGCCCTTGGTGGAGGGATCCATGGGCAGCCCTGGGCTGAACTGGGCTCAGCGATGCCTCTCATTCCAGGAGAGCGCTCCCTTTGCCGTCATCGGCAGTAACACTGTGGTGGAGGCGAAAGGCCAGCGAGTCCGTGGACGGCTCTACCCCTGGGGCATTGTGGAAGGTAAGCACAGTACCTGGGAGCTGGCAGTGTGAGCAAGGGGCAGGCAGGGATGGGGGAAGGACTAGTGGGGATGATGGGAGGAGCTCACCTCTGCACAGCCGCGACTGACTGTGCCACTTTTGGCACATCGCAGAGGACAAGGTAGGGTAGAGAGAGAGGCACTGGAGCCTGTTCAGGAGGTCTGTTACTGGTGGTGTAGCAATCACCCTGCCTCTGAAACTGTGACAGACTGAAGAAGAGAGGCTCCAGCATGAATAGAACAATGCCTGGGCTTTAATGCACTAGGATATGGCTTCTTATTCAGCAGGGTGGCTGGGCATTGCCAGTTTAGGGGAAAATCCATTGCCCTCGGCCAAACTGAATCATACACCCTCCTGCACTCCCTCCTCTGCTGCTCCTCGTTTGTGCTGGAGTTACTGGGCTGGAGGCTGCTGATGCACAATGTGTTTATCTCTAACTTTCTTCCTTTCTAAAGGAGGAGATTTCAGAAAGCGTCTAGGCAGAATAACCCTGGAATGGCTTTTGCTGCTGTTGCTGACTCCCCCATGCTGGCACGTTGCTTTAACATCTTGCAGCCTGAGATCTGAGAAGCTTGTGTGTGCACTCGTAGGCTGATGCCGGCTGCTTGGACTGCTCAGCTGCTGGCTCTGCTCTCGCTGGGTCTGGAGGGGGGCTGTGCCTATCAGGGTGCTGGCATTTGGCAGTGGGATCAACTCTGTGAAACCCTGAACCTGACACAGCTAGCTTCCCCCAGCCCTGCAGAGAGGTAAATGGAGATCACCGTGGCAGGCACGCAGCTGCTGAGCACAGTGCTTCCCTGCGGAGTCCCACGGTGTTGCCTGAGGCCTGGCTCCCGGTGGTAACAGCAGCTCTTTCAGCTCTCCAGACCATAATCTGTACGTGGCTTTGCGTCTCAGGGGCTGATTCAAGTCCTTGGGGGAAACCATCCTGCCTACAGCAGCCTTTTGATCAGTTCTAAATTCTGAGGAGATGGGCAGTTTGCCTCCAGCGCTTGCTGTGGTTATAACAAGGGCATCCCATGTACCTGGGAACAGCATCCTCTTTCAGGGCTCTGCTGTATGTGCTTAATTAATCCCCGTACAGAAAAAGCCCTGGGAACACAGTGACCTTAGGAGCCTGGCCTCGGCGTTGAGAAGCACAGAGCACCACTGAGGCCTGCACCATGGCCAGGAGGAGAGCTGCAGGCACTGGCGGGGAGGATGGGGAAGGGGCTGTGTGAGGAGTTTAGTCCAGCCTGGGTGCTGGGAGGTGAGAAGCAGCTCCCTGGAGAGGGGCGGTGAGGTGTGACATCCAAGCACTCTCCTGTTGTTGGTTCTGCAGTGGAAAACCAGGCACACTGCGACTTCGTGAAGCTGCGGAACATGCTGATCCGGACGCACATGCATGACCTGAAGGACGTCACTTGTGATGTTCACTATGAGAACTACCGAGCTCAGTGCATCCAGCAAATGACCAGGTGGGTCCCCACTGCTTCAGCCGGAGGTGGCAGGGCTGTCTCACTCTCTGCAGAGCTGGGGTTGCTCTCAAAATGGCTTGTCAGTCAGGAGGCTGTGGGTCTGCTGGGGACGTGCTGGGCTGCTGCCTAGGAAATGGCACTGGGAAGTAAAATAGCGAATCCAAGTGTGTGTCACACACCCTGAATACTTCTGAGAATGCATGTTCCTGTCTGAGGATTCCCCATGCAAATCTTGGGAAATAGGCTTGGAAACTTTTGGAAAGCTGTTCTTAGCACTGGGTGAAATACATCCAGCCTCATGAAACAGGGGATAAACCATCTCTCTGGGGGGCGGTAGCTGTGTGCATTGCCAGAGAAGAAGGCATTCTGCAGTTCTGTCCAAGTGACAGCATGACCCTTGGGATGCTGCTGTTTGTCGGGCAACAGAGCCCAGGCGGTTAGCAGGACTCTTAACACATCTCTCCCGATTTTTCTGCATTGTCTTCCCATTGCATTTGATTCTTTGTGGTTTCAGTCACAATGATCAGAAAATAGAGAGACCGCTCACTTCTCATTTGAAACCTTTTTTTTTCCTTCTCCCTTCTGTGACTGAAATACTAGTGACAAATTTTAGTTTTAAGTAGGTCTTGGCTCATCTGTTATAAACCATCCCCTTCCCTTCCTGCCTGAACTGTTCGGGTAGCTCTGTGCTGCCACGTTGCAGAGCAGAAATGGCTGCACTTCACCAAGGAACAGTCCTGCATCTGTGCAAATGTGCAGGTTGGCACATTCTGTTCATACACAGTGTATCTCAGTACTTTTCCATAGCAGATGAGCCTGTCTTTTTTCAGAAGTGAGAATACGGAGCCCCAAAATAACTATTTTAAATGCTAGAGAACTGCGAGAAGTGACACAGCTGCTATTTAGGTAGGCTATGTGTCTATTAAAAGAGCAGCATGAAAAAGCAATTGCTCAGCTTAAGAAAAGCTTAAGTTGGTACTGTTCCTCATGCCATGGCTAGTTCCTTGCCAGTGAACAAGTCGAAAAAACGGAGCGTGGCCATTTCTGGCAGTAGGATAAGGGTCCTTCTCTAGAGACATTTTGGGAGGAGATCCCAAACTCCAGGGCTGGAATTGACTCAGTAATGAGCCAATGGTGACTCCAAGTGGTGAATGCCTGCAAATGGCATCTTGAATTCCCAGTTTCAGCCCAGGCGTCTTTGGCCACTGCCACCCCCTCCTCACTTACAGAGAGCTCCTCTGACTTTTGGAAGAAAGTCACCTCCTGCCTCTGTCCCCTGCCTGCACTCCTGTGCGCCCCCAGCCCTCATCGCAGTACTGCAGTGCCATGCCTCTCGTGTATCATGTCTCCCACCTCCTGAATATGAGGGCAGGCTTTGTTATCAGACTTGCAGTGTTTTAACTGCTCCCCTGGTTTCATCTTCCTGGAAAAAAAGAAGGACAATAGCGAGGATGTGGTGCCTTAGTGAAGCTGATAGTTTGTGTTGATGCTGCGTATGTGTGTAGGCACGTGCACGAATGAGCCAAAGGAGACCAGATAAATCAACTGTGAGTGGGTCTGCTAAGCTTGCCGATGCAGCTACAGAAAGTGGTCAGAAACACCATCCCTTTCTGTGCTTGCTCTCAGTGTAAGCCTGGTTTGGGTTTTGTCTGTTACCTACCCACAACCTTCTATTCTGAACACTGTTATTGACTTTGATCTCATTCTGCATCCAAGTGTATCCCTCACCTCTGGGCTAGGTTGTCCCTCAGCCCCTCCACCTTGCTGGGTTCATGCTGGCAGCTCTGTCGTCATGAGTGACAGCCGTCATGTGGTGACACCAACGCCAGCCAGCCTGAACCATGACTGACTGTGTTCTCTCTCTCCATCTCGCTAGCAAGCTGACTCAGGACAACAGGATAGAAAGCCCAATTCCTATTCTGCCTCTCCCAACACCGGACACTGAGACAGAGAAGCTGATCAAAATGAAGGATGAGGAGGTGAGACGCATTTCTGCCTGGGCCTCCTTGGTGTTGGAACTGGGATCTGAGGAGTTTCTCCAGGATTGCCCATAGAGGCTGTCCCAGGGCTTCCCACTCCTGGCTCCCACCATCTTGGGCTCCTGCTGTGGAGGACAGGGTGTGAAAGCTGTGGCTTCCTCTGTCAGAGAAACGTGGCTCTGTTCCACCCCAGACTCTGATGCCTCTGTGCTGAGAGAGGAGTTAATATTCTCTGAGGGATTCCTTTGTCTGCTCCCAGGGACTGTCCCCAGTGCAGATCACCAGCTCCCAGCCACAACAGTTCCCTTTTTGACTATTTCTTCTCTGTCTCATGCAGTTACGGCGGATGCAAGAGATGCTGCAGAAGATGCAGCAACAGATGCAGGATCAGTGAGAGGCAGGTACTTGGAGGGCAGAGGGAATCCCCCGGTGACCATCTGAGGCCTGGCAAGAGCTGTGGATATTTAGAAAAGGTTTCCCATTTTGTAGAGACTTGTGGGCAAGAGCTGCACCCGCACCCTCTAATTTATTAGCAGCAATGCTGGCTTTGCGGTCAGCAGGTTGTGGAAGAGGCTGTTCGCTTAACAGTTTACTGATGTGTATTTCTTTTTTAATAATGACTCTTTTTTTTTTTTTTTTTTTTTTTTTTTAAAGAAAATAGCCTGGGAAGTCTCTAAGGCATCCTAAAAAAAAAAAAAAAAGAAAAAAAGAAAAAGATCTCCCTTTCCCATGTACTGATCTCTTGTTTGGGAATGCTCTGGTATTTAAAGTCCTGGTTTCTCTAGTGTACGAACTTGAAGACTATATGTGTCAATGCACGTAAATGTTTACTCCCAATTGAGGTGCTGTGCCCCGTTCCATGTTCCCCTTGTCTGGGGCCAGCACAAGCATTGTAAAAGCAGCCGTACCCTCCTGTGAGTTTGATCTGCGCCGCCTGGGCTCCTCCGCCTGGGGCCAGCTCTGGCCCAGAGAAGGGGGGTTTCTTTGTGCACTGACCTGCTCAGGGGTCCTGATGGTTGCCTGGTTTCCTACCCAGGTTTTTCTGCATTTTTTGTTCAGTTGGTTAGGTTCTGTTTTTGCTATCAAGAAACTCCAGGATCTTTGCACTGAGCAGCAAGGGACTGAGTCTTTCAAGGTTGGTTAGAAGAAAATGGCTTCTGCTGCTCTCAGTTGTATCTTTCCAGCAGAGAGGATGAGGTGTTGACTATTGCCTGCAAGGAGGAGATGATGGGAGTGAGCACCTTCTGAGCCATGGTTTCCTCCCCAAGCAGGCCGGAGGTGTTGGTAGAGGAACCCCAGAGCCCCGCAGTAGCTGGGTGAGGGTGTCTCATGGTTTAGCTCTGGTCATCCAGCTGCAGTGTGTCTCCAGTGTCTGCTCTGAAAAGCACCATGGCAGCCAGAGTACTTTTCCTCAACCTAACCCCAAATGCAGAACCGTGCCCTACCCCTAGGCTTTGCGGTCCTGAGCTTCTCCTGGGGAAAGGGGCAGATTGTATAGGCTTGTACGAGAGATCTGCAAGCCGCCTGTCCAGGGAGGTGTTGGGTGAGTGTGGCAGGTGCAGGAGTGTCACTGCATGGGGCTGAACGCAGCCCAGCAGACTTGGCACTTGCTCCCCTGCCCTTCCCCTGGGACTCAGCCCTTCTCCCTCTCCCCAGTCTCCATCTCTTCCTGTCTGAGTGCCTGGTGGATCTGCTGGGCAGAGATAAGAGCACTCTTTGGGCAGCTGCTTCTGTCTTGGTTTTGCTTCCGGCAGTATTTTTAACTTTAATCCAGCCAGACAAGAGCCCCAGAGTGTTGATGTGCCTGACAGAGCAGGCCTCACCAGCAACACTGCTGTGCTCACAGGGAATCGGGACTGTTGGAGAGGGAGACACTGGACTTTTCCCTCCAACTCCAGGGAGTGCTGCCATGGGCTGGGCCCTTCTGCTCCTCTGGCTCCCAGCCCAATTCCTTTGTCCCCTTTCCCCCTTTGTATCTGTTTCTCCATCTCTGGCTCTTCCCAGTTGGCCTCCCTGGGTAGGAAGCACAGTGTTGGCCAGGAATAGCCAGGCCCTAAATTCTGTTAGTAGGCACCGTGTTTGTCTGATTCCTCCATGGGGCTTTAGAGTCCTGATCAAGGCTTGTCCAGGTGGTGAGTAGGTTGGCTGGTTCCAGTGTACAGCTTAGCCAGAACGTGGGCTGTAGGGGCAGGGGAGAGACCTTGGCGCAGCGTGGAAGGACAAAGCGAGTGTGGAAGCCCCTTGGCAGAAATGTGCAAGTAGGGCAAGAGCAGTGCCCAACAATCGTTGGGGTTTTTTGTTTCATTCTCCCCTGTGTTGGGCTCATAAGTGACAGTGCCAGCCTACGAGAGGGGAGGGTTTCAGCTTGTCTTCAGTAACATGCAGGACCAAGGTGCTTAAGGAGGAAATGCGGCCTTTCTTTGTGCGATGTGCTTACTTGAGCAGCAGAGTAGCCTGAAACAGTAGCTTCCTCCAGGTTTTCTGGAGCTAGTTTGCTGCTGTCTGAAGCAGGACTGCAGAGTTCTTAGCTTTATCTGTACTAGCGTCATGAGAAACACCTTGCAGTACATGTCCCCTCTCTTTTCTTTCATTAGTCTTGTGTGTGAGAAGGATTTTCTACTGCAAATGAGCCCTGTCCAGCTAGAGAAGTTCCCCTCTCAGATACATTCATTCCTGTAAGATAAAGGAGACCTTTACGCTTTAGCATGGACATAGAGGAGCTGACAGCTTTTATCCTGGGCTGTGTGTGGAAGTGCCGGTGAGAGCACAGGGTACTCTGGTCACAGGCAGGCAGGACTGCTGAGGGTGAATCTGCCCCTGTCCCTCTGGGGAAGGAAGGTTCCGTCAGCTCAGTGCACATGGCTCCTGCATCAAGTCCATAGTCACAAGTCTGTCCTCTACAGAGAGCTGAATCCTTCAGCTACCAGCTGGCAAAGGTTGTTCAAGTTGCACTTAGAAAAAAAGGCACGGGAGTGAGGCACCAGAGATGGCTTCTACAGAGGGGTGGTGGTACGTCTCTGTGTAGGAGATTCCCTGCACAGAGCACCAGAGTTTGGGGTCTGCGTGCAAAGGGATTGGAAACTGGCTTTGGGGAGCACCAGGGACTCAGACTGTCCTGGAAGGTGGCATCTGTTTATTAAAGGAGGAATGTTTTGTACTGCTGCATTGAGCTGCACTGTAAGTGAAGAAGAGACTCCTGAACAAATGTAGCTTGGCCATTTGGCCCTGGCAGTGAGAAGTGTGGATAGGAAAGTAATTTAACACCTCCCCTCACACAACCCTCCACAGCCTCATATTCGACCCCTGCACCCCCACGCACATTCCTGTGCCTCTGCCAAGCTTTGCCCTGCTGAGTGAGTCGCTGCAGGGGTCGTGTCCCACTCTACAGAGCTGTCCCAGGCTGCAGCTGGGGCTGTCAGCACAACCTTGTGCCTGACCGGGGAGGGAGCTGTGGCATGAACTCACATGCTGCTGCTGTGCTGGTCCTGCCTGTGCAGTCCTTGCTGCCTCCCCGCATGCCTCCCCGCAGAGAAGGAGGGGGTCCCGCTCTTCATGCTCTGCGATGGCGTTCCCTGCTCCTCCGCACAAACCCCGCTCTGCTTTAATGCTGGCTTGCTCCTGCCATATGACTTCCTCATCCCTTGCTCCATGCCTAGGCTCTTTGTTCCCTCTCCATCTGTTCGGTTATTATAATATATATTTTTTTGTAAATTTCTGTTTGAACATTTTGTCATTGTGAACAAAGAAAAATGAAACCTTTTAAAACATATCCATTTTATTAAATGATTATTGTTATTATTATTAATAATGTTTACTACCTGAATTGATAAGTGAAATAAATACATTCAAAAAAGCAACCTCTTTCTGTTTAATTTTCAGTTCCCTTGAGCAGCATTGGTGATACGTTATGGACAGGAGAGAGGAAAACTGACTGTTTCTCCTTTTATCTAGTTTCATCAGAGTGGGCTCCAGGCAGGGCTTCCTGCGTGGGATTGCTGACCTGTGTTTATGTCAGAAGCTAAACGGGATGATCCTGAAGTTGTTCTATCTTTAAGCTTCCCCTAGGAGCGGTGTCTAAATCAGCAATGGGCATCTGGGCAGGATCCAGTCCCAGGAAATCCATTTTGTAAGTAGCCAAAGGAGCATTGCTGAGTCTGTGCTGCATGCAGAGCCAGGATGGGTCTGGCTCTAGATTAGCTCCATGCCATACCTGGCCTGAACACCTGCCTGTGAATAAACATAGCACTAAATGCATGAGATGAGGCAAGTCTGCTGAGCAAACTTACCCTGCAGTAGTCAAGCTGCTCCCAAGTGGGAAGCAGGCCCTGCAGGAAGAACTGGGTTCATTTGTTAGTCTAAGATCTCTTTCCCACTCTGCCTGCCACAGTGAAACAACTGGAATGATCTGTTCCAACTTACTAGAAATTTAAAGCTTGTTTGTTTCATTTAGAGCATCAGAGATTTTTCCCTGGGATCAAATTCTGCTGCTGTTTACACCCTAGGTTCTCTTAACATCAGCACATTCAGTGTGTTCGTAACTTCTGCTGTGTACAATGTGCACAGTACAAGGTAATGGAGAGTTGGGCCCAGTGGGGCAATGGTTTCACTATATAACTCTGTGCTCTTATGCTAAGGGGCATAGCCAACGCCTTGAGTCAGACTGATGGCAGAAAAATGTCTGTGAAGGTGTGATGGCCTTGAGAAGACAAGATTCTACCTCAATGTAGTTTTGACCCTTGGACTTGCCCATGCAAGTATTTGTGTAATGCAACTTCCGAATAAAGGATGTGGTCAGCCTTTCCCAATAACTGCATGCTGCACTCGTTGAGAGCCTGGAGGATCTTTTTCCTTGGCTCAACTATTGACACCAGTGTGGTCACTGGAAGTCCATTTCTTTCAGCAGATCTGCTGCTGCTAATTAGGAGTAGATTTGTGTCACTGCTTCAAGGGAAACCCTGGGGTCAGCACACTGCAAAGTGCGAGGTCTCACCACTGCCAAATATAGTCTTCCTGATGGGATGAGAAACCAAAGGCCGCAGTGCTCAGGGCAGGCGGTACAGCCGAGTAACATCACCTTCCAGGTTGAAATGCATTTAGAGTCACTACTTTGCAGCTGAGACGTTGTGATGTTTCTGTTGGACTGAACATGTGGGCCCAGAATCACAGTTATCAGTACTGTCAGCATCTTTCCCAGCAAATGTTCTTGCGAGCAGTGTCAGCTCCCATTTCTTGGAAGACTTGCTCAATGAAGCCTCAGCTTCCGGTGACATGCAGCAAACTTGCAGGAAGGCCTCATGTGGGAGGTGTCCTTGGGATGGGCCTGACCCTTATCTTGCCAGCCAGCTGCAAGGGGATTATCCGGGAGCTCAGCTATGCAGCTGCAAACACTTGCACTGGCTGGGCAGCCTTAAGACCTCCTTCTTGTGTTGTAAAGCCTGCAAGAAAGCAAGGATTCAACTACTCTGGTAAGTCTGTTCTTTTTTTTTCTTTTAAGTTATTTTTATTTGTTTGACAGATTGCACAGGACAGCGCTGCCTTGTTGCAGGTATGTGTAGTTGATCTAAAGAAGTTATAGCAGCTCATGTGTTCAGCAGGGGCATGAGACTGCAATACAAAGCTCATTGACCCATGTCTTCTAGCACCGTCACAGCTCCAGAAGGAGATTATTCACCTGCTGGAGCAACATCTAGCATGGAAAACTCCACTGACCTCCACCCTTGGTGGTCAGCACCCTCTCTGCTGGCCGAGGACTGTTTATCACTTCTTTTCAAAACTGGAAAAGCTATTTTTCACTTGTCGTAATAGTAAATTTATTTCTGAATCTCCTCTTGCAGTTTGCATGAGCAAAGCTTTGCTTACAGATGTAGTTCAGAGCTATGGTAAGGCATGAGCAGTTTCATATTCTAAGTTTTGATTCCTTGACATAAATTTTCTTGGCAACCATAGCAATGTGCCTCCAGTAATGCTGAAAATACAAGCAGCTCTTGTACACTTCTGAGGACTACTGAATGAATTTGATGGCTGTAGCTAAGCGTCCCAGTAGCCATCAGTTCATATCCCTCCTCAAATCCAGGGTTGGAAGACCAGGAACATTCATTCTCCTGTAATGAGACACCAAGATTTTGAACACTTCTTTTAACTCCGTTCTTTTCAGAGCTCTCATATCTCCTGCGAAGGACTCCAAATTCACCCAACTTTAGAAATTCATCCTCAGAACAAACCAACGAAAGACCTGGGCTGCGGTGTCAGTCTTAGAGTGTGTGGTGTCTACTTGCCTGGTCTCCATCTCATCTGGTTTCACCAGGGGAGTGTTTGCCAGTGAAGATGAACAGTGGAATTACTCTTTTCTTGTCCCTCCTTGGTTTCCTCCCACTCGTGATACCCATATGCCCTGTGCCGTGCAAGTGTGCCACCAACATCATTGACTGCATGTCAAAAGGCCTAACTGTAGCAAAACTACCAGTTGCTTTCCACCCTTCGGCTGAAATGATCCACCTTGGTTACAACAGGCTCACCTCTATTCCCAATGGGCTCTTTGACAACCTAAAGAGCCTCCAGATAGTCTACCTGCAGGGCAACCCTTGGGAATGCAACTGTGACATCCTCTACTTGCGCTCCTGGATCCAGTGGCAGCAGAACCGGACCTTATACAGGGATGTGAGATGCACCTCCCCAGCTCACCTGCAGGGCCGGGTCATTGCCTATCTGACAGAAGATGAGATCATCTCCACATGCCAGCACTGGTACTGCAGCCTGGCTCTCCTCTCTCAGCTCTGTCTCTTCATCCTCCTTTTCCTCCAGGGTATCTTGGTTATCCTCATCATTTTCTACCTGAAGAAATTTCGGAGAATGACTGCTGAAGCCCGGAGTGCCTCCCAAGAGCTATACCAGCATGTAGACAACTGAGCATCTTCTTCAAGAAGCCTCCACAACAGTGATAAACATCACAAGACTGAAGAGCCTTCTCCCCATTGGGTGATGCTGTGCCAAGGTTATGTGGATTGTGATATTCAGTGCAGCATCTTATCCTGACTGCAGGCCGAAGCAAGTCTTGAACTGATCAGACACTTGCTGGTCTGACCAGACCCAATCTTGTGGTTTTTAATGCTTTAAATGATCTTGATTGCTTTGCTGAGCTGGAAATGGTTCTGGTGTGGTAGGCTAAGGAAATCATAAACTACAGCAACCAGAACTGATTCAAACTGCTCATAAGCTCGTAGGGACTGTGGTGTTTGATCCCTCCTATGCAAGAGTGTTTTGGCCATACTTTCCATGATGCTTCTGGTTGCATTGGGTCAGGTGAGGACAGAGGTGGAGAGTGAACAGTTAAGGTACTGGATGAGGACAATGGAGAAATACAGTTTCCTTGGTGCTACCACAGATTGCCGTAGTAACTTTGGAAAAGTGACTTAGTCTCCTCCTGCCTCAGTTTCCCATCGGTAGAAGGATGTTTCTTCTTGCTTGATGCATCTTTTCCAGTTTTCTTCTCGGGGAGGGAGGGAATGCTTAGAAGCCTACCCATTTACCGTATCTTGATTCCTTTTAATCTACTTACTGTTTTAGTACTGACTTCAACATTTACTGGGTCAGACTGGAGGCCTGAATGTTTGTGAGAAACTCACCCCGAAGCCAAGAGCTGTTGAGACCAGAGGCTCTTTCTGACGGCGCTTGTACGGCTCCTGGCATGGGAGAGCCGGTCTTTTGTAGAGACCCAAACTGCAAAACCCACTAGTGTACCTACTGCTGGTTATGATGTCCCTTAATTATTTTTGGAACGAAGCAAAATTGAAATAAAATAATGATGCACGATGATGGAAGTGGCTTGTTTTTCCATTCTGCACTGGATATCCTGCGCTCTCGCGTGCTCCCTGGCAGTTCCTCGCGCTCCCGTACACAAACCCTGTGCCAAGCAGAACGAATACCAAAGGCAGGTGGAGATGGCACCAGGAGGCTTTGGCAGCTGCCAGCTTCCACAGTGGGCCGGTCTAAATGTGGAGTTTCTTCTAGTTTCACTTTTTTTTTTTTTTCTTTTTTTTATGATGAGGGCTGGAAAGGGAAGGGTGTTTCCTGGTGCGAGCACCCCTGTAGGGCCACGGCCCTGCGGGCTGTGTGTGCGCGGCCCCTGTGCCCTCAGGCCCCAACCCCAGCCCAAGGAGGTTCAAGTTCACGGCCGAGGCCCTCGGACCAGACGAACGCGGAGCTCAGCCGTGCGGAGGACCCCTCTCCCGGTGACAGGACAGCCGGGAGGCGGCGGAGCGCCGCGAGGCTGAGGAGGAGCCCCATCATCTCGCGCCGCTGCCTCGCGCTGGCTCTAACGGTCGCCAACGGCCGCCGAGCGCCCCCTAACGGTCCTGAGTGGCCCTGACCGCCCTCACCTGGAGCCTCTTCGCACCTCGGGGCACGAGGCGGCTGAGGGAACCCTGTGCGGAGAGGGAAGAAGGAGCTGGTCTGGGCGCTCGGGGTGGGGCTGTCTGAGGGGAAAAGGAGGGTCCTGGGGTTTCTCTGACTCAGGGTGCTTCCATCTCATCTCAGGGGGCCGTGCTAGCCCCAAAAGTATGAAGTATTGCAGTGGACAAGCCCCTGGTGCTTGGGTGGAGACTGTGCCGACGGAGGCTGAGGTGGGAAGATGGGGTCCTTCATGCAATGTGAGTCCCCCTCACTGTGCTGAGGGAGGGCTGGTGTTCAGCGTGGTGGATGGCGTCGCTGGCTAAGGAGGACATTCACCATGCTGTGTGCGCCTGGGCCAGCCTGACGTGAGGTAAGTGACACACGGTTCTGGACTGGGGGGCTTCTTTCCTCTCTGCCCCATGTTGCTCCAGCACCAACCCTCTGTGGGGTTAGCCTGACTGGATGTTGCAGTGTAGCACCTGGGAAAGTGGAGTTTCAGCCTAGATGTGGGTTTTCTTCTGGGGATTGGACCTTGCTGTACTCTAGCCAATGCACCTCTTGCCAGGAGCTGCCATATCCCTTGCAATAGCACCAGTGACCATGGCCTCCAAGGTGGGGGACAGCTCTGCCATGGAGCCTACCCTGTGGAGATGTCCAAACTGATGATCCGTGAGGCCCCCTGACACTTTCAAATATCTGATTTTTAAGTACTGTTGTGTTATTATTTTTTTTCCCTGAGAAACAAACTTTCCATAAGCATAAAAAGCCTGTTTTCTGGCTTGTTTTCCCACAGTGGCCTTTTCCCAGAATCAAGAAGCAGATGTGTAAGGAAGTAGCACAACCTATTGTCTTCACTTCACCCCTTCCTTCTTGTTTCTTTAGGTCAATTATGCTGTTATTTTAGCTGGTTTATGCCTGTTGCTGAAGTCCTTTTCATTACTGATACATGCAAGGGATGTAAAAGGTTCTTTGCTTTCTCAACACTATTAGAAAGTGTGCTAGTGTGGCAGAATGAATCTCTGGGTTTGCCTGCTGATTTTTAGCTGAAGTTACTTGGGTTAGATGGTGTTACTAGTGCACGTGGGCAGGTATTGACAGTGCTACAGGCATAGGCTCAGTTGCTGGGAGAGGCTGGACTGGGAGCAGGCATGATCCCAGCCCTGTGACTGCTTAGCTGCCTGCCTGTCAGCACTGCCATGGGGTGCTGGAAAACCTTCAGGACTCAGTGTGCCCACAAAGACAGAATGACTGCTGACTTGGGTTTCACTTCCCTGGGGAGGCAGGAGGGGTCCTGACTCTGCATCATTAAGTCTTGGCACATGAAAGGTAAAATGACTTTTTGGCATCACTTGCACCTGTGAATAATGTGACCAGCCATAACAATGTGATAATGAATTGCACTGAGCGTGGAGTGATTTGTATGCCATAGCAGCATGCCTAATCCATAAATCTAGAGCCTGCATGTCTTGGCTTCTCCTGGCTCAGAAAGCTGCACGTCACAGATGCTTTCTTGCTCCACTGGCCTGCGGAGGATCTGCTGTGCTACTGCTGAAGGGAGAACTGGCTTGCTTTCTGAAGGGAGGGACTGTCCAAGGCTGCACAGTGGCTTCAAAGAGGAAGCAGTGGTGAAATATGGCAGAGATAAAGGCAAGCTATTAATCTGCTGTGCAAATCACTTCATAGTATCAAGGCCGATGCAACATCTGGGCATGTAGGATTGGGCTGCCAGGCCTGATGGATAGGCTGTTGCATTACCAAAGGTTCAGGGTGCTTCCAAGCAGCTCCTTTCTCTGAGAGATACTAGGTTAAAAACCCTGGGAGACCAAACCAAAGTATGTTTGCAGCCTCCATGATGCAAAGCTCCAAATCTGAGGTGTCTAAAAAGCAGGTCAGCACTTCCTAGGTAAAGGACCAAATGGTTGATAGGTGACATTGGGGAAGGTACACCCTTTCTTCCATCTTTCAAATGCCCTGTTTTTCAGATAGCTGCATGGTGACTCTCATATGCTTTGCAGAGTAAAAGAACTCTTGAAAGGAAAACAGGCAGATTTTGGAGCCTAGAGAATCTTACCCCAAAATCCCATAGAGAACCAGTTTTTCACTCCCTGTACCTCACGGTGGTAGTGGTTATGTTTTACTTCAAGATTGCTGTAGGGCTTATTTACAGATTGTCTGGGTTCATGTGAGACCTGGGAACCTGCCCCTGTTGTTTAGGCTTTCATAGTTTCTGCACCCTTGTATGTGGGATAAAAATATCACATTTGTACACATAAAGAACAACTTGTTGTCACGCGCTGCAGGACTTGGTCACTGAGACAGGCCAATTCCATGCAACAGCTGGAGATAAGCAGTGCTTGGAGATCATATGGAGGGAAGTCCTGCAGAAGCATGGTATATGCCAGTCTCATGTAGCCACAGCTATATCCTGTGTGTGCCCAAGTGAGAACGTTCAATGGATGCTTTGGTAGCAGCCTGTTCTGGGATTTGTTGTAGTGCTTGTGAATTGAAAAATACATTTTACATAGTCATTAATATGAAGCTACCTGATCTTCTTCAAATGCCTCCTTTCCCTTCAGGACTGAAGTATGCAGGGCATCCCAGAGAGAGTGCCAAGGAAAGCAGTGTTGATGCTACATCATGGGACATCTTGTCTGTCCTAGGGTACATGGGAGAAGAACTATTTTAGAAAGGTTTAGAAATGGCTTTTACTTCTTTTTTGGTATATCTGCATATGAAAACCGAGGCTCCCTCAGGCTCATAAGTCTGATTTTAGAGGGCTTTAAAGGAGAGCATGCAGTCTAACTTAACTGGTTTCCACGAATGATTAGTTATCTTGGGTAAATGCCCTGATAACAGCAGGTTGCACTGTTAAGGTTTGTTCTGAAAATGTGTGTACATACTGTGTGTTTAGATAAAGGACAGGATAGAGGACTGCTGGAGGACATAAAAAAATTACGCGGTTTTAGTCCAAAAAAACTCCCACATCACCCTCTTAAATCTAGAAGTAATTTTTTTCCTATTTCTTTACATGTCTTTTGGTCTGTCAGACATGTCTTTTGGACATGCCAGAAATGTCCTCTACAGATACCTAATGGTTTAGGCTGCATAGCGCTGATCTGCCATCCTTGCCTGTAATAGCTGATGATCGTTTCTAACCTGCCCTGTCATGCCAGTGTCATTCATTTTGCATGGAAACAGAGCGCTGCTCATTGAATAAAAGACTGTCTCCAGAGCCGTTACCCATACTGACTTGTAATTTGGGTTTGCTCGGAAGAGGGCAGCAGGTAGCTTTTAATCTCCTGTTTGCTTTAACTAGTAAAATCAGTGTGAAATGTGGGCCTGGGAGAAGATGAAGACAAGTGTGATGTGTTTCTGCCCAAAGAGACTGACAATGTTGCTCCAGATTTAGTTGCCCAAGCAGCAGACATTGCTTCTTGAACCTATAAATACTAGTTTAAACAGTCCTTTTCTTGTTGGCATTCCAAAACATCAGACTGAAAAAGAGAGGGGGTGAAGGCAGGCATTGTGTTGCTATGGCTGTGATGGAAACAGTGTTGGTTCTCTGTGGGGTGTTTGGAGAACAGTTCTCTTTAGAGAACTGAAATCTACCCCTTGGCAGGTGGAGGGAAAAGACTGCCCATCACCACCAAGTGGTGAGAGCAGTGGGTTTCTGCTGGCATGCTTGTTGAAGATGGGAAGATGCCTGGAGGATGGGTGGGAGGTAGGTGCTCTGAGAATACCCCAGAACTAGGTAGGACTGAGGTGCAGAACAGGTCAGAGTTATTGGGGTTCATTGTGTGCATTTGTGGAACAGAAAGTGCAGAGGCTGAACAGGCAAACATGTAAGCACCCAGGGAATTTAAATGTCCCTGCACTGCAAAGGAACTGTGGGGAACTGAAGTCTGGATTGAACACCAGCATCTCTGTTATGAATCGTAGCCCTTAACTTGGTTGTCTCTATGGGATACAATAAGAGCTATGACGGTGTTTCGGGAGCTTTTCCCACCACGGGAGCTTTTTACCTATGGCATTCTCAAGCTCACCAAGAGATGGTGCTGGTGCCCACACTTGGTCTGCATCTCCATTACCTGATCTTTCAACACAGTGTTAGCAAGCTAATTTTTTTTTCCCAGGATGAGACTAATTCCCTCCCATTGATCAGGGCCAAAGAAGAGAGCTCAAATGGAGATTTTATTCCAGAAACAATGGCCCCCTTATGTGCTGTGTCGTGCTCTCTGTGAATGAACCTGCTGGTGAAATGAAGGCCTTTCCCCAGGCTGTTTTGTACCTTTCTCAGGTGAATCTTCATGTTAGATCTGCTGCCTGGATTCCTGCAGGGAGAGAAAAGGGAGGTAAAGCATGAATTCTTTGTTCTGTGGGGACATGAGACAAAACAACACTCAGTGGATCTTGAGCTTCATATTTAGTTTCCACAAATTTCTGCACGCTGCAGCGAGATTGTCTACATTAAAACCTATGAAGTGGAGGACAGTTTCCCTGCACAGCTGTACGTGTTTTTCTGCCTTGTAACACTTCTCTTCGGGTCCAGTCCAAAGTCTCCACCCTGGGCTGGCTGTTCACTTCAAACCAAAGCTGGCGTCATCCTTCTTGCCTCATCTCAGCTCTGCAGTGATCTGCTGCCTATTCTGTTAGTACCTGTTCTTCCCCACCCTTGCCACTGCTGTCAGCATTTCTTAAGTTGTACATAAAATATAGCTTGCTACTTTCCCATGTTTGGTCCTTTGCCAGCTGAGCTGCCCCAAAACCATCAAACTGATTAATTTGATGATCCAGTGCAGAAGGCTTTGAAAGCAAGACATTGTTGTTCTTGATGACTTCCTCTGCTCTCATCCCCTCTGCCGCTATCGGTCAAGAATAGCACTTTAATGATCCCTTTGCTGCTTTCCCTCTCTGCCCGAGACTTGCAAAAGTGCAAGAAGCAATGTTGTAATTTCTGTGCTGCCTACCCCTCAAGAAAAGGAAACTTCCTCCAAGTGCTGTGCCTGAACTTCAATGTGCAAATTCCCCTGCGCTTTCCTACAGTGTTTCGGGCAGGGTGGTTTATGTCATAGAATCATAGAATGGTTTGGCTTGGAAGGGACTTTAAAGATCATCTAGTTCCAAACTCCCTGCCATAGGCAGGGACACCCTCCACTAGACCAGGTTGCCCAATATATGTCAATATATGGATGTAGCAATTGATCTATTGCTGGTTCTTGGCATGGACAAAAAAAAACTGTAATATTTTCTGTTTCCATGTGAGAGAGTGAGGCAGGCAGAGAGAAGAGAGAGATAAGCTGACATAAGGTAAGAGAAAGAGATAATTGCATTGTCTGGTCTGAAAATATATCAGGAGGTATATTTTCATGTATTAGGATATACATTTTCATGCGTGGATCTGGCAGAAGACTCTGTATTAAGTGCAGTGTGGGTTGAACTATGTGGTGGTGGTCACACTCTGGGAGAAGTCATGCTTTGGGTAAGTTGTTGTGTGTAGCAATAAACCAGAGTCCTAGTTTCTGTTCTTGGTATGCAGGGGAAAAAATGATGTGAGGATGGAACTGCTGAAAACACATGTAACTTGAAGGCAATGGAAATGCAGTGAAATCCTAGCCCTGCTCTGTTCTGCCATTGCCTTCAGTAAAGCCAGGGTGCATTGAAGGAGCCTTTGGAGTGGGTAGAAATGTGCTAGGCCGTGCACACAGACTGCCAAGATGAATGTCTTTTTGAATGAGATCCAGCGCAGGAAGGCACAGCGGTGTGGCAGGGGCACTTGATTATGCATATCTTGGTAGTGTAATGTTAGTTATGTACAGTAAGGCAAGTATTTCTAAAACCACCAAAAGCATCTGAGTCCTGTCAAAATGAGAGGAAATTGGGATGAAAATTGGGCACTGTATCCCCTAAACTTGTTCCAGTGGTTAATTAGCTGTGGAAAAATTAGCATGTAATTTCAATCCCTGTTTGTCTGTGAGTTTCTAGCATTCCTACCTTGCCTTGCTTTTATCTGTAGATGTCTGTGGGGGCCCCATGTGCTAGGCACTCTGCATTCCCAGGGATGGGAAATTGTGAAATTCACGTGGGACGGGAAATTATCTCAGATGTTTCCCATCTTAGATAGGGGAAAAAGAGTCTATTTTGGAAATGATTCAGCTGAAATACGGGGCATACAACGCATGCATTCATCTCCATGTTTACCCTCCTGCCTACTAGCAACACACTTGACTTTCTAAATGAAAAATTACTCCAATGCAAAAATTGGAGCTTCAGTATTTGTGAATTGGAAAACTGACATCTAAACAAGTCCACTGATCTATAATTTTTAATCCATATTTTAAAAATAATACTTAGGCCCACTATTTCTTGGTCTTGACAAGTTGGGGGTTTCATATTAAAATAATAATTCACTGAATGGTTTCCACCAGCTTTGTATCTTGCACAGCAAAGAGAGTCTGTCTGCTGCAGTAACTTTCACAATGTGTGGTGAGACAGCAGAGGAACAGGAGGATGGGGTAAATTATCTTTGTTAGTACAACTACCAATGACCTCATGGCCTAGTGGGCTGCTGCTGTTGAGAAAAGTTGGCTTATGGTCCCATCTGGAGCCAAGCCTCTGTGGCATAAATCTTCCCACAAGAGGCTGGATCCTGCCTAAGTTACAGCTTTATTTTTGCTTTTCTGTGCAAGTGGATTCACCTGATGGAAGCAATGCAAGACTGACAGCATTTGGGGTTTCTGCCCTGCAAAGCAGAAGATATTTGTTGCTCAGAGGCTGGGAGTTTATTAACTACAGCAATAGAGCAGGTCTTGGAAGGACTCCCAGGACCCCTGGAGGTGCTGAGCTGCACGTGTTGACACACTGGGAGTCCAGTGCCTGCTGTGTTTCTCTTATTTCAAAGGAAATGTCAGTCAGAGAGGGAACATCTCCACTGTTGGGAAGCAGTTGGATTGCATATCAAACAGCAGCTTTTGCTCGAGTAGGAGGGCAGGGCATGAGGCAGTCTTTTGCATGGAATGGAAAGGAGCAGGCAGGGATCCTGACGGTTGTTTCAGCACAGGTTTGCCCTGGCATTAGTGCAATCAAGGGCCTTGGGCTCCTTGCCCACTGCGAGCAGCCTAGAGCCCCAGAAATGCTGGGGTGATGCTTCCTTGGATTGTGGTGTGGTGACTGGTGGGGGAAGCAGGTGGGCTCAGGTGCTGCACATTCAACAGCTGCACCCTGTCAGGTCCCCACATCCCTCTGCACTGGCACCAGCAGAGCATAAGGTAATGCAGTGCCGAAGTAGGCTGGTATGGAGATGGACGTCTGTGCCCAGGACAAGAAGCATGTAAAGCTGAGAGGTTGTGTGGAACTGCTATCCTTTGTGCTGTTAGAGCCAGCAGGAGGCTTGTGTAAACTGTGCCATAGTTTTAATGACTACCCATTAGAAGAGAGAACTTACTACAGTATGGACCACTATCTTGTACCCTTCTCTGGAGCACTTCTCCTGAATCCTTGGGCCATGAGTGGATTCACCAGTGTTCTCCACATCAAACGAGACAGGCTGTTCTCCACCTGGCAGTTGCAGGGTTGGATTGATGCTGCAGGTACTTCACCAGGGTTGCTAGAGGGCATCATGGCTGAGGCATCCTCACTAGCTGTCCCAGGTGGCCAGTGCTAACCCATCCTCAGAGGTCTTTCTCCCTTGACTTCTTGGAGCAAGGAAGGTCTGAGCTGAGTGCTGCAAAGATGAAGAGGTCCCTGGCAGGTGCCTGGGAGAATTCACTGCTGGCTGTTCATTTGTGTTGTGAGCTGCCTGGAAAAGGTTTGCTCGCTCAGCTAGGGAGGAAAAAAAAATCACTGAGGAGTTTAGTGCCAGTGCTACCTGTGCTGAAAGCAAGCTGACAGCAAACAGCCCTCAGGAGGAAGTCTGTGCACATGAGCAGGAATGAACAGAAAAAAGAGCTAGACCTGATGGGCAGTTTCCTGGCATCAAGAAGCTTGATCTGGGCAGATTACTGAGTATTTACAAATGCTGAAGCAGTTGTTGCCTACTGAGCTGGCCTAGTTGTACCCTCAGCGATTCCTACAGATGGAGAATGAGTGGCAAGAATAACAGAGGAGGGAGGATCTGGTTACAGGCTCAGAGAGGAATGCCAGGATTTCCTTGCCTGTCTTGACTGCTGGCTTTCTGCTCCTCCTGCCCTGCCCTCCTATCTTTCTGGCTAATCCAGCCCTGGTTTGAAGTCCAGCACAGCAGGAAAGGGAGGCTCTTCTGTTGGAGTTGCTGCACCCAAATCAGTGTATGCCAAGCTGTACATAAAATAAAACGTGAAATATATTGGAGCTGCTGCATCTAAGCGTGCAATGGAGAGAAAAGCAGTAGACCTTGTGGGTTGCCATGAGGCACCCTGTAGCTTCACAGCAAAGCAGTTTCTGCAGGGACTTTGTGAGCAGAAGGAAAAAGCTGAAGTTTTATTGAGTAGAGTTATCAAGAAAGTTAATCTAGATAGTTAATCTCGGAAGTATGCTAAGTTCAAACATCTGTAAGTGCTTTGAAATTGGTAAGTGAAAAATGCTGGGCAGAAGGAGAGGGTGTATCTGTGGTTCAAAGCAGGGGCAAGGATATACCTCCTGCCTACAGCTGGGCTATGCAATAACTTCTGAAAAACGATTTCTTTGCTTTTGAAATACATTTGACTGCACTAAGTGGCATGGCGTTCTCAAAATGTTTTCCTTGGCTTGTCCAATGCCTCCTGGCCTCTATTCCTTCTCTTTTCCTTCCCTATTCTTTGCAAACAATTCAGTTTGAACCTTACTTTACTTTGTTTAGGTTTAGTATTTCCCTCAAATATTTAAGGCTATGATACTTATCTTGAGCAGCAAGCCAAAGAATAGCAGAAATTCTGTATTAATGTCTCACCCTCCTTTTGCCACTCAGAGGCTTCCCTGATCAGATTTGTAAGCTCCCCAGCTGCTCCTTATTCCACCCTACTGCAGCATAGAGAATTTGGTCTGTTACCTTATGGATGATGGGACACTAGCTCCAGGCACTGTTCATTCTTTTACCTACCTTGTGATGAATCTGATGTTTTAGGAATTGTGGGGAACATACTTAGTAAAATAAAAATATCTGTCACATAGGTACTTCTCATCAACAGATCTTGGAGGCCTTTGCCAAGCTGGACACCAGGTGTTACACCTATTGCAAAGATGGAGATACTGAAGCAGGGAAAGTTTTGGAACGTGCCTGCTCCCACAGAGCACATCAGCAGCAAAGCTGGGAATAAACACCCCTGCATCTTGCACCAGCTTCCTGGGAAGCGGGAGGGAAGGATACACAGCCCAAGGTGGCTGTCTCACATGCAGCTCTTCCTCACTTTCTTCTCAATAATTTGCACATTACAGAAGAGGGACCACGTTCCCCTATTCTTCATGGTTAAGTTAATCAAGTTCCCTCTAGGTTTCAGTAACTGAGGCTGGAAGAGTTGATGTTACCTGCTGACTCCAGAGTCTTGGGGGCGATGTCTGTCTCCAGGCCTTGTGCTAGATGGGCAGCTGCTGCCACCTCACTTAAGTCTTGTAAAATGCTGCCATGCGTCTTCTCAAAATATTCAGATCCTGGGTATGATAGAAATGACAGTGAACAAGGGCATTTTTTAATGTGTGATGCAGTTGGGAGCTGCTGCACTGGGAGGAGATTTCTCTAACTTTGGTCTTGTTGAGTACGAAATGTATCCTGCAGTCTGGCAAGGTGCAGAACTAGCAGTGGAAACAATGGTCTCCAATCCCAAACGCACTTCACTCAAGTGTGCACAGAGATATGAGACAGCATCCTCTTTCAGTGTGCAAGGGAAGCCAAATTCTACTTTCATCGGGTCTGCGTGGCCTTGGAGTAAATTCATTTCTTTCTGCTATGCCACAGTGATGCACTTGGTTCCCCTAGTTGTGAACCACAATACCCACTGAGGGATGTGTCTTCAAGCCCTGACCCATTTTTCCTGGAGGCTGAGATACAAAGGCACTTGTGATACTCCGAGAAGGGAGGGCAGAGTGCATGCTGGTCCCATAAGATAATGCATCTCCACCTACGCCTGGCATGGCTGTGTTTTTCTAGCTCTTTTGTGGTTTTGTTGTTCTCCCCTTGCACCCGCAAGACCCCACTCTGTCTACAGCAATTGGCTAAATCTTTCTTGTTCCTCCCACAGGATCCAGGCACAAGCCCAGCCAAGCTTTTCATACATGTCTGTAGAAGGACCTTTGCCCCTATGGTTTGCCTGGCCCCCTCTTCACCCATGGACAGGCACTCCAGTGCATGAAGTGGACATTTTCCAGCCCTGAGCTGCCAGAGTTAATTAACCTTCTGCTAAGGCCAGGCCAGTCTTTCTGGGAAACTAGATCCATTGGGCTGTGCATTCCGTAAGCCTCCCTTTGCTTGGCGTCTCGTGTATCTGTACAGGAAAAATCCGTTTCTTCCTCCTTATACTTGTGTTTTGGGATTGGAGAGGGCAGAAGCCTGGGGAAAAGGAAAGGGATCAGGTTCCCCAAGTCTCCCTGCTGTCAGCAGCTGCCAGGAACTTGCCATGGGAGAAAACCAACCCAAAGCCGTTGGAGATGCCTTGGTTCTTCCTGGACAGAGGATGTACGCACGCATCTCCTCTGAGAAAGAGTCAAGTCTCTCCTTCCTTGCAGCAGAGCTGTCTTTGTATAAGGCAGCTGCCGTAGTTTCCTAGGAACTGCTTGGTATGACTGGTCATAATGTTGCTCTCCAGCCTTTGTCCTCTCTCTTCCATCAGGCTTGCCCCACTTTCAGAGGAAAGCACAAGTTTTTCCTCTGAGCTCTGTTTATGTGGCACTACTGGTCAAATTCCTGCAGAATAATGTTCTTCATGCCATTACACTTTTTGATCATGGGGCCCAATTTCCTTCTGTGCCTTGAGGTTTCAGAGGTCCTTGAGATACCTTTCTCCAAACAGCCTGTGGAGACACAGGTCAAGGATTGACTGGACTCTCACTGAAACATGCCAGGCTCCAGTGGCTGAGTTCTTGGGGCGAACTGTAGAGATGGGTGTTGAATTCTTCCCTGGCTGATCTTTATCTTAAAATAGAATAGTCCTTTTGCACTGTTTCCAGTGCATCTGTGTGTTTTCAGGCTCATACCACCTGCATCACTGTGCTTCATCTCTTGATGGTTAGGTTAGTGCTAGTGCTGGAGGGAACAAATGTTGGGTTGTTCAGTCTCCCAACACATACGTGCCTGACTTCCATTGGTGTCATGCTGTATAAGGCCATTTATCTCCTCCTCTGTGGGGCAAAATGCTCCCTTCCAAAAGACCCTAATCAAGCAGAACGCTGGCCAGACTTGTTCCCGTTAACTGAGCCTGCCTTTCCTTGTAAGAAAAAGAAGTCTAATCATGCTGTCTTCCAAAAATAATAATTAAAAAGTATAACCTTGCATGAAAGCATGTTATGCTCTGGAAAAAGAAAGATAGGGACCTTTTTGATTGGTGCTGGGGGCAGGGTACAGAGAGTTGTTTACTTAATGTGAAAAATACCAGAATGTACCTGTATGGTCCACTCCTGTTTGGATAGAGGCTGCAAATCCCCTCTCTCCCATCTAGTACTGTGAGTGAGTTGCAGTAAATCAGGACAAGCTGAGAGGGTTTTTTTTTTTTGGAAAGGGCCTTGATTGTCCAGCTATTTTTCTCCCTTGGTGCCGCTTCACGCCACTTCTGACTTTGATTAATAGGTCTCCGAATAAAATGTTAATCTAACTAGGGTCCTTGGCCCAGCCCCCCCCGCCCTCCATGCTGTGCTCCAGAAATATCAGAGAAAACACACAGAGGTTTTGTCTCCCTGCAGAGCACTTGTAGCTTTTGATTAATGGGTGGAAGGGCCCAGCTCCAGGTTTGTGGCATCTCTCTCGACTACAGAAAAATAAGCAAAAAGTCACCAAACATGATACAGAGAAGGAAAGTCCCAGGAGCTTCAATGAGAAGAAAGAAAGGAGAGAGAGCAGCTTATAATTCAAGATGTACTCCACTGTAAGCCTTAGTATTTGTGAGTCTGAGTTCAGACCCTAATCTCCACTTTAACCTTTCTTTATAATGAGCTCAGACCACATTGCTGGATTCAGCAGTTTCCAAGCTCTGGTGTGTCTTAACATCTAATATCTGCATCATGAACTACTCCGCATGTTGCCCTGGACTGACACTTCATGTGCATGTATTAAGAGTGGCTAAGATGGCTTAATAAAAAAATGAGACCTTACACTTCAAACAGGACATGTGTTTTCCCTCTTCCCTTTCAAATTCTGGCCCCATTCTCTGAATCAAACCTTTTGGAGCTTCTGAAATGATCAGAAACATGTGTTTCATTCGTATTTTCTGGCCAGTACTGAACTCAGAAAGGCTGTTCTTGTATTATTTTCATGTGGAATCCAGACTTGCTGGAAATTTGCTTGTTCCCTCAAGGTGGATGATTTGGTGGAAATACATATATAAGAAGCTACTCATACAAGCGCTTGTCTACATGGGGCAATTAGGCTCTAGTGAGTCAGGAAGTCAAACTGAGCTACTATGTTAGTCTGAAATCAGAATATCCACTGAAGTGGTGCATCAAAAAAGCTATTCCTGAGGCAAGTTTTAAGTAATAGAATAGAATAGATTAGAATAGAATCATTAAGGTTGGAAGAGATCTCAAGGATCATCCAGTCCAACCGCCCCCCCCCACCTATTAACCACTAAACCATGTCCTTCAGTACCACGTCTAACCTTTCCTTAAATATGTACATAGAGTGTGAAGGAGAGTGAAGACTGACATCTGTACCACCTTACAGCTTGCAACCCTTCTGTTGAGCAGTTAGTGCCCTGCTATCTTCCTCCATTTTGTAATGGAGTAACTGGAGCAAAGCTTCTGTCACGTAGCTGCTGGTCACAGAGTTGGAAGATACTGGCTGGGCTGTGAGGCAGGTGAGCTTTCTTGTATATGTGCTCAGTGTTACAACACTTTAAACAGGGAAAGGCTCACATCAATGAGAAAGGGGAAAAAAAATTCCTTTTTTGGTCAGAATATGTAAATGGCTTTAATATGTGCAGTTGCAATACTCTTTTGTGCCAAGGAAAAGTCCTTCATCCTCAGCTACTGGAGAAATCTTTCAATTAAAAAAAATCAACACTGATATCAAGAGATTTATACTTTCTTCGCCTGGAAGGAGTCTGCAAAGCAGCATGGCCTTTCCTGGCACTGATGTGGAATGACAGTTGCAGTATGGTCTTCTCCTCTTGGCATCTCCCTGGAGGCCTTGTCAGTGTCATCCAATTCACATCACAACTGACATGCCTGGAGGATGCAGCCATCCCTGCTGACAACAGCTTTGTTTCCCATGTGATGGATGGTTTTGTGGCCCAAGCCTCTCCGTTGTCCTCCCCTCTGTGGCCTTGTTTCAGTGATTCTTATCTCTGCCCTGAGCATCCACTCCCTTCAGCAAAGGTGAGCAGTTGCCAGTGCTGCACCTTCTCCCTAGGTGCTTCTCCAGGACTGGAGTGGGGGGAAGGAAAACGGGCATCCCCACCAGATTGAGTGAAGCCAAGCTGTGCTGTTTACCCAAGCCTGTGTGGCATTTGGCTCTTATCTGTGAGGGGAAGGCAGATACGAGGGGTTCTTTTCGTTAGTCAAACAGTCAATTGTATAGGCAGTGTGGAAGTGCTTGTATAATTACCATTCTCTGGAGCTCACACTCCTATCTTGTAAATCAACAATCCATCACAGCCCTCGTCCTTGTATTGTTCTATAATTAACAGAACAAACTACAGGAGCATTGTCGTAGCTCCCCATTTACAGAGGAGGGACAAAGACTTGAAGGAAGATTTCAGTCCCCTTCAGCTTTTTTCCTCCTCTCTTGAACTCCTTCTTCTGTATCTTCTGATCCATCTTATGACTCTAAAGATGTCTCACCTGCTTCTCTGAATGAGCACTTATTTGCAAACCTACAATCAACACAGAAGGAGTAGCCACAAAAGGACAGACCTGAGGATTTTAACCCTTCTTTTCCACTACAGATGTGTGCGTGCATGCTCACTCAGTCCCTAGTGTGAGCAGTAGCTCAGTTCTTCTGAACATGCTTTGGACCCTTTGCTAATGAAAATGGACTGCAGTTGCCTTATCCATTCCTTCATGATAATATGCTGAGGATTTAGCTCCTAGCAGTTTGCTTATGAGTTAGACACTCCCTGGGGCCGAATTGTGAGCTACAATGGAGATGGATGATTTCCAAAGGGTGTGGTTGTGCAAAGTTTTGGGGAGCTACTGATACTTTGGTGGTATTGACCCAGGAAGGTAGATAATATATTTTAAGGTTCCATATGGCTGTGAAGGCTATAAACAAGTTTGATGTGGGCTCTGTAGCATGGAGGGAACTGACAGTGATTTAGAATAGTAAAGCTGGTTTCTTTTCTGTAGACCAGATGACTGAGACTGCTGTGCAGCTGGGCAGTGTGGAGAGTTGGTTGAATTCTGCAGAAGGTGGAAGCAGAACTTTCCCTAAGTTGGGTCATCTTATTTTGAAAGATTGTTCCTGACAGCCTTTGGAGGGGGTATCCTGCTCTGTTGCCCAGTGAGAGAATACAGGGCTGTGGATGGATTAGAAGAACTGGGCTAAAGCTCTGTTCTTCGTGCTCTTTCTTCTTTCCCCCTCTTGCCTACAGGGATTTCACTACTTGTCCTGGTTTCAGCTAAGATACAGCTAATTTTCTTTCTAGTAGCTAGTGTAGTGCTGTGTTTTGGATTTAATACAAGAATAATATTGATAACACGCTATTGTTTTTAGTTGTTGCTAGGTAGTTGTAGTGTTTCTACTGGGTTAAGGACTTTTCAGCTTCTCATACTGGCCTGCCAACGAGAAGGCAGGGGGGTGCCCAAGAAGTTGAGAGGGGGCACAGACAGAAAAGCTGACCCAAACTGGCCAAAGGGATATTCTATACTAAATGATGTCATGCTCAGTAAATAAATGGGGGTTGGCTGGGAGGCTGTTTGGCTCAGGAACTAGCTGACCATTGGTTCTGGGTGGTGAGCAATTGTGCTGTGCATCACTTGTTTTGTATATTCTTTTATCATTATTGTTATTATTATCTTCCTTTTCTGACCTATTAAACTGTCTTCATCTCAACCCACAAGTTTTACCTTTTTTTTTTCTTTTTCTTTTATTTTTGTTATTGTCTCCCCCATCTCACTGGGGTGGAGTGAGCAAATGCCTGTGTAGTTGGTTTTGCTGCCTGCTGGGTTGAACCACAACATTACTGCAGAGTAGGGTGTTTTTCTCACTTTGGCTTACAGCACCTGGGATGCTGTGGCCCTGTTTTCTGCTGGAGGCTTTAGACACTAGAGCACTACAAATAACAATGGTTTATAGACCCTCTGTTCCCTTCCTCTGCAAATTTTTAGAAAAGGTCACAGTTCTCATGGCTGCTGCTTTGACAGCAGAATTTAGTCCTTTGTGTTGATAGTGTCACGCAGCCAACTTTGCTGACCCCTTGGGCATCCCTCAGAGCAGATTTTGGCTCAGAGGCTGAAGATCTACTTTTCTTCCTTATTTGAGGTGTCAGTTAGGTCTATTGGATTAAATTTATACCTTTGTGTTCTTGTAAGCCAGACCTTATAATAAAAACCAACATTGCTTATTTAACCTTCATCTCTAAAATCTTCATTTCCAGCTCTTGTCAGCTGTAAATTAGACCTGTCCACCCTGTGGAAACTCTGAAGAAGTGACCTGAGGCTGACCTCCAAGCCATGGGGCACTTCTTAGTGCTACCTGCATCCCAGTGACCAGGTCACTTGTATTAATATCTGAGCACATTGGATTCCCTCTTGTGAGGCCAGTGAAGCACAGGGTGTCTAAACTCTGCTTGGAAAAGGCTTTGCCACTTCAGTACGTTTGAATGGAAAGGGGAAGACCTGTTCATGTTTATTTTACAGCCCCTTTTATTGACTTGATTTATAGCCTGAGGCTGTGAGTTAATTGAGGTCTAGCCCAGGAGAGGGCACCTGGGAAGGGGAGGTGCTGCAGTGCCACCAAAGGTAAAATACGTGGGAAAGTGCTTTTATAAAGCACAGTTTGTTGGAAGCTCTGGCCCTTGCTTTGTGACAGCAAGCCAAGCTCTTGCCACCAGAACTGGTTGTTCTGGCTCAGGGAACATCCTTAGCTCACTGTGGGTGGCAAGGACCAGGGGGCCAGAGGTTAACCAAGAGAAGGTGCTTTTTCTTGGTGTGCCCTTCATTAAAGCATCCTCCTGCCTGTTCCTTATGCGTGAAACCTAGTCACCTGTATAAGTGCGACTGTCATCGCCTTCTCTAATGGAGAGCTGATAGGGTTGTTCCCATAGTTTGAAAGCAGTTGCCTTTCAGTGCACACCTCCTGGGTCTGCAGAGCAGATGCCAAGGCCAGCTCTCCTCTTTGGCATCTAAAGTATGGGATGCAGCGAGCGATGCACATTTACATGCAGAGTGCATGCACTGAGGCAGACAAAGTAGTAGGGCTCTTACCCAGGTCAGCTGACTCCAGGACAGGTCTGGGAAAGGGTTTCTTCAGCCCAGTGCCACCCTAACAAAGATGAAGTAATATTGCTGTGGGTGGCCAAGGGCTAAGCCTGCTATAAGCTAGAGGGTGGCAGATTGATCTGGAGGGGCTGGTTCACCCTTTTCTGTGTGGGAAGCAATGTGGCTGTGGGGTTTTGCACAACTCTGTTGTGCAGATGTTCTGAGTCTGCTCTGGCTGCTCCTGAGCTGTTGGGTACAGTAACAGGCTGGAGCTGAAATGACGCCAGCAACTATACCTGTTCTTCTGAGGCGGTGGGGCATGAAATCCATGTGCTTGTCCCCACTGAAGCAGTGCTAAGAATGCAGTGTTTCTATCCTGTAAAAAACCCTGGTAGGCCAGAGGCAAAGTTACAGGAACTTCTCTTGCTAAGCTGGCTCTGCCACAAACACACATGCCGCTCTCTTTCCTTTCAGCTATTTACAGCATGCATGTCTCATAAACAGTACCGCGCAGCCACTATGCCCTTCAGAGGGAGACCCTTCCTTGCCCTGGGAAGGCCTTTTTCGCCTAGTTTGTGCCAGGGATGGCAAAGGGAGTAAAGATGCTGACAGATGAACTGCAAGGCTTGCTTCTCTTTCCAGGCTTGTGTGGAGCCAGTATCATGTTTTCATTCCTGGTGCCCAGTCACTCCTGGGATGGCTGGTTCAGTAAATTCCAACTGAATGGGACTGAGCAGACATGAGCTGCACGTATGGAAATCAAAAGAAGGTGAGCTTGTCCATGTCTTTGCATTCCAATGTTACTAAAAGAGATCAGCTAGCCCATCTCTCTCCTTCCACATGATGCTGTCCTAAAGCCTGGCAAGAAAGGCTGGGTTTCCAGGGAGAGGCAATATCTTTTTTTCAGATAAAGTGATGAAGCCAGGAAAAGCAGAAAAGCTTTGGATGCATCAACTCTTCTTAAAATCTGAGTACAATCTCAGTAAGCTTTTCCGTCTGTAGGATGTGTGATCTCATTTCTGGGCCTCAGAAGAATAGTTTGGGGATTACTGTCTTTGTCTTGCACAAGCTTGATATTGAGCACTGTAGATCAAATCCCCTTTGCTTCAGGAAGCTCTGTCCTGAAGGAAGGCACATACTGCAAGTACCCCATACCAGCCTGATGATAAAGTTGTGCCTTGTTTTTGTTTGTTTGTTTGTTTGTTTGAAACTACTTTAGGTCATTTTCTTGAGGATCCCCTTTAGAAAGAGACCTTGTTGGAAATGAGAACTAATTTCATAACAGATTTTGTCTGAATGGTGAAAAGAAATGTTGAGATCAGCCAGGGCAGAGCGAGCAGAACATATTGATCTTGGCATATTGCTGCACTGGCCCTTAACCTCCCCCAGAAGAAAGGTCCAGAGTTCAAATGCTGGCACACCTTTAGGAAAAAGCCCCTCTTCCTCTCTCCTCATCCCCTTCATCAGCCTCGTGGGGAACACTGACCTGCCAGTTATAGCAGCAGACCTCAGGCAGCTCCTGCTTCTTCACCCAACCTGCAGTGAAAATCCATGCCCAGCTGCAGCAGAATGCTGCTGGACAAGGCAGTTGAATGGGTCCCTGCAGAGCTGAACCTCGCAAATTGTCAGCCTGCTGGTCAGCTCACTGAAGCTCCCTGTTCCTAATTCATCACCAGCTGACATGAGCAGGAAATAAAAAGAACAATTTACCCTTCGTTTCTCCTGTGCAATGAGCCCTTTTCTTTAAGCCATCAACCCCTTTATCTTATGCCACCAGAGTGGCCACAGTATAGCTTGTTTTCATCTGTCTCTGGACATCGCTTGAACTTTCAGGGCACTTGTTTAGGCCCAGTCAGATAATCCCCTGTTTCACTCTGAACAAATAGAGTGCTCCTGGGCTGCGCTGTTCTTCCCTTGCCTCATTGTAGTGCAGGAATATAGGGGCTGTTCATTAAAAACAAACCCGCAGATGCTGGTGATTTTTGCAATGCCTTCAGCTTAGCCCTGCCCTGGCTGACTGGAGAGTGACGGGGATGCTGAGGTTCAGAATGGCACTCGCTGTCATTCCATGTGCATGATTTCATGGTGACCACATTGTCCCTCTGCAGATGTGTGGTTGCATGTGGTACCCAGTCAGACTGGGGAGAAGGAAGGAGTTTCCTACGCCAAGGGATGGGCTGCACATTGTGTTTGAGGCTTTCTGACACAGCCTGGCAGATACCTGGGGCCTTCCCCCCGCTGCTGCTCCCACCAGGCTAATCCTCCTCCTGCTGGTCGGCAGAGGGCACCAGTAACCTGGATAGAGTCCGTGGGATGCACTTGTGCTGCTACTTCCACTGGCAAGCAGGCTAGGAAAAAGGGACGTCCAGCTCTGGCATATTTCTCTGCCATTTGGATAGAAATCTCTCCCAGTGTCGTGTTTTTACTCCAGCCATTGGCTGGGCATCACGCAGACGCTCGCTCAATCCTCCTCATTACAAAGGGGGAGGGAATGGGAAGAGTGAAAGTGAGAAAACTCGTGGGTTCAGATACAAGAGTTTAATAAGTGAAGCAAAAGCTGCCTGCGCAAGCAAAGCAAAACAAGGAATTAATTTACCAGTCCCTACGGCAGGCAGGGGTTCAGCCATCCCCAGGACAGCAGGGCTCCATCACGCGTAATGGTTGCGTGGGAAGACAAACGCCATCACTCCCAACG